>QLTV01002556.1:870903-933056 GCA_003457575.1 Thermophis baileyi
CTTCGCTTGCTTTCTGTCTTTCTTCCTTCCTTCCTTCCTTCCTTCCTTCCTTCCTTCCTTCCTTCCTAACATCTTTCTTTCTTTCACGGCGGGAGAGCCAGCGCTAGGCTTACCTTCCTGGCGAGGCTCGGAGACCGCCCGGCACGCCTATCTGCCAGCTCTCCACTTTCTGCCTGCCCCGCCAAGGCCCCCATCAACCTGGAGCCTGGCGGACCCTGAGCCCGGCGGAGCTCCATAGGTGCACGCCCCAACGCGCCCCAAAGGTCCCGGAGCCAAAGCCGGGAAGGCGAGAGGGGCGGCGGCGGCAGCAACCGTGCTCCGGCAGCGTCGCGTCCCGTGTCATGTGCCGTCCGGGAGCGCGGTCTCCGGGCTGGCGGGGGCCTTCCTCGCCTGGAGACCATGTTCTCGGACGGCACATGACAGGGGACGCGACGCTGCCAGAGCACGGTTGCTGCTGCCCCCGCCCCTCTCGCTTTCCCGGCTTCAGCTCTGGGACCTTTGCGGGGCGGGAAGTGTCCATAGGTGCGCACCCCGACGCTTCCCGGCACGCAAAGTCCTGGAGATGAAGCCGGGAAAACGAGAGGGGTGGGGGTGGCGGCAACCGCGCTCCAGCAGCGTTGCGTCTCCTGTCATGTGCCGTCTGCGCCCCAAAGGTCCCGGAGCCAAAGCCGGGAAGGCGAGAGGGGCGGCGGTGGCGGCAACCACGCTCCGGCAGTGTCGCGTCCCGTGTCATATGCTGTCCGGGAGCATGGTCTCCGGGCTGGCGGGGGCCTTCCTCGCCTGGAGACCATGTTCTCGGACGGCACATGACAGGGGACGCGACGCTGCCAGAGCACGGTTGCTGCTGCTGCCGCCGCCCCTCTCGCCTTCCCGGCTTCGGCTCCGGGACCTTTGCGCACCTATGGAGCTCCGCCGGCCTCAGGGCTGGCGGGGCAGGCAGAAAGTGGAGAGCCGGGGATGGGCATGCCGGGGGGGGTCTCCGAGCCTTGCAAGGAAGGTAAGTCTAGCACCAGCCGGGCCCACGCACTCCCGCCCGCCCCTCGCTCCGGCCGTCTCCTGGGAAGTTCGTGGGAAGTGACGGCGGGCAGAGCTGGGCAGGGTGGAGCCGCCGGTGCAGCAGCACCTGGCGAGGAAGGCTAGGCAGGGAGGCGTGGCCGATTGTCTCGTCCCGTGGGGCGGATGGGCTGGAAGAAGCACGGTTGAGCGGGGCCGGGGCAGCACAGCCTATTGTGCCTTCTCTTGCCCCGCTCGCCATCCCGGTCATCCCCCCTGCCAATCCTCTGTAAAACCGCCCGCCCTGTTTCTGCAAAGGCAGAGCCCTGCAGGGCGATCTGAAGGATCCTGTAGAAAAGGTGGCTCTGCGGGACTTGGGGCTCTGAAACAGCCCACTGACCTCCAACCCGGCGCCGCGGTCCAAGTTCCCAGAGTGGCGCCGCTGGTCGACTGGGCTGATCCGCAAAGAGAGCAGGCAGGTGGCCAGTTGAGAAGCCAGCGGGCTGCTTTGGAGCCACAAAGCGCCGTGGAGCCAGCACGGGTGGAAGGCAGGAAAAGCGTGGCGGGAAAAGTAGCGAGCGGGCGATTGGGTGGACATGGACGGCGGGGGCGCAGGGACAATACCAGTTTGGTGAACCACCTGCTGCCCCCCTTGTCCCTCTTAGCGCCCCCCTGCCGCCCCCCTTGCCTCTTAGCGCCCCCCTAAGTCATCCCCCCCCAGGGGGCGGTACCACCCGCTTTGGGAACCACTGCTGTATACAAATGGCAAATCCTCCACTTTGCACTGACCATATACAAAAAAAAAAAGCCTTTTTAACTCAATGGATCTTTGCCATAGAAACCATTGGGGATTAATTTCGGTATGTTAGCTCTAGTATGAGACACCTAAAAGGCTCAATTTGGGTAACTCAGTTAATATTATTTCCCTTCAGTTGGAAGGAATGTTCTATGAGCAGAAGAATCATCTCCATGATGGAGATTTAATAGGATTCAAGATACTATCTTTAGAAAAAACAAATAAAATAATTTTTAATTTTAATTTAATTCATGCTGTTCCAAGTAAATTATTATTATTGGTTCATTGTGTAGTCAGATGTTTAGACTGGATTTGGCATTTTTATCCACCTATTGAGTGCTTTTCAAAGAGTTGGAATAGGCAGATGTGGATGTTTGTTGGTATTAAATAAAGGTATTATTGCAGGATGGAAGCTGTTCCAAGTAAAACTGCCTTTTGCAATTGACTAATGGTGATTTTGACAATGAAGATGGTGTTTAAGTAGTATTAGAATTAGTATTTTTTATTATATTTGTGCGTTTTTTACATTTTGATAAGTAGGTTAGTTCTATTTTTATTTTATACTTTATTGTGGATGTTTTAACTTTGGTTTTGTTCTCTGACTGTTTTTATTGCTGATTTTTCTTATAAAGCAGCACGAGTCTACAGTTGATTTGGAGACATATAAGTGAAATAAATACATACGTTGTTATTAATGTTGCCTGTGCAGTAGGATGTGGAGTCTGTGGTGTGAACCGACAGCCAAAAGACAAATGCAGTTTTAGGTTGCTTCAGCTAAAGTATAGCTTTCAAGTGATAGGTTACAATCATTCTATTTCATTCTACTTTGGCCAAATTTCTGTTTGGGTATTTTGCCTGATTCTGGGCACTCCACATTAAAGATACAAGGAAACTGAGATGGGGTTCAGAAAGATAATGAGAATTATCAGAAGACTGGAAAACAGACTGAAGGAGCTAGGTGTGCTTAGTCTTGAGAAAAGAAGATTGGGTGTGAGAATGGAATATAGCAAGCACCCTCTAAATTCCAGAAGGCATATCGCACAAAAGAAAGTAAATACTTCTTTACTTGTTCTTTATATTCCCGAGGGCAGGGTCTGGAAGGCAGTAGGAATAGTTTGACAGTGAAACCATTTACTCGGGGAAATAATGGGCTCACCTTCCCCTCTAGGTATTCACGTACAAAATAGTCAGGCATCTATTGGGGGATGCTTTAAATTTTATCCTTGGCACTGAATAAAGCAGAGGTCTTCAAACTTGGCAACTTTAAGACTTGTGGACTTCAACTCTCAGAATTCTCCAGCCAGCTATGCTGGAGAATTCTGGGAGTTGAAGTCCACAAGTCTTAAAGTTGCCAAGTTTGGGGACCCCTGGAATAAAGGGTTGGATTTGGTGGCCTAAATGCTCCTTCCAACTCTGTTATTCTATGACCTTCAGGCTTAGCTACCAAAGGCACCTAACCAGGTGACAGTAGAGCAGGCTCTGGATTAGAGTTTTCCTGTATCTCAGCTCCTTTGTTTGTTGCCTGCCAAGGCCTTTCCCAAAGAGAATCGGATCAACTTCAGATACCAGATAGAGATGTGCAGATGAAAGAAACAGAACTCTTCACCATGGCCTCCTTCTCCAATTAAATTGTTACTATTTTAAGCTATTATCTGCTTTGATTTGAGATCAGAATGGTATCGACTCATATTAGCACTGTGCTAGCTGGTTTGATTCTTCATTACTGTGATACTCTTGGTTTTAAATAATTGGATTTTTTGGGGGGGGTGGAGAGGGGGTGTTTCTGTTATTTATTTAAGTAGAGTATGCTGTGTCTCTTTCACAGTAAATATTACTCTGTCTTGTTTTCTTGAAAAATTGAATGGAATATTTCTGAAGTCTGCATATCAGTTAGTTAAATTTATTGAATACATCCTCTCTTTCTTAATAGGTACTTAAGCCAGTGTAGGTGATCATGAAGATGGGTTTTCCTCCAGGCAATGGGTGGGATGTTAGCTGGGGACCTCTGGCATGAGTGTATTATGTCCAGCGGTTTGTGTTTTAATTGAGTTTCAGCTGATTTTTGCTTTAATGTAATTCTCTTTTGTTTTTTTTGCTGCTCAAAGGTTGTTGTCTAGTATACATGAAGCATACTAGTTAGAAAAAATGTTTTGAATTCCTATTTTTTTAGAGTAAGATTAGTCAAATTTGTGTTTTTATTTATGATGTGGGTAGCTTAGCAAGCAAGCAAGCTCAACAAGACTTTACTACATAGAGCAGGGGTGTCAAACTTGATTTCGTTGAGGGCCGCATAAGGGTTGTGTTGGACCTCGGGTGGGCGTGGCCAGGGTGGGCATGGCCAGCTTGACGTCACTTGTGTTGGGGGCACCTGTGGTGGCCGTGAGCGCTCTGCCAGCGAAAATGGGCTCCCGGTCTCCGTTTTTGGCTGGGATGGCCTCTTGCAACCCTCTGCCACACACGGCCCTCACAAGCTCCATTTTTGCTGGCAGAGACACCATGGGCCGGTCCTTTGCTGTTTCCAGGGCGGCCCTGTGAGCCATATCTAAGCACCCTACGGGCCGGATCCAGTCCACGGGCCTTGAGTTTGACACCCCTGCCACAGAGAAAACACATTTTTCCCCATATAGATTTTACTACATAGAGAATTCAAGTTTTTCCCCACGTATCTCTGGAATTTAAAACATTTATCTAACTGTGCTTTGCTTACTAAACTGTTATTTTTTAACAGCTCACTTACCTGCAAGGAACTTGGAATTTTCTGAAGTTACTTCTAACAGCTTCAAAGTTACCTGGTCTCCAGCAGGAGAAAATGTTTTGTTTTACCTTATCAAGTATAAAGAGGCTCTTGGTGGAGAGGAAGTCAGTGTTTCTGTACGTGCTCCAGTTACTAACACAGTCCTTACTAATTTACTACCAAAAACTACATATTCTGTCAGTGTGATTGCAGAATATGAAGATGGTGATGGACCTCCACTGGATGGGAACGAAACAACTTTAGAAGGTATCTTTCCGGTTGCCTTGATTCTGTTCTTCTCTTTGAACCCTAATATAGAGATCCAAATTTTTCTTACCAAGTTAAGGTGGTTGCTCCTGAACAACACCAGCAGTTGAGAGTTAATTATGTACGAATTCCAATTTTATTGTGTCCAGATAATAGCTAAGAGGTCACATGATGAGAAATATATTGTTAAGTGAGAAATGGCAGCAAACTTTCCCATTGCCTTATGAACGGAAGAAAGACATGGAACAACATATAATGGATTTATTTCAAAGAAACTGCATTTGTTTGAAGTAAATACATTTCTCAATAAAATAAATATGCACACAAGAATAAATTTTTAAATTAGACTGTGAATAGAAAGAAGAGGATTATGGTTTTAATATATATTTAAAGTTCTTGGGTATAATTTCTTATTTTAAAGATAATACATTGTACCTGAGACTTGTGTGTATGTGTGTATTTAATTTGGGCATGGTTATAAAGCAATTTAACATTCACAGGACTACAGAACATATAAGGATAATTTGAAAAATAACTCCATGTGATAACAGAAACTATTTTACATTAAATTTTTATCAGAACATTCACTCCTCTTTGTCATCTATATCTTATTAATCCTTGCATGTTGATATTGTATTAAACTCTTTATATATCTTACTACCGTATTAGGTTTTTAGAATGCTAAAAAGTCTTTAATCAATCCCTTCTTTTTTCCTCATCTCTAGCATATAGTAGGTATTCTTTGTAGTACAATGAAACCTTGGACTCTGATTTAGTGAATTTTGGATGCAATGGATAAAATCTATGTCCAGATATCTGTTCAAATAACTAATGAAATTCGTTATATCCAAAGTTCTCTAGATGATTCATGTAATTTTATTATAAATATATGTAATTTTTGTAATTGATTTATATCATTTGCTTCAATAGATGTTACAAATGATATAAATCCATATTTAATGAATGTTGGGCTATAGTGGATGCTACTTTCCCCTGAATGGTTACTTAAATCAGGGTTTTATTGCACTTTTAAATAAAAATAATAACATTTCAAGTGAATATCAAGAAACAATATTTTGGAATGTGCTTCATCTGTTTTGATGAATGGTTTAACTATCAGTTACTTATTAAATCTGTCCTTCATTTGCAGATATTAAGGTCATCTACAAAAATGAGCAAATATTAATTTTATTTGTATGGCCACCCATGTCAAACCAGTGATTCTGGACACAATTAAAATAGTTAAAACACAATACAAAAAGATATTAAATACAAATACCAGCCAAGAGATATTATAATTTGTCCGTGTCAACATAACCAGGAAACAGGACCCTTCACACACTTAGCCTGGTCTTCAAGACCTTCTAACATGTAGACTGGTCTTCAAGACTTTCTGAAAAGCCAGCAGGATTTTCTTATCTTTGGAGGGATAATGTTCCAGAGGGAAGGGCTAAGGCAGAGAAGGCATGTTTCCTAACCCCCACCAGCCAACATTTCTTGGCTGACAGGACCTGAAGCATATCCATTCTGCCAGACCAAATTGGATAGGTAGTAACAATGGAGGGAAATGGTCCCTCAAGTAACCCAGTCCCAAGCCATAAAGGACTTTAAAGGTGACAACCAGTACCTTGAATTGCACCTGGAAGCACAATGACAACCAATGCAGTGAACACAAAGTTTGAAAGACAGGAAATTCATTAAACTGAAGTAACTCACCAGTGTAAAATTCCTGGGCAAATAAAGAGTTTTGATACAGCCCCAATTATACTTTCATGGGAAGGTAATTCTGTAGTTGGATACTGTCCATATTACATAGCACTGACAAAAAGTGTTAAAGCATGAACAGAATAATACGATCATATAACCTAGCAAGATTTTATTTGTATATTTATTTTGAGATGAATTAAAATATGGGGCTAATACTTACAATTTTTGGAAAAATTATTTTTAGTCATAGGATCTCCACGAAACCTGAAAGTAACTGATGAAACAACGGATAGTTTTAAAGTTGGATGGTCACCAGCTCCAGGGAATGTTCTCAGATACAGACTTGCATATAGACCGGTTACTGGTGGGGAAACAAAACAAGTAACCATCCCAGCAAATGAAAGAGCAACCACTCTACATAATCTGATGCCTGATACAACATATGAAGTTTCCTTAACTGCTGAGTACTTGTCTGGAGTTGGAAGTTCATTGGATGGACATGGAAAAACTGAAGAAGGTAGATAACCAACATCCTACTTTTGCAGTCAAATGAATTTTCATATCTGATATAGCAATAAAAATCTACTAGCCTATCTTCATTGTAATAGGAAGCTATGGTGCATTTCACTGGTTCATTGGCAGCATGTAGAATAATTGTTTGACATGTCTCATCTTGAGTGTGTTGATTAGTGCATATTAAGGCACAAATATCTACATGTCTTTGCCAATCTCTGAATCCCGGTTCTTTGTAGAGGCACACTTCTTTTTAGCAATAGTATTTATCTGTATCTCTTAAATTTCATTCCAATAGCCAAGCAGATCCCTATTTATCTTTTTTCTCTCTAAAATTGCAGCTTTTAGCCCAGAGATCTATTCCTAACCACAATGATGTCAAAATAATGAAACCTCTCCCCTTTTGTACTTGCATTGTGACACCGCACACAAGTACTGTACAGAAGAGTTGGAGTTTGTGTCATGATGTCCCATGCCCTAATTCCATACTTGAGGTAGACAGCTATGGTCTTCAAGTATTACTGTGTTGTTTGTCTGACCTTAAACACCAATGCTATCTGGTATCTCTTGCTTATCCAAGAAAACTTGATTTAGCAGACCCAATTTAAAGACTTCAGGTACAAAGGACCAAATATCCATTTGGTAATTCCATCTAAAATAATAGATCCAGATGAGACACTTAAATGTATCTTAATTTTCACCTTTTATATATTTTAACATATCTGCGGTGATGAGCTCATTATTGAAATGATACAAATTAATATCACACATCAATTTATGTGTTTGTGTAATGACTGCTTATTATACAAATGATGTCAATTAATGCAGATGACTTACTTTTGGATTTAAAACATTTGGGAATAGTGGTTACCCCACCCATCCAATTAGTTCATTAAATAAAGGTTTGATTGTATTATAAAAAAATAATAGTATTGTAGTAATTTATTTCACCACTATTTCACAGATAGAAAATTGTTCTTGGAATGGTTTGTTGGTTTATTCCTAAGGTGTTTTTTAAAATTTATTTATCCTATATAGTGCTTGGAAGACCAAGAGACTTGAAAGTTTCAGATGCTACAACATCCTCATTGAAGTTATCTTGGAATTCAGCACCTGGCAAAGTGCAGCAGTATCTTGTCACATACACTCCAGTGATTGGAGGTGAACCTAAAGAGATAACCGTAAGGGGAGACAGCACCAGTACAGTTCTCACTAACTTGGAACCAGGAACAAAATATGATTTGTCTGTAACTGCCCTTTATGCATCTGGAGCAGGAGAGGCTCTTTCTAAACAAGGAGAAACACTTGAAGGTAAGAACACCTGGATTTATTATGGTTGGGATGGAATACCAGATTAATCTGAAAGGAAGAACAAAAACAGGAATTAAGACATTTTCTGTAAGGAAGAATAGACCACCTTCAAAAAGAAACCCTAGGATTGCCAATTCCAATTAAAATTAACATTGGAAATTTAGCCTTCTTCAGGAATTCTACGCATATTTCACATTTGTATAAGCATATGTGTGTATATCAGGTGGGTTCCTGCCGATTCAGGCCTGCTCTATAGAACTGGTAGCGGGAATTTCCCCCCACTCGCCGAACCGGCAGCAATGGCTGGCTGGACATGCCCCCGAACTGGCGCTCTCGGTGGCGCCATAGGTGCAGCCATCTTGTTTTTTTGCTTCTGCGCATGCGCAGAAGCTGTTTTTTTGCTTTGCTCATGCGCAGAAGCTTGGTTTTTAGCACTGCACATGCGCGTGCAAGCGTGAGACACGCAAGGCGTGCACGCCCACGTGGCGCATGAGGAAGCGAACCGGCAGCGAGGTAAGTTAGAACCCACCCCTGGTGTATATGTGTGAGCGTACTACACATTTACTTGAAATACTAGGAATAAAGGACATACTCAAAACAACAAAAATGGTGGGCTTGTGAAACATGGTTTATAATTGAGTGAATTAAGTGAATCAGACACCAGTGGTTTGCTCAAGAAAGATTGCTTAACCTTTTGTTTAGCCCAATGTGTGAATTTAGCCAGCTGTTGTTTTGTACTCCTTTTTTGCCCTGAACTGAATAGACGATTGCAACAGGCTTCTTTTCTGAACAGTTTCAGCAGCTCAAAGAGGATTTCAATTTTTAGAAAGCATCAATGATTGCTTCTGGAAAGCAGCCATTCTCTGTGCATAGGTTTGACTGTAGAGAACTTTCAGAGTATGCATTTGGTCCACAATGAACATTTGGCAAAGAAGATCTGGTTCCTATTCATATCCTTTGCTCTTCTTCCCCTCTGACCATCACCAATTCATCCTGCTTCCTCTGTTGCTGCATAACACATCTATATGATTTGAATTGCAGAGCATAGAAAGACACAACATCCATAAATATCAAATTTTAAATATATGGTTAAAGGCTACTATCTATCATAACATTGTTATTTATGACTTCCATGTCTTAACAGGGTTACATTATGATAGCATCTGTAATCAAAATGTGTCTCATTACTTGGGCATTCAGCTTGTCTTTATCAGTGACAGAAAAGATTAATTGTGTAATTACTATGCATGCTTTTAAATAATGCTCATCCTGTGGAATGTGTTTTTTCTTCAGCTAGACGAGAAAGCTTTGCAAGTAGTTTAAGGGCTCTAGAGAAGGTTTATTGTCGTGAATTGTTTTATGAGAAAAAATGATTGGAACTCTGAATAAGTACAAACAAAAATGATAAGTGGATTGCAAGAGAAATCAAGACAGCATTTTGCTCATGATCTCAGCACAAAAACGGAGCAGATTTTAGCTTAAATATTCTTAAGAACAAGCAGTTTTTGTTGGGATGAAAGAATCAAGTTTATTGTGTGTAACAGAGCAAAATTATAAAATAGATTTGGAAAAAAAAAATAAGCAAGAATAGTTGCTTTGTTGCAAAGAGCCAATTTAGAACAGGATCCAATCAGGGTTGGTCACCGGGACCAGAGGTTTAGTCTGTCGAATTTTCAGACCATCCTCAGGGAACTTCTCTCTAGCAGAGGGTTTAGAACAATCTTTTATGGCAGGTCACTTCACTGAGTTTTATTGGTAAAATCAATAGAACAAATTATTTGAGATAGAAATAATTGATGTACAGTAACCAAAGTGCCATTTTTGAGCAGGGGTAAAAGGGTTGTTTGGTTTGAATGTGCTTATTCCTCAAGATCACTCATACTCTGAGAGAATATCTGCATGGCTATTAAGAATATAAAAAAAGGAACTATAGAATAACAACAAAAAGATAAATTAATTTTCAAATTATATGGGAAAACTTTTGTGTGTTGTCTAAAATTTAATTGCTGTATTCTAAGAAAAGAAGCTTGAAACAAACACATTGATTATGCTGAAGTGGGAAGGCAGCATATTTTATTATTTATTTATTAAATTTATGTGCCACCCATCTTGCAGTCATGCAACTTTGGGCAGTTTACAATCCAATAAATTATATTAAAAGATTAAAACAGTAAAGCAATAAATATAACATTAAAATCAATAGAGAAATAGCTAAGAAGGGGGTATACAATGGAGTGAAGGTGGGAACTTGTATTTAATCCAGTAATGATTGACATGCCCCCATCCAGGCCCCTGGCATAGCCCAATTTTAAGGCCCTTTTAGAAGGCCAAGAGGAGTATGATGTTCCAACTCTTCTCCTGGATCCCACCAGCCAGATTTTAGAATCATATTAAATAGAATAACACTTTTATTATGAAACCTGTTTAGTCCAATAAGGTTGGATTATATATCACACAATGTGTGGCATTTCCCAGATGTCATTATACCATAAATAATCTTTATTGTTATCAAACTTATTAACCTCTCTAGCTTAACCTAAATAGATACGCATATCTACAGTTCTTCCCAGAATTGTTTTTTGTTCTTAAATAAAAACAGCATTCCAGCAATCTGGCTTTGTGGCAGATTATAGACACTTAAGTTTTAAGAAGTGATGATCCCTCACTGTTGAAGCTTTAAATTTCTGTTTCACTCATTCCACAATGTCACATATTGGCATATTGATCCATTCTTGGGACCTCCCATACCATACTCATCCTTAAGTTCTTCAGCTATTGGCGTTAGTCTTGGTGTATACGGTATATATTATCAGGCTCAACAATAACTTTTTTTTCTTTAAACTGTTCATTATTTAAGACCTAGAAACTCTATGGAAGGAATAATTTCAGTCTGGGTCAGTATTTCCCCCCCCCGCCCCCAGTTTTTAATGGTTCAATTTTAAATAAAAGCTTTGGGCCCACTAACTTACTTTCTTTTTTGAATTTAAAAAACAAGAGTGAGTTTTTAAGCTATATTCCCACTTTCCACTAACCATAGTTAATTGAATCATATCTTGTAAATTAATCCAATTGCCTGGGTTTACACAGTCCATTTATATGGTAAACTAGTCACACTACATTGGCTACATTCATCTAATATACTGAGCTACAAACATGCAAACAGCAATTAGGTTAAATCCGTGTGTTAAGAGTCCTGTTTTTTTGGCTTTACTGTTAATAGGTTAACTGTCTTGGCTGCTGTATGTATTTATTTTGTTGATGTTTTATTGTTGTAAATTGTTTTAACTGTTTTATAGTTTCAGTATTGTGGGTCACCCAGAGTCACTTGGCTGAGATGAATGGCAGTAAAAATTGAATAAATTAAATAAATAAATGTGCACATCCAGCATCAAGATCTTTTAATAGTCAAAACATAATGCTAAATGAGGTTGACTCTACATTCCTATTTAATAGCCTAAGAAGTAGCTTGTTGGAAATCAGTGAGTCCAGTGAGTTCATAATTATTGGCATAAATCCCAGTAACCACAGACTCCAGATGGTTTACCATAAATTGACCAGTGGTTCACCAATGGAATACAATTTACTTTAGGCCCATTCGTGAGTTAACCCCCTGTTAAAGGGTTTTCAGTTGTAACATACTCTTTAATATACAGTATGCTGTTTTTGCGATTTTCTGTCTGGTTCCTCCTTTTCATTACTTTTGTGGCATTTTATTGTGTATAAATTTTGACACATTGAGGATTTTTTTTAAAGGGGGCTTCAAGTGATTGTACCCTTCCTATTCTGCTGCCTCCTTTCTCTTGAGGTCTTCCATTTAATTCTCATTTTTTACTCAAAGCCAAACGTATAGGTCAGAGGCTAAAAATAAAACATAATGGTAAACAGAGCAATTGTTATGAGTCGAAACCGGTTGTTAGCTCAAAATTAAAAGTTTCTATGCGCTACTGTTTAGTAATCTGTTTTTCCCATAGAGAGGAGGTGTAAGAACAGTTCCACCAAGAGCCTGCTTGTTTGCCTTAAGGTATAATGTCAAATGATAAGGACATGCTTCTTTTAAAAAGATTGAATAGAATACAGGATTTGGTGAATGTTTCTCTTGTTACTTGGGTTCTGCAGTTTTTAAATAAGGTATCTTTGTGGGACCAAGAAGATATTGTTTTTGAATTAATAATTTAATAGTTTATTATACAAATAAGTAACATTACATTCTAAACTCAGGTTATTTTACAATAATTTACAGTGATTGTCCTAGTACAGATCTGTGACTTTATAAATAAATGTTGATTTGTTACAGACTTTGTTTCTACTTAAGTTAAAATATTTGTTTATATCTTAAATGTTTTATCTTCATTTTTTTCTGCCAGCTCTTCTGTATTTTTCTCAACATCTTTTTCTTTCAAGGCCCTTTCTATCTGGCCCCAGCACCAACCATCTGATCCCAAACAATATTTTTCCTAAGTTATTTATTCTATACTTGTAGTAACGTGGCTTCCTTGTAGAATTCAAAGGCCAATAATAACTCCAAGAAGTAACCTTCAAAAACATCAATCACTACAATGCCTTGTGATAGTCCAGATAAATAGCAATAACTTTTCATTTTAAATATATTTTAGTGCCAGCCATGCTGCCACTCTCCGCCCTTTCAGGTTGTGGTTTGGTGAAAAAAGTTAGAGAATGGGATTTCTAACCGATCATAACCGAATACCTCTATTTTTTCATTAAGTAATGGCTTTTCACATTTTTACTGAAACACTTTCACACAGCAGAAGTATCTTTTTATGATGTTTCGTAGTTAACTTAAAAATATTTTTTAAAAAAGAGGACCTCCCACAGATTGAGTCAGTAGTACTGCAAGTGACATTTCCTTACAATGAAGGTTTTAGCATAACATGAGAACATTTTGAGTTGCAAATGGCTTGCCATACAAAGAGATTCTGTTTCTGCCTTGGAGATTTACTGCTGTCTCATGCATTATTTAAATTAGACGTTTTCCATTTTCTGATACTGACATTTTCAAGAGATAGTTAGTTGCCAGTTGTGAAACAATTGTGTTCCTTGTCCCTGCTATGGGAAAGTCATGTTTCTAGGAAAAAATAAATCAACATAGAGGAAATGATACACTGCGCAAGAAAACAGTAACCAGCTTCTTCTAAATATTTTTTAAAAAGAACGGCATATTACACAGTTGCTAGAATACCGTGCGGTAATGGAATAATGTTCACCCCATGGCAGCTCTGAATTTGTTCTACTGGTTAAACTAAGGATAAACACAATGTATAGTATTTCTGGATAATTTATTGGCAATTACCAACTAACTTTGACTTAATTTTTTTAAAAATATTTTAATTTAAAAAAAAACCATAATAGTGGTATCATGACCTAGTGGTGAAGACGCTTGCCTCCCACTTGGAAGGTTGAGAGTTCAATCCCAGATGTTTCTTTCTCCTAGGGTGCAAAGAAAAGAATATCTGCTAGGAACTCTGCATAGGCGTCAGGAAGGGCATCTGGCCAGTAAATGCTCAGCTCCATCCAATCACCCCGACTTTACCTCAGATAATGGGATTACATGGGAGGGTTGTTTTTTTTAATTCCAAAAATAGAAGCTGGCACCCTGTAAAGCAAAGTACCAGCCTCTGACATTTTCTCATTAGAAAATGACTTCGGGATCTATACCGGCTATATAAATATTTTACAAAATATAGTTGGTGCACAGCTGCAATCTAATACCTTTTGATGGAGAAATGTGCCTTCTTAAACAAAGGCTTGAGTAGTAGAAAACATCATGGGTAGCTAGAACTCACCTCTTTTATTACTTCCTATACTTTCAGTGGCAGCTTTAACAATCCCGAGTCAATTGTTTGTCAGAGTGTCCATAATATACTCAAAATTTTCAATCCTGTAACGGAAAAATTTGTTCAGAAGTAAGTCCCAGAAGTAATGTGACTCTTTTTTCATTAGCATGTTGGTTTGCATGCTGAAAGGAAGCCCAGAAACATAGTGGGAGATATCGTACTTTCTGTGACTTGTACAGTTCTACATTTCTTTTCTCCTCATCCTTGAAATGTCTGAATTCTCTAAGATGCTAGATTACCAAATCCTTAACTACAGTGATTAGTGCTTGTTATGCTTCTTATAGGGGAAGAGTAATTATTTTATTAGTTTTTTATATCGAAAATTGTCAGCACATATAATTTAATTCAGATCTAAGGTGATCAGAAAACTAATGCATTTAATAGGCAAGTTTGCTCTGATTTGCTTCTGGTTATTTCACATATACTTTGTTAAATAATCATGAATAAGATATGAAATAATTTTTCCTGAAAATAGCTAAGGAAAATCTGTTGTTTCCACATGTTCCCAAGAATGATTTAGTTCTACCGGTAGCAAATATTAATGGCTAAGTTTCTTCACAACTCTTGTTCTGAGACAGCTACAGTCCTTCTAATAAGGTGAAGAGAGCTAAGGAAACCTCTTTCTTCTCTTTTTCTCCCCCCTTACCTCTCTCTCACACATACGCATTTACAGTATATGCCAACATTTGTATGCCAATGACACTGGGTCCACAACAATTAAAACAAGAGAAATCCAATTAACAATTAACTCCCCAGTTGGGGAGTTGGGTAGCATATAAATTTAATAATAATAATTTTTATTATTATTTGAAAAAATAAAAAATGACAAAAATGACAAAAAAAGGGGACAGAAATGAAACAAACGATCTTCATTTTTCCTCACCAAAGACTTGGGTGAAGAATTAGGTCTTCAAGACTCTTGTAAACAATAGGATGGGGACCATACAAATCTCAGGAAGAACCTCATTCCAGAGGGCAGGTGCTACTCCAGAGAAGACATGTTTCTAGAATCCTGACAGATGGCATTATTTAATTGAAAGAACCTGGAGCATGCCAACCCCTCAAGATCAAATTGGTCAGGCAGATATTATGGGGGACATGAGTTCCTCAAGTAACCAGGACCTATGCCATGTAGGTCAATCAACAACTTGACTTGCAAACTAAGAATCAGTACAGCTTGAGATCTAGGCTTGTTACATGGACAGACTGAGACATGCCTATAACTGCCCATGCAAGTGCATTTTGGACCAGTTAATGCTTTTGGCTAGTCTTCAAGGGTAGTCCCATGTAAAGCACATTGACCATGGCATACGTGACTGTTTGTATGGCCTCCTGATACAACAACAAGCACAAGTGGCACACCAGATGAAGCTGTAGAAAGGCCTTCCTATGCCACAGCTGCCACCTGCTCTTCAAGCAACAGTTGTGATGTCCAGGAAGACTCCCAGATTTAAATGACCCCTATCTAAATGAAGTTCCTGTATTTGAGTCAATATGATGGAAACAATAGATGTGAAGTGGTATTTTGGAAGTATTCATATAATATGAACATGAAATTATAAATTAGGTTTTTGCAACATATCCAACACAGTTTCCCTACCTTAAAGCCTGGACAGATCCTACCATCAGATAGAATGAAGTGGTGACCAGTGAAAGGGAGAAAAAATATATATGTGATGTAATAGGAGGAATTGGCATTGCTTTAGAACAGAAGCACTGCAACTTGAGATTATGATCTTCCAGATGTCATTGAAAGGGTGATTCTAACTTGTCCTTTCTTTTAGGAGTTGTGCAATTTTGAAATCATAGTTATTTATTTTATTATATTTTAATGCCACCCATCTCCTAAAAAAGTGTCTCTCAGCGGTGTACAACATAACAAAAACTCAGTAACAATCTAAAAACAGTCAAATATAAGTAAAATAAACATATAAAATAAGCATATAACACCCAAGAGTGCAGAACAACCGTCCTCATATAGTGACTTTTCAGGCTGTTCCTAGGATCCCCAATTGCTGAAATTGGGCTATTTTGGAGGGTGCAGATGGGTGACAGGGGTTGTCCACTCCAGCATTAGAGCACTGTGTGTCACATAATCAACCCAGCAACTCTTAAACTAGGCACAGGTCTAATGGACAATCACGCTATATCCCTAGGACTAAATAAAATTCCGCTTCCAGCTTTGTTGTTTTTTTAATACTTGGTTGCTTGATGTGCCATTTGTCCTAGGTTTTGAAGCAAAATGCATGCAAGGTTTGGTAATTAGCCTAGATTGTACGTTGTAATATGGCCAGCCCAATAGTATCCTAAGGGATAAATTGTGAAATAGCCAATTTCTCCAGGGTAGGATTTCTAGAAGGTTGGACTTCAACTCCTGTAATAAAGGATGTAATAAAATCACGAAGCCCCCAATTTAGGAAAGGCTACTTGGAAAAGTAAACTGCACAGCTGTAAAGACCATGCTCCTCTTATTTCCTAACTCAGCAGGCTAAAAAGTATTTAGAGTAGAGGTGCATGTAATGATCTGCATATGTGGAAAACTAATCCGTGAGCCACTGGAACTTCTTCAAAACAATGTATGCATTCAGTGCTTGGCGCATACCTACCATTAAACTGCCAAATTCTAACATATCTTTGACTCCATCCCATGGCACATCTCACTGTTTCTCTGAGCTTTAATGTCTTGTCCTTGGTCTGTTTTTTATAAAATGACCAGGCAAAGAAGTTGTTTTTATGAAGCTGGAGTAAATATATATTAGTTCCCTCTTATTTTCTGCACTGAAGCTGAAATCACTGCGGTTACTACGTACTTATTTATACATTGAAAGCAACATTTCCATACAAATCCTTTTTGGGGTCAAGGGCTTATTCAATTTTGTTTTCTACTTTGTGGCTTGCTTGGAAAAATCCAAATTTTTATTCTTTTAACCAAAAAATTACCCAGGGCCTGTGGGTGGAGAGAGTAATAGGCATGGGTTATACTTTATTGCCAATAAATGACTCTCTCCGGTTACCTTGTAGTACCAATTTAGTATTGTTGAAACCATTAATCTATTTTTGCCAGGATAATGTTATACTGGATACAACCCTGCAGTACTACAGTATTGTTATGCAGAATTCCCTTCCAGAGTTAATGGTTCAAAATTTATAGTGTCTGAAGATGCGGTAGTTTAATATTAAAATCATTCTGTGAAAGCTATTCAAAGTAAAGTAGCCAATGTAATGTGGTTTATCTGTTTATATTAAAATACTGAAAGAAAGATATTTTGTTATAAGACATCAGCACATTCTATCAAGCCAGTTTTTCCATATTTGTTTCCATTTGGATCACATTCACATCCTTTTATTTAAAATAAAAAGCCACATTTGAAACAGAAGCTTTACAAAAGAATGAAAAAAAATCTGTTGCAAGTTACTTCTGAAATCTAGTCTCTTTCAGTTTTCCAGGAAAATACTCTTCTGAGATTGAGTTTCAGAATTAAACCTTCATTTAACAACCAATTTAGTAGGATTTTAGGGTATAACAGGCCGAATTCAAAATTTTCAGCTATATTAGGTCAAACTATATTCATATTGCTATGAATATTCCTATGAATTTGATTGTAACCTTTATAACCTTACTACAAAATGTTATCTTTAAATTTCTGTTTGATATATGTAGATTCTAAAATTTTTGTGCAAGTCATCAGATAATAGCCAGTAGCATCCACAATAGTGGATCACACTAATAGTAGAAAACACAATAGTGTAAAAATGACAATCTGTGCATGATGACAAATAATAATCATATAAATATCACTATTACATCCTTGCATTCTGATAGAGGATTCAAGTATGTAACTTGTGACATTTGCCTCATGCAAATTTTGGCATACCTCCCCTATTACCCATGGACAACATTCATGAGATCATGGTACAGTATTATTTACAGATTATTCAAGAGTATTTAATGTGATATAATTACAAATATTCCTATAGTTTGCACTCTTATTTTCAGAACTTTAATTATTGATATTAAAGTATCTTGACTGGTATAAGATTTTTGAAGCAAACTCAAGGAATATACTTAAAATGGAATTGTACAATACAGCTAAGTTGTATTAAGGTTTCATCTAGTCAACCTTCATGCATTTTGGAAAAACTAAACACTATGGTGGTAAGCTTGACTGAAAAGTTGGAAAAATGCTCTGGAAAAAGGCAGTGATTAATTACTGTGGCTGTACATGGTTTGAAAAGGATTCAGAAGTGCTTTGGGCCTTTTATGTTCTGGATCACAAGAATTTTCTACTGTTCATTAAATTGTCAGGACATTTTTCAGGCTTCTTAGATGTTTTGATTTATTAAAGCAGCAACACCTTTCTTTAGACTCGTATAAAACCTGAAAAAAGACTTATGTACTTTAATGAATATAGATAGGTGCTGTATTTGTGTGAGGTCCAAAGTTTTTCTGAATAGTTTTTGTGGTGTGTGGAATCTCCCAAGTTTCACCCTTATTGTTATCAAGAAAATTACATGAATATATCTATGAAGTCAGTAGGATGCTTTTTATTTCATTTCAGGGCAATTCACTTTTTTCTGTTTTAATTTTATTGGAGTATGTGTTGATTGACCACAACAATTCTCATTTTTTTCCCTTTCATGAAGAACGTGGTTCTCCTCTTGACCTCATTACAAAAGACATAACTGATACTTCAATTGGAGTCTCATGGACAGCAGCTCCAGGACCAGTTCAGAATTACAAAATTTTATGGAAATCCCTTTATGATGACCAGTCTGGGGAAACCACAGTTCCTGGAAATGTAGTAAATACTGTCTTAAAAAACCTTCAGCCTGAAACTAAGTACAAGATTTCAGTCTTGGCTTCCTACAGAAGTGGAGAAGGACCACCTCTAGAAGGACAAGCTACAACTGAAGGTAGTTAAAATACAGAAGACATCAAAACATTCAAAATGTGTTTATTTAGTGTTTATTTAGAAAGCTGGTATCTTCAAATCCTTAAGGCAGTTTTTTTTTAAAAAATAATAATAAACTAATAAATTAAAAACTATCCTTACACTAGGACAACTAAAACCATGGAATAGCAGCAGGAAGCAGAAGAATGCAAGAGTAAATTATTGCAATAGACTCAAAAGAATCCACAACCAAAACCTTCTAGCCAACCTTCTCATATATACAGTATTTTATCTGTCTCTCTTCTGACTATCATCTATCTTTCACTCTGTGATATACAAGCAAATATTAAAAGAACCTGTTTAAGTGTGGTTGTTACGCATTTCCAATATAGAATTCCTGTTGCTACTCTGTACCAAGGGTTGGTTCCAAGCAGCCTATAAAGACAACGTTATGGAGTAATCCAGTGTCTCTCCATGCAAGGGACATGTTCTTGAATTGTTTCTGCACTTTTCTGATCACACATTGTTATCATCTTTGGGCTACAGACAGTTAACTTACGACTTTGCTATGTCACAAAGGGAGTTGCTGCCAGTTGTTGTTTTGCAATCCGAATATTGGAACATTGGAGCTGCATGTTTCCCATTGCTGACAGAATTTACCTTCTTTCAACTCTTAGACTCTTTTTCCTTCCAGTGAAACTTAAATCTCAGAAATTCCAATTGTTTTTTTTCCAGTTGAGTAAAGGCACAGCATGATAGTTCCTCCTTCAGTGACAGCTCCAGTTCTGCTAATCATATGGGCAGAATACAGATAGTCCTCGACTTATGATCACGATTGACCCCAAAATTTATGTTGCTTTGTGAGACAGTTGCTAAGTGAGTTTTGCCCCATTTTACGACTTTTCTTGGCACAGTTGTTAAGTGAATCATTGCAGTTGTTGTTGATAAATAAATCTGGCTTCCCCATTGATTTTGTTTGTTCAGAAGGTCGCAAATGGTGATCACATGACCCTGGGACACTGCAACCAGGATAAGTATATACCAGTTGCCAAGTGTCCGAATCTTGATCACGTTATAATTTTTGGGTTTTCCCATTACTTAGCTTGGAAAAGGATTGATCATGGAGTGCTCTCAGCCTTAGTGTGAGTAGAGACAATTCTGGGAGCATTTTAAAATAATTGCTAGAGGTTTAGTGCAAATAGTGACTGTACGGTATCCGTAGGCATGATGTAACAAAATTGGCTCTGTAGGGACAAATGACACTTACTGTTTTGCCATATTTTGCTAATGGTAAAGGATTTCTACAGCTTCACTGGGGTCAGATGGAAAGGAGAAATAGTGTTGAGTGTCAGCTACTTATTGTAATGCATCAAATCATTATCAGTTGTGATATTAAATTTTCATAAACCCATTTACCTTTTCCAGAAGTTTAATATAAATTAAAATTTAATACAACTATTGAATAGTAAGTGGAACAAGAAGGAATCACTAATAATTTGACGATTTCAAATTGTGAAACTAAAAGAGGAGTATTTATGGGGATAATTAAAGAAATACTTGTGCATCCAAAACAAACAAAGAAAATTAAGATGCAGCTTCAAAATGTGGTTTAATTCTGATTTATACTTCCTTTTTTAAAAAATAACTGATTTATACTTCCTATCTGCTAAATATCTTTTAAATTTTTGACACTAGAAGTAGAAGTTAAGTTGGTTAGAGCAACTCTGGTTAATATTTACATGATTAGATTAACCTCAATTTTGATGTGGCTGAAGCTTGCCCACGTATTTTTAAAAGCACTGGGTACTGTTCTAACTGGGAGATTTCAGTTGCAAGGACTGATGACCAAGGATTGAAGTATTTTGGAAAAAAGCCTCTATTATTTTGTGTGGGTATGCTTGAACAGCCTAGTGAAATTAGAACATTAAGATTTGGTAGGTAGAACTATCTCCCTTTTAATACGATCCCTAGATCCTCTTGTTATTTCTATTCATGACTTTCCAGATGTTCTGGGCTGGAAAGTTCAAACTTGTGCATGCCTTTGATGTTGTTTTATATTTTTTTAATTGAAAGTTTTACAGAGAACATAAACACTAACACAAACTAATAAAAAGAAAAAGAAAAGAAAAAAAAGGGTAGAAAGAAGAAAAAATAGAAAGAAGCTTCCAACTTCCTTTGCAGCAAATAAATTATAAAGCCTATAGCTACAAAAGAAAACTCACCCTTTTGTATTATCCAGCTTGTTAATAATTGAAACCACAAATCATAAGTGCATTTTTCCATTTTATGCAAAAAGGGGTTTCCAGTCAGCCATAAATGTAGATACTGTTTTTAGGCATGCCTTTGATGTTTAAGAAAGATTGGTCTAATAGTGCTGAAGTAATTAACCGTGGCATACAGATTCTTTTAAGAATTTGAAACCAGGAGAAAAAAGAGGTATTCTATGTGGAATAAAAGAAGATTTAAACAACATATTCTGTATAAATCTAAAGTGTTGGGCCAAGATGTTGGAGAGAATCCATCTTGCATATCAATCAGAATAGAGCTGGAAGGGACCTTGGAGGTCTTCTAATCCAGCCCCCTGTTCAAGCATGAGACCCTATATCATTTCAGACAAGTGGCAGTCCAGTCTTTTCTTATAAACCTCCAGTGATGAAGCCCCTACAACTTCTGAAGCCAAGCTGTTCCACTGGTTAATTGTCCTCACTGTTAGGAAGTTTATCCTTAATTCCCGGTTGCTTCTCTCCTTGATTAGTTTCCATCCATTGTTTCTTGTCCTGCCCTCTGGTGCTTTGGAAAATAAGTTGACCGCCTCCTCTTTGTGGCAGTCTCTCAAATACAAATATTTGAACATGATACAAATATCATGTTCTTATTTACTATTTAAGATATTATAATCATGGCAGTAGAAAAGGACTTTTGGGGGGCTGGAGAGAACCAAGTACAAATATGAAATAAATATCAAAAAGTTGTACATATGAGGGATCATTCTTCAAAATATTGTGGAACATATTGCTTGGTGCTTGGCTTCAAATTCAATAAATACAAATCCAGGAAAAATTGTGGAGCTCCCTAAACTTGGTAGTGATCCCTGAATACATTTATCTCCCATTTACATTTTGTGTATTTGTGTGTGTGTGTTCGTTCATTCATGTGTATTCCTTGGAAAGAAGCAGGAAGGGGGACATGTATACAGAATTAAGTGTAACTGTAGTATTGAGTTACTTTGAAGACTATTCGATGGATCTTTTATTGAATAAATGAAGTTTTGAAAAACTCAATAACGTATTTAAATTTTTCATTTAACACTCCCAAGTCTCACCTGGTGCAAGGACTGTTAAAGTAGATGATGAGAAAGAGACCACAATGAGAGTCACTTGGCAACCAGCACCTGGAAAAGTGATCAACTATCGTGTGGTTTACAGACCCCGTAGAGGAGGAAGACAAATAGTTGCAAAAGTGCCTCCAACTTCTACCTCCACAGTATTGAAACGTCTCCAGCCTCTAACTACTTATGATATTACTGTCATTCCAACGTATAAAACTGGGGAAGGAAAACACAGAAAAGGCGAAGGAACAACAGGTGCATATTTTTTTTTAAAAAAGTATATATGATAGATTACTGTAGCCAAAATGTATAAAGTTTACAACAAGTCCAAACGTTCCTAGTTTAAGAGATTGCAATATGTTGTATAATTATTTGTTTATTTTTAAAGGCTTATTTATTATTTAAACTGCTGTTAAATATGTGCCCTACTTGCCAGTTGCCTGGAAATGCTGCCATTTCTCCTCCCTAAGTGGTGCTAAGGTTGGCCTTCACAGATGCACTATAAACTGTCTGCCCTTTCAGGCAATGCAAAAACTAAATTAATCCTTGGGTTAATCTTCAATTAATTGTAATTGATTGGCTGGAGGATTAGAGAAGGTAGCCCATAATAATACACAGCAAATGCGGCCATAATAAGGAATCTTTCTGGTCCAAATTGTGATGAAGCATTGAATCTTTTTCTTCAATGTATTCTTTCCTGCCCATCTTATTTCACATTTGTTTAGTAATCTCATAGTTTTGAAAGCTTGCTGCTACTGTTGCTAATATGGCACTTAATTTCTATACAGGTAGTCCTCGACTTACGAGGACTACCTTCACTTGTTGCTAAGTGAAACATTTGTTAAATGAATTTTGTCCCATTTTACGACCTTTGGTGCCACAGTTGTTAAATGAAACACTGCAGCTGTTAAGTTAGTAACACAGTTGTTAAGTGAATCTGGTTTCCCCATAGACTTTGCTAGTCAGAAGGTCGTAAAAGGTGATGACATGAACCCGGGACACTGCAACCATCATAAATATGAGTCAGTTGCCAACCATCCGAATTTTGATCACATGACTATGGCGAGACTGCAGTGGTCATAAGTGTGAAAAACAGTCATAAGTCCCCTTTTCAGTGCCATTGTAACTTTGAACGGTCACTAAATGAACTGTTGTAAATTGAGGGCTATCTGTTCACGGGCTTAACTTCAGCCATATCAGTCAATGTGACCTAGGGGCATCACATACCCTTCAACTGACACTGTGTAAATGAAATGAGTAGCTAACAAAAAATATTTTTAAGTGCCTCAGGAAATTACTCCTAAAGTAGGGTTACTAGATGTTGTCTGAAGTTCAAATGACCATTAGAATGTAGCAAAAAATTGAAAGCTTTTGGTATTGTTGCCCTTTAGCAGTCCAGATATTTGCAGCCTAGATCTGATAGCTCTGTCCTAAGACTGTGACATAGTCCATTTAATTTGCAACTTGTCCTGATTACCTGGAACACAAGAGAATCTCAAGCTTTCCCATGTATTTGAAGTATATAATCTATGGTTAGAAGTTCAGTAGTGGAAGATCTCTTGTAGAACAGTGTACTAAATCTGTTGCTCATCCTTCAGGGAAGAGTTAGAGAACTCTGACCCTTTAATCGTTGCTGGACCTCAACCTCTACAATCTCTTACAATTACTCTTACTATCTGGTACTCGTGGGACTTCTTGTGTAGGTTTCTGATCGCTGCCTCAGAAGCTGTTGTTTGAAACAGTTATAAGAAGTATTTTCAGGCTGGGTCTGAATGAGACGAGAAACTTGATAGAATCTTGGAGTTACATTCTGAGCATTCTGTGATTATTCTCTTTTTCCCTAAGATCCTAAATATAGTCCTTGGCATTCTAAAGCACTTTCTGCTTGGGAGTTTAAAAAGCAACAGTATTTCTGTTTCATCCCTTACCAAAATCCTTGGCTTTTGCACTTTGAGATTGAACGACTGCCATTTTAGTTTAAAATAAAATAAAATAAAAGAAAAACCATGCACATATGGGATAGCTTGAAACAGGAAAAAAACCCAACAGTTGGGTTAAGAAGGAATTTAATGTTTGCTTATTTTGTACCTTACCTCCAGTGCCATTTAATCTTCATCTGCTGCACTGCTTATTGGACACCTTAAAGTGTCCTAACGATTTACCATTGTAACCTGTCAATAATGAAAAGTAATAATGAATTGCTTCTAAAGTGAAAATCCACACATGATCTTGGCACCTTGGAAGTAAATTTAAGACATAATCTTGTAGAATTATAGCATACTTCATAAGAGGTATGAGCTGTCAACCTCTGTTTCCTGGTGCACAAATGTATTTCTGTATAATCCTGGAAAAGAAATTTAGATCTTAGTCCATTTGAAATTGCATTAATTAGCAGATACAGTTTTTCAAGTTTTCCATCTTATTTTAATTTTTGTAATGTAGGCAATAAATCAGCTTTCTTCCAGTGAGCCTTCACTAAAATAAGCAAGTTGGTGCTAAATACCGAATCAACTATTTGGCATCAAATGACTGTTCAATTGTTAAGCAGTTAAGTTCCCATATTTGTCTTGAAATCACTTCTTTTTTTTCCATTTGCATTATTGTTTTTGCAAAATGGATACTACATCCTTAAAGGCAGCAGCAGAAATAATAAATTATCTAAAATTATCTTGAAATAACTACAGAATGGAAAAAGTAACTCTGGGTGGATGTCTTATTTTTTGAAAATATTACGTGCAAGTGTAAGGCCTCCAATGCTGATAGAATCCAAAATGTAGGGAAAGAGAGTAATGGCACAACTTTTTCTGATTGTATGGATTCAGTTAAGTTATTCCATAGATGATATTGCTTTTATAAGTAAGAGAAAATAGGGTCTTGTCTTAAGCTCCTTCCCCTCCAGCTTTCTCTGCATGCTCTAAAAATCTACTTCAGAAGACTTCAAAGATTTTTGAGGACTTGAAAGGAAAAGAAATAAATACTACATACTATGTATCTGACAGTGTTGGATCTGTCTCAGTAAAATTTTGAAGCTGCTGTTTGCTTTACGGAACACGTACAGTGCCCCTGATGTATTTATCCAGTGGGTACAGCTCACATTGGATTCAATGAATATTGTTTGACTTTTCTAGCTTCTCCATTTAAACCTCCCAGAAATCTGCAGACTTCAGATCCTACAAGGTCAAGTTTTCGTGTAACCTGGGAGCCAGCCCCTGGGGAAGTTAAAGGGTACAAAATAACTTTCCATCCAAGTGGAGAAAACAGACAACTTGGTGAATTAGTACTTGGGCCGTATGACAATACTGTTGTATTAGAGGAGCTAAGGTAAGCCAATAGTAACTTCCTTCAATTTCAGTATTTTCTTGTTAATACAGAAAAATGTAACCAATGTTTATTGAAATCCCATCCCATCTTAATCTTACCCATCTTCTTTTTTTCTAAATCTATTTTGAAAGCTACCCTAATTACTGAAGACAGAACTGCAGGCTTGAAATCTTTCAATTAAAAATTCAATAAAATACACCAGTGTTTCACTAGAAGATGAGATTGAGTCTTAGAACTCTGAATCCTTTTGCTGGATAATATACCGGTATATGTTTCATACAATGGCTAGAATATAATTGTCCTATTGAAACAATTGAAATATAATACTAAATAGTATTGAGCTATAGTGGGCCGCAATAAAGTCATTTCATACACCTCCAGTCTTATCTGATGAACGCTAGCAAAAGTTTCAGAAAGCCTACTACTTAATTCCCTCTAATTCTCTAAAAATTTGAAGAAAACTTGTTATGGTATAATAGTTTGAGCATCTGGATTAGGAATTGAGCAACTGAGATTCCAATCCCTATTCCAGACCCCAAATTTTCTCAATTATTTTAGTGGAGACCCTCTCCCCCTTAGCTTAATAATATTTTATGGGTTGCGCTCTCTCTCTCTCTCTCTCTCTCTCTCTCTCTCTCTCTCTCTCCCTCTCTCTCTCTCTCTCTCCCTCCCTCCCTCCCTCCCGGCAAAACATATATGTTCTCACTTTTTAAACATGCTAGGGGGGAAAAACACAGTGAAAGAATCTGCATAAACCAGTTTGCTTTAATGTATATAGCACACATCTATCTTTCAATCATGCAGGGCAGACACTTCCTATAAAGTCAATGTATTTGGAATGTTTGAAGGAGGTGAAAGTATGCCTCTGATTGGAGAAGAAAAGACAACACTTGCAGATGTTCCAGATGTGTCAGTAGTACCTGCAGGTAAATATAGTTTTAATGAGGAAAACAGTGCATGGTGTTTAATGAATGAAGTAACAGCTTTTATAGAAACATTGTGATAGTAGCATCTCTATATGATGGTATTTTAAAGCGTGCTCTCTTTATGTAAAACCAGAAAGTTTATCTGCCAGAATTCCCAAATGGAAAAGTAGAAATCTCTATATAACGGGTAGCGTTGATTTTTCCATTTAGAAGACCTTTCAAATTATGGAAAGTCTGGTTGCATGCCCAATTCCGCACAGTCTTTGGGGCTATTTTGGTCTGCCATTTCAGCACATATTCTAGATACTTCCATTCCCAATATCGCTCCCATGGTATTGAAATATGTGGAGTGGCGTCGAATAGACATGCAGCTTTTTGATTGTGATCCAGAATGCATGATTTGTAAGCTATATTCTGTTTCCTGATTTATGTTGTTTGTATTGATTAAAGTTCAGAATTTATTGTTTTACGCAGAAGAAAGTCATACTTTTAAATCTTCAGGTCCCTGGAGTAGCTGTTCTCAATAAATCTGAATATTGGAGCAATGATGTGAAAACATAGATGAACCCATCTTAACTCTGATGAGTGTGCTTGATTTTACTCAGTGGGATTCCTTCCATGTAAAGATGGCACGAAGCCAGAATGATAACTTGCAGCTGATAACATGAACTTCAGAGCAAAGAGGAGGAAGAATGCATTTTAAACAATTACAATAGTTGTTGAAAGGCTTGTTTAAATAACTGTGCTGTTTTTGCTTTGTAATAAATACACTGTCATTTCCAACATATGGAAAGTGAACTCTTATTTTTATTCTCATGCATTGAAAATTCCTAGCATTGTTTTCTTTCTAAGCATTTAATACTTTTTATAAATGTGTGTTTTTGTCACTTCTTTTCTTTTATGTGTTTGTTTCTGTTACCTTATTTGTGTTGTGCTTCCTTTTGTGATTTAAATGTGCAAATATCTGCACCATCTGCATTAATTAGCATATATAGCTGTTAATGTGCTGTGTTATGCATATGTATTAAGCTCTAAAGATAGTTGCCCATACCTATAATTTAGACATTAAGCATTCTTGATTTAAACTGATGAATATGCAGACGTAATAGTTGATTACCTAAGTTTACTTAGGTTTAGGGTTCATAATTCTATTATGAAATTGGTTCTAATTGTCTTTACATTCCATCTAATCAGTATGCAGTAGGTATGACATAATAATTTATGCAACCCTGGACATCTTTTTCATTATTAGCAAGAAATGAAATGATCATATAAGAACTTCAGTTAATTAAAACTTACATAGAAGAACTTCAAGTTAATTAAAATCTTCATTATATACTGTATATTGTAAGATAGGATTGGAGAAAAAAGTTGTTTGTAACTAACTGAGATATATTATGATTGCTGTAATAGGCTTAGAATGTAAAACCAGAACTGAAGCAGATATTGTATTGCTGGTGGATGGTTCTTGGAGCATTGGTCGAACAAATTTTAAAACAATCCGGAGCTTTATTGCTAGCATCGTTCAAGTATTTGATATTGGCCCAGACAAAGTGCAAGTTGGTAAGTTTTGAAGTTAATTGGAATATTTTGAGTTATGCTATTCGAAGACAATTCGTAATTACACTACATTTTCTCCCCAGCTCTTGCACAATATAGTGGAGATCCAAGAACAGAATGGAACCTCAATGCTCATCGAACCAAACAGAGTTTATTGGATGCTGTGGCCAATTTGCCATATAAAGGAGGCAACACGCTTACAGGTATGTATGTATGTATGTATGTATGTATGTATGTATGTATTTATTTATGTATTTATGTATTTATTTATTTATTTATTTATTTATTTATTTATTTATTTATTTATTTATTTATTTATTTATTTATTTATTTCTGCCCTTTATTATTCTTAACAAATAATTCAAGCAGTAAACATATCCAACACACCTTCCTCCTCCTATTCTACCCACAACAACAAACCTGTGAGATGGGTTGGGCTGAGAGAGAATGACTGGCCCAAAGTCACCCAGGTGGCTTTCATGGCTAGAGCGGAACCTGAACTCATGATCTCCTGCTTTCTAGCTTGGTGCCTTAATCACTAGACCAAATTGGCTCTCTTTTTTGCTATTGATTTTTCCAGTATACGTTATACTGGAGGGGGGAAACGACTCATAAAATTATATATTCCTAGCAGTAGTGGGTTCTAAAACCCGTTGCTACCAGTTCGTGCGCAACACAGAAGTGTCCCGGGCGGGTGGGCGGAGCCTCCTGCCGCCGCCGCTACCAGTTCTAAGAACTGGGCCAAACCGGGAGCAACCCACCGCTGATTCCTAGAGTGTAGTATGGTATCACTGTGCCTTTGGTTCTCTAGCCCTCACATTTCCTATCCTATGAAAGAAACCATCTCAGTCTACAATGATCCCCAAGTAGGAGTGAGAGACTTTGGTAATTGTATTGGAGGTTTTGCTTCTTCTGTTGTGAATGGGCCAGGAATAGATATCTTAACTGGCAACCTTTAGTCTTAAGAATAGGAGATACAAGAATACAAGAATAGAATTATGATTCTAGTAAAAGGAAAGTATAACAGCCTTCAAAGTAGATCAGGAAGAACTGATGTGTCTCCTTGTAAATTAGGCTATAATATTTTTGGAGGTTTATTTTCATTTTATATATGCGTATGTGTGATTTCAGGAATGGCTTTGAGCTTCATCTTAAGAAACAATTTTAAGAGTGAAGCTGGCTTGAGGCCTGGAGCTAAAAAAATTGCTGTCCTCATTACTGATGGCAAATCACAGGATGACATAAATATTCCATCAGACAGATTGAAGGAACAAGGAGTGGAGATCTTTGCTATCGGTGAGTATCAAGTGAAGAGGCAATCAGTACAGAAAGGGGTTGGACTATAATCATTTGCTCATCTTTAGATGAGTTTTCAAATAATTGACAAATAATTACTTACAATGTATTATCTCGTGGTTTTTAAGGTATTAAAAATGCGGATGTGAATGAACTGAAACAGATTGCAAGTGATCCAGATGACACCCATGCTTTCAATGTTGAAGATTTTAACCTTCTGGTTAACATTGTTGATAGTGTCACCGATAATTTGTGCAATAGCGTGAAAGGATCAGGTATGTTACCCTTTTTGGGTTTTGTTTTGTGCTTAAGAAAAAGGTGTCTGCTTAATTTCTCTTGGAATGTGGTCAAGCAGAGTTTCTGAACAAGATATCCATTTCTCTGGTCTATGTAGGAATGCAATTCTTTTCATATTTGTTTTTTCTTGGCATGCAATGTCTATACCCATATGTATTTCATATATGCCTAGGGAAGTAACACATATTAAAATTTGCAATCACAGAATGATTTTTATTAGGATGCCTTGTCTGATTAGAATCATAGACCTGAAATGGAAGATTAAGGCTGCTAAGGCCAATATGATGCTTAATTTTGTTTTCTCCCTAAAGCATTTTGACAGGTTCAGTTTCTGTTTGAATACATCCAACAAAGGGTAGATAAATACCAGTTCTCTGGGTTGCTTCTACTGTCAGATTGCTCAAATTTTCTCTCATTGTGCGCAGTTTGTTTTCCTATAACTTCTGTTGTGAATGTAGTTCAGATACAGCTCCATTCAATATGTAAATGACTTTAATATTGAAATAATAAATACCGTGTTTCCCCAAAAATAAGACATCCCCGAAAATAAGCCCTCCTCCGAAAATAAACTCTTCCCCCAAAATAAGCCCTCCCCCGAAAATAAGCCCTCCCCAAAAATATTTAAATGCATGCGCAGCTGGTCCCCGCCATTTCCTCTGGTTAGGGTTAGGGAGACAGAGCTGGAAGTCAGGTAAGATGGCAAGAGGAGCCCTGTCTTGCTCTACGCACCCCAAAATAATAAGACCTCTGGTTAGGGATAGGGAGACAGAACTGGAAATCAGGTAAGACGACAAGAGGAGCCCTGTCTTGCTCTACGCACCCCAAAATAATAAGACCTCCCCAAAAATAAGGCCAAACGCTTATTTCGGGGTTCAAAAAAAATATAAGACAGGGTCTTATTTTTGGGGAAACACGGTACTTTATAATAAAGTGTTCTTATATGCTTAAGAAAAATCTTTATATACTGTATTTTGTTGCTTTGATTGTGATTCATCTCTGGCAAATCTTCTCATCAAGACTTCCTTACCCTAAATTCCATTTGTTTCTTCTCACAACAGGTGATTTGTCTCTGCCACCCACCAATCTAGTTACTTCTGAAGTGACCCCTCTTTCGTTTAGAGTGTCTTGGACTGCACCCACTGAGAGTGTGGATAGATACAGAGTTGAATATTATCCTGCCCGAGGAGGGACACCACAGGAGGTCAGATTTGGAAACAGATTATTTTATTTCTTATTTGGGGGGGGGAGTTATTTTGCTTAATTTAGATTCCTAAATTTTGAAATAAAGGCTTGCTCATCAGTCACTACAGTTTATTCCTATATGTGCATTTCACATTAATCAACGAATAGAATTTTAAGCACAAGAGTAGGCTTAAATGGAAACAACTCCATTGTTTCTGGCTAAAACATATGGCGAATATATGCATGCATCTGTGGCTGCTGGGTGCAAGTCTTAAACTATCCTCAAAGCACTTGAGCAAAACGTTTCCTTGTTTACATAGTAGTACCAAATTAAACAGAGAAAGGCATTAGTAATATCTTATTGATCCTGGTTCAGAATGGCTGGGACTGCTGGGCTGGATTGGGTGCTGGAAGAAGAGACACACTGTATTTTATAGCAGTGGTGGGCAACTATGGCAACTTTACGACCTGTGGACTTCAACTCCCAGAATTCCTGAGTCCGCATTAGCATTACTCAATACTAATAACAATAACAATGGATGTCTCCCTTGGAGTAGAGTCCTCACATTGTACTGCTTAACCAGTCCAATCAAGTAAAGGTTGGTATTAAACAGAAGGGACTGATTAGTTACAGGCATTAATTTAATGCTTATTTTCCCCGTAGCATGGTTGTGCTTAAGTTGATCCTCTGGCTAGTGCTGGAATCGATTATACAAAAATAATAACTCCCATGTGGCAACCAGGCAGCTTGCATCCTACTATAATTGTCTGGATGCCATTACATCCAGACATCCAGAATACTTAGGAGAATTAACACAGGCTTTTTAACCATTAGCAAATAATAGACAACATCAGAAGAAGCCTCAGGAGGGGGAGGGGAGGAAGGAAAAACTCTGTAGCTGAAGAGAAGTATATAGTAACAGAGCTTTTACTGCATGTAAACATTTATTTATTTATTTATTTATTTATTTATTTATTTATTTATTTTGTCAAGCATGTATGAGAAAACAAGTATAAGTATAAACATAACATATAAACATATAAGTATAAACAGGTATAAGTATAAGCATAAGAAATGAGTACGAACAAATGGGAACAATAGGACAGGGACGGTAGGGACGCTGGTGCGCTTATGCACGCCCCCTTACAGACCTCTTAGGAATGGGGTGAGGTCCACGGTAGACAGTTTAAGGTTAAAGTTATGGGGGTTTGAGGATGTAACAACAGAGGCAGGTAGTGTATGCCAGGCATTGACCACTCTGTTGCTAAAGTCATATTTTCTGCAATTGAGTTTGGAGTGGTTTAGAAATTGTTCAAGCCCAGAATTTTAAGCCTGGTGAGGTATTCTATTGCTAGAAGAGGAGAGGAGTACTCTTCTCGTGAAATACCTCTGGACTCGTTTGATTGTATTAATGTCCGATATACAGTGTGGATTCCAGGCAGATGAGCTGTATTCGAGAATTGGTCTGGCAAAGGTTTTATATGCCCTGGTTTGCAGTACAATGTTACCGGAGAAGAAGCTTCGCAAAATTAGGTTAACAACTCTTAATGCCTTTTTGGCAATGCTGTTACAGTGTTATCTGTTTCCCTTTCCTATATATGTATATATGTTTATTCTATGATATAATATCTATTACTATTCTTTTGTACGTTGCAATCTTATAAATACATACAGTATGTGTGAACATATATATTCATATTCCTATTTTTGGAGCCACAGTTGGCTGGTTTCTCAATGCAGTATGTATTTGAAACAGCCCTTAAATCCTCACATACAGCGAGATGGTGGTCAGTTTATATACCGTACACTTACCCAAGGGTGTTAAGAGTTATACATCCTAATTTTCCAAATAATTCGTATTTTACAGCTTTTGGCATCAGATAGCAATAGTAATAGCAATAGCACTTAGACTTATATACCGCTTCATAGTGCTTTACAGCCCTCTCTAAGCGGTTTACAGAGTCAGCATATTGCCCCCAACAATCTGGGTCCTCATTTTACCCACCTCGGAAGGATGGAAGGCTGAGTCAACCTTGAGCCGGTGAGATTTGAACCGCTGAACTGCAGCTAGCAGTCAGCTGAAGTAGCCTGCAGTGCTGCACTCTAACCACTGCGCCACCTCGGCTCTAATATATAGTATGTATATAGATATATAGATATATACTATTACATCTTGTACAGGGACAACTTAAGTTCTATTTTAAATTATTTAGTACCTGAACCAAGATAATAACTCTGTATATTTTACATTTATTTTTTGAAATATGTACAATTACATCTGCTATTGTTTTATTTATTTTTATTCAGGTCTTTGTAAGTCGTTCAGAGACCGCTACGGTTCTCACTGGCCTCAAGCCTGAAACAGAATATGTTGTGAATGTATTTTCTATAGTAGAAGGTACTAGTAGTGAACCATTAAAAGGGACCGAAACAACGTGTAAGTGAATATTCCAAAATAATAGACATATTGAATAATTGTTGGTGCATACAAATAATATCAATAAAATGTATGGCAAACTTCCTTTACCTTTTGTTTGGTAAGTGACTGTCCTTAGGAGATTGGTGGTGAAGGATATTGAAGCTGGCCCAAAGGTGCTTTTTCCAAAAGGCGGCTGGACTTTCTTCTTGTTGTTTTTTTTCCCTTTGAAAATGTTTTGCTTGTCATCCAAGAAGCTTCTTCAGTTCCATCTTCTTGGATGAGAAGCAAAACGTTTTCAAAGGAAAAAGAATAATAATAATAATAAGGCAGTTCAGTTGCCTTTTGGAAAAGCACCTTTGGGACAATCATCCATGACCTGGATGATTGAGAATCTCCATAGATGATACCGAAGCTGGTACGGTATGTAAAAGTTGCCTACTGATTTCACATTGCAGTCCTCTGAATTCTGTCCCAAGAGACCAGGATATGATTGATGGAGTGAGAAGTGGAGACGTTTCAGAAATTTGCTCACTATTTCAAAAGTTGCACTTGCTGCATCCCCAAGACAGAGTTGATGGAATGTCCATAGTCACCTGGGACACTGGTGACTTTCAGAAGGATAATTCTGGTTAGTCATCAGAAACCACCTTTGTGAAATTCTAGGGATCAGATGGGATCCCTAGATGGACCACCTTCCCTGCTATGTAGAAGCTCTCCTATTTGACTTGCTTGACACTGGCTATATTGCCTGTGGAGCTCCCCAGGCTTAGGATCTTTGGGAACTTTCAACTGCCTTCACTGAATGCAGAGTCAGAGATGGATCAGGATCTGGTTCCAGATTTAGATACAGCACTGAAGTACCACTTAAGAGTTATCTCCGGCACGTTTGGTGACGTCTCGATCTCTCAGTGGCTGTTGATACCAATAATCATGGTTCCATCTAGAGCAGGTCAGGAGGTTGGGATTTATGGGGCACAGGCTTGCAGTGGTTCTCCTCCTTCATCTGAGGCTGGTTCCAGTCAATGTTTGGGGGGGGGGAGAGTAGATAGACATGTGAGAGGCCTCAGATGTGATGTGCATTAGTGTTTTGCTTTGAAATGTTTGTTTGTGGCTTTCAACCAGATGTTAGCTGCTTAGAGATGTATTGCACTTTGGGTGGTGCATATACAGTAAATTGAATGCAAGAACGAATGAAGATACATAAACCATAAATAAGCCACATGGTTTTTTTAAAAAATCATAACCTCCTAACATGTGTCCATTGTCTTAGTTAAAAGGAGCCAGGATATAAAACAAAAAACATTGGAACACTAATATCTGTAATATATTAAGGAAAAAGCATTTGCCTATTGGTGCTCAGACCATAGAACAGAGAATGACTTTAAAAAATTACATAAAAGATAATCAGTCACATGAGGAATTGCTTAATAAAATTGACCCTTCATAGGGTTTTTTGACCATTATTTATCAACCTGATCCCTAAACAGGCATGGAATATTTAATTTGATAACTTATTCCCAAAGGAATGCTGTATCTTTTAGTAGGGACCTATGTAATGGTTACCTAGCAAGCTAGAAATGTGTCACTGGCCCTATGCCAGAGGAAGGATGAGTCATCTGGATTCTGCTGCCTGGCCACCACGAAGCTACTCAGTCTTCCCCTTTCCCCACATGAATTTTTTGTCTATGGTTTCCAGACCATTTGAATAAGTAGCATCAACAATTTAGACCTGTGTTTATTTATTTTTGTAGTTGGAAAGTTTGAGGGTTGAGAATGAAATGGATATTTTTAGCACCTTTTAAGGTGGGCTAAACAAAATTGGCTCTGCCCACTCCATTGACATCGTGGTGTTTCTAGGCATGAGACAAAAAAAGCTTTTGGAAGCTTTTTTTTTTTTTTTTAAATCCTGCTAGTCACAAGAAAATTGGTAATCTCTACATGAGAAGCTTCAGGTTATTTAACATCTATCTTGTTCCCACAAACCTTAGCAAATAGCAAAGTCTGCATGGGTCAGGGAATGTGACTGTGTTTGAATTGGTTGGTCACCATGTTGCAGTACAGTACAGTAAGTAAAAGCGCCAACAATCTCTCCTTCAATGTCTGTTTCCCAAACCAGAAAGAAGTGAAATCACCAATGTTTGGGTGATAAAGGGGGAAATAAGTACGTAGATGTGAGTAGCTGAAGTGAATATTTATGTTTTTCACAGTGGCAATCCCTTCAGTGAGAAGCTTGAATGCTTATGATGTCACTTCAAGGACGATGCGTGTGCAGTGGGAACCTGTAAAAGGAGCGACTGGCTACATGTTATTATATGAGCCTGTCAATGCCACAATACCAGCAACTGAAAAAGAGGTAACAACTAGCTTGAGAAGAGAGAAGATAATTATATTTGCTCCCATATACCCAAACAGCGAGATATAATTTGGCTTACAGTGTAAAATCAAATGCATCAACAGGTGTATAGTATGGCAAAAGTCAGGAAACTGTCAATTTGTTTACTTATTTATTTATAAAACTTACAAGCCGCCCATCTTACCTCAAGGTAACTCTGGGCAATAAATGCTTTCTAAGAAAACATTTTTATTTTTATTTTGATGTTTTGCCTCTTTGTTTTATTTACTTCTTCTAGATGCGGGTTGGAGCATCAGTGACTGATGTGCAGCTGGTTGACTTGATTCCAAATACTGAGTATACTTTAACAGTTCATTCAACTTTTGGTGACCTCACTAGTGATCCACTCACTACTCAGGAAGTCACATGTAAGAATAATACCATTTTTCAAAATATTTTGTCCGTTGCCTTAGTGATTTGTGAGATCCTATAAGTGGACAGCTGTGTTAGTCCATGGTAGCCAAAAAAAATCAGAAGGAGCTCATGAAAGCTTTTAAGAAAGCTTGTTAGATTGAAAAAGTGCTATCAAACTCCTTTTTACATATATCTGCAGTGTAATTACTGCCAGTTGTAAGCACTTACCACAAAGTGTCCCATTGCTCTGGTAGGATTGCACTTCCTAGATACTTCAGCCAGCATGGATTATTATTTGTGACTTAAACTCTTTCAAAGGGTTAGGTAACTTTTCGTGAAAAGATACTGATGTATGAAGTATTTTGAAAGCGTGTCGATGTCAAGCTTGAACATCAACCATTGGAATTCTTTTTCTAGTAACAGCTGGGATTTATATAGCTATTTTTCATGGATAGCATAGATTTTGGGAAGTATTTTCCCCAGAAAAATGAAAAGATAATTTCCTTATTATATATAACGTTACCTATTTGAATGGTAACAATGGGGATACTATCTTCCAAAAACGTTGTCTTCCTCTGCAGTTCTGTACAACAGTTTTTAAATTGAAAAATTAATTAATTAATAATTAATGGTGTATTAATTTAATAATTAAATTAAATTCAGAGTAGGATAAGTTACCAACAAAGGAGAATTATTTGTAGCTCAGGATTGAAATGAGGGGTCCTTGGTGCTCTCTGAGCTTGCTTGTTTTCTTGCAGACGTTTCATTACCCTAACTAGGTAACATCATCAGTGCTAGTAAGGAGTCGGTTTTGCTCTCAGTTTACATTCTGGTGTCTTGCCTGTCTATGTGGGTGGGAGCGGTCTTAGGGATTTCTCTAATTGGTGTTAGGGTGTTCTCTAATTGATCCTTTCTTATTATGGTGAAGGTGTCATCTACATATCTGACATAGGATAGGTTGGCTATATGTAAGCTATTTATTTATTTATTTAGAGGAATATTGTCTAAGAACTTGGACCAATACTATGTTTGTTTTTCAGTACCTTTAAGTGGAGCAAAAAGATTAAGGCTAAGTGATATTACTCACAGCAGCATGAAAGTCAATTGGGATCACGCTCCAGGAAAAGTTCGTAATTACATAGTGAAATATAAAGCAGCTGAAGAAGATGAAGTAAAAGAGGTAAGTCTGTGTGTGAAAATAAATTAAATATTTAATCAGGATCATTTTATAGGTATTGTTAAGAAGTAAATAGGAGCCAAAGTCCATGATCTATAAAGTTAAGATCAAATGATTTTAGTTTCTTTGGCTTTAAGGATACTGTGATTATACTGTACGATGAGTAGGATCTTATTATTATAAGCAAAATGGAAGTCTAAATTGGATGATACATGAACCTGCATAGCAAAAAAAGAGGGGGATTTTAAAATAAAATTTAAAAAATGGGAACATTAGCATAGAGATGGAAAATCAGGCTGTATAAAAAAATAGACAATATTTGGTTTTATCCTGAGTCAGTCATTTAGAAAACGTTGTAATATAAACAGGGAGAATAACCACAGTGAAAAGCTGATTTGCCATATCTTGATGCAATGGAAATGGGGTTGTCAGGCAACAAATCAAATTCATTGTGATTTATGATATTCACATAATGACATGTTGAAAATAATGTAATTTTTTTCTCATGTGCGTAATGACATCATCACACGTGGAAATATATTGTGAGAGCCATAGCATCTTTTAGAAGCCGCCCGAGTCAACTTAGGATTTGAATGAATGTGATACTCACCCCACATATCGGAATACTAGTTTGAACAGCTATAAACAGCAGACTATCATTGCACTTCTCAAACAGATTGAATAAAGAAAGTGCCACATATTTTAAGTTGATCATTGGAGAAGTGTAGAATTTTGTTCTTTCAATGTTTGAAAAAATCCCAGGTAATATATGCAGTTTAACATCTGATAGTGTAGCTCCTTTGAAAATAAACACATTGCATAGTTATATCAAGGACTTATTATTAATAATATATTATTAATAATATATTAGAAATAGTTGTAAACTTTCTACTGCCTGGGAAAAATAAGTGTCAAGAAAGAAATCTGGCTAATTTGTTTATGCAGATAAAAGTGGATCCATCCCAGACCAGCACGCCTCTTCCTGATCTTTTTTCAAAAACACTCTACCATGTAGAACTTGCTGCAGAATATGACGAAGGGCTGTCTGTGCCAGTAGCAGCAGAAGCCACCACCTGTAAGTCTGTGCTGCTGCTTAATGGGCTTCTTTAGATTCTCATACAAGGGTGTGGCCTGAAATATGGTTTTATATATGGTAATGCTGAAAAAATTAGGATGCTGTAGCTTTGTTAGCTAAATAGATAGCTAGAGTTGTGTGTTGTATTTGCATACCTTTGTGTATGAGTGTCAAGTGTATGTGTATGAGTCAAAAGCCATGGCACCATAAAGTTTACTCACAATTTGAAGTGCATCATGAACAGATCTCTGCATGCCTAATAACTGTCCATGACCACCCAAAGTCAGGAATTTTTTTGGCTCATTAGCTTTTTTTCTTTTTTCTTTTTTTTCTCTTTTCCTTCCCCTTCCCCTCTTCCCTTCCCTTCCCTTCCCTTCCCTTCCCTTCCCTTCCCTTCCCTTCCCTTCCCTTCCCTCCCTTTCCCTTTCCCTTTCCCTTTCCCTTTCCTTATTTCCTTTCCTGATATGGGTTTGCATTGCCACCCCAAGCAAAAAAAAAATAAATCTACAAAAGAAATTGTTCTCTTTGCATTCCTTCTTTTGCTCTTGTTTTGTGTGATCTGGCTACCACATCTATCAATCCACATTAACCTTATTTGGGTAATCAGGCAGATGTATCCCTTTTCCTTTAAGGTTGTATGTTCCATACCATAAGAAGTGTGATATTTCAATGTGCATTAGTTTTACCTTGAAATTACACTTCTCCCTGTTAGTTGCTGCTGCTTTCAAGACATTTGAAAGCAAATGGTAGGGTAGCCCCAGGTAGAGCATGTTGCAGTGCTTAGTTTATGTATTCTCTCAATATTTTTTAAAGAAAGTTGGGCAGCATTGGTACCTTGAGTTGGGTTAGAAGTTGTCTAGGGCAGTATTGTTGTTTCTTGTCACCACATGGGAATCCTGACTATGGAGTTTGTGAAATCAGAATTCTTTAGTGCCCCAGTCTCTTTGGGCTGAGTATTTGTTTCTACTGCTGTTGCCAAGATAAAAGTTTAGTGGGTGAGTAAAATGATGAAAGTCATTGAAAATTGGGGGATGTAGTTTTTGTGGAGATGATGTGTGGTTTTGGTTGGCTGAGTTAATGTGGAGATGATTCCTATGTAACAAGACTATTTTTTTTTGTAAATATAAGGTTATTATCCAACAATGTAAGCTTCATTGCTTCATTACATTCAGTAGTCCCACTTCTGAAATCATATCTGATTAAAATAAGTAAAATTATCTGAAATCATTGAAATGAAGCCTCTTTCGTTTTATTAATAGTGGATAGGCTTCTTATCCCAACCAGAAAGATTGAAAAATTTGTTATCAGTAGTACAGATGGCACATTTCAATCTTAAGCCTAAAGATACATACTTTGAAAAATTAGGCTTATTTCAATTTCATAGCTTCACATGAACAATATTGCGTCTGTGTTATCAGTCCACCATGTTCTAATTAGTACCTTTTATGTCATAATGCTTCCCAGTTAAGCAATATAAGAGCATCTCTATTGAATCGTTATAGTTTTCTACAATAACTGTACATATGACCCTGGGAGACCCACAAACAGGTCATCTTCTAGTTTATTACTGCAGTAAGACCATGTCTTTCATTCAACTCCATGACAATTGAATCACTTCTGCAATTCCCTGATTAGTCTTTCCCTCTCTAAAAAACATTGAAATAGAGTTTTGAAACATGACTTGTTGAGTCTTTCTCAGCATTCGTGGGCCTGAACTTGCCATGTGTAAATATTAGCCGTAGCAGCATTTGATATATGCGAAGCTTTAGAAAAAGTGAAGATTGTTCTAAGTGGGGAAATTATTGTGTATATTCCCTTGTTACAGACAAAACAAAAAGGTCTTACACAGTAAATTTCTGTATCTAGTGATTTAGTATATATGCATAGACTTTTTCTCTCTCTTTTCCACTTTACAGTACCTGTACCAGCACCGCTCAATTTGAGAACAGATCAAGTAACCACAACTAGTTTCAGAGGTACTTGGGATCATGGAGCACCTGATGTAGCTCTCTACAGAGTAATGTGGGGGCCTTATGGTGAACCTGAAAAACAGGAGGTAGGAATTTTTGGATTCTTGAAAATGAGTAAATTCAACAAGTGTGGAAGTGTTAATCTAGTGATTATATGAAATTTAAGCAATTACATTTACTCATAACTAAAATCCGAGATGCCCTTATCAATATGCCTATGTGTCTATGGATATTTTCTTGGCTACTACTGTATAAGGCTTCCTCCTAAACCTGATTTTAAAATATATTGAATTGAAAGATAAACAAATGGGAACCTGTTGTGCTACAAAATAAAGTATCAGCCTCTGGCCTCATCTAGAGAAGATTATTAAGAGCAATATTATCTCTTCTGGTAAGAAGATGTCTTGTAATGGTCACTCCCATTGTGGTAACTATTTTATAAATAAGCAATCTCCATTGCAATCATTTCTGAGAGCATTTCTAATATGTTTTCAAATTCTAGAGGTGCCCATCAGCCCCAAAAGATTGACCCTTAAAGATAATTAATGTTTGTCAGAATTATGGAGAATGTATTTGTAGCTAAGGAATATCAAGAAACTTGATTTTTCTTCCTCCTTTCTCCAATATGTGAGGCTGCCATAATAGAATCCTGATTTCTGGGCAGTAATGGCTCTTCTTGAATCTCTCTTTGATCTTGATCTGTAATTTAGGGTCTGTTCCTTATTTCATCCTTCTGAATAATACCATTATTCATATAGAGGTAAAGCCCAATGCTGGTTGGCTTGGTGGCATCTGTTTATTAGAGATGGTGGTTTTATTGAAGATGATGGTTTATGGTGAATTTTTTGGAGTGGTCCCTTCTCATCACATATAAAGTCCCTCTTTGAGGAAAATGGGTGGTTCAGAAATATGATAGATGATAGATGGGTGGATGGATGGATGGATGGATGGATGGATGGATAGATAGATAGATAGATAGATAGATAGATAGATAGATAGATAGATAGATAGATAGATAGATAGATAGATAGATATTTAGAATTGATGGTACCTCTTGAAGATGGATTGGTAATATAAAACTATATACATATGTATGTCTGTATGTGAGTGTGAGTGAGAGAGGTGGTGGTGGGGAGACAGTTTGACTCTGGGTAATTTGAAAACCCACCACAAATAAGCCCTGGCACCCAGGGATAAACAAAAACCTCACTTACTGAAAAACTCATCAGTTAACAACAGAGCTCATGTAATCACCTAATGCAAATGCCTGGAGAAACAACCAGGTTCTCTAGTGCCTTGAGAAAGGCTAACAGTTGCATATCTTATAGGATATACTTTACCATATTAAAAATGTTTCCGATTGATACATTAATTCCTTGGTATATAACATCTTCTAATTTTTCTTCTTCTTTTTCCTCCATAATTTTTGAAGACAATTCTAAATGGTGATGAAAATACGCAACTTTTTGAAAATCTTACCCCAGACACATTGTATGACATCTCAGTTACTGCAATTTATCCTGATGAATCAGAGAGTGATGAACTGATTGGCAGTGAACGTACATGTATGCAATTTTGAAATACCTTAATTAATTAATAATTCGGGATGATTAAAGGGCACAGGTTTCATACTCACTCAATCTCTATTGTATCTTTCTTTACAGTGCCCCTTGTGCCTATAACAACACCAGGTAGGTGTTTCACTTCATGACTAGCATGTTGCAAATTAGGGCTAGTAGAAAGAATAGGAAAGATAGCAAATAGATATCCCTGGGGGAAAAATTACACACACACACACACACACACACACACACACAGTGTATATATAAAAAATTCCCTTCAGTCATTTATCTTACATGCTCAATGAGCATCTTGAGGTATCACTGAATTATAGCATATTTTTAGAAGGCATAAGCTGAAGATGAAATGTTGTGATGCAAGCAATGAATACTGTGTTTGCACCATAGATCTCTCATGCTATGAATACTGAATAGTATGCCTCATGGATCTTGTCCAAAGCTTTTGACCTTGACTTTTTTTTACCATTTGTTATATTAATGGGAAAGTAATATACAGTACATACATCCTAACTTCCTTCATGCATTCAAATTCTCTTCACCTGCACCTCATTTTATCCTTATAGGAATTATATGAAATAGATTAGATTAAGAGTTAGTTGCTGATCTAGAGTCACATAGTTGGCAAGTTGCATGTCTGTCATTTTTTGGTTCCCCAATGCAGTATGGCATAGTAGTATTTTATAAATATTACTTGGTATACATTGGGGAAGTTATTTAAAATATACTTGGTATATGTTGGTGAAGATACAATTATTTAAATTCCAAATTTTAGACAGTTCTGTTTAATTTTAAATAAAAACCCAATTTAATTTAAAATATTAAAAATGTTTTTCTCAGACATGAGTACCTAGTTTTCATATGATAGTGTAGAATGATTGTACTGCACATTTATTTTTTATAAGATTCTGCTCAGCAACTCTTTTAATAATTTCATTCCAGTACCAACAAGTCCCCCACGGAATCTCCAGGTATATAATGCAACATCTAATAGCTTGACTGTCAAGTGGGATCCTGCCATTGGACAAGTACAACGCTACAGGATCAATTATCGACCTGCTACGGGTGATGGTGCTGAACTTTCGGTAATTAATTCTCCAGAAATGGTCTATTCAATGTGTTAGATTGTTAAAAGTTTTAACAGTCTAACACTCTGAACAGATTTTTTTTCTTTTTTATAGTTTTAACATAAGTTATAACATTTTGCATAATCAGGTCAAAGTTTGCTTCCTACATTACAACGAGGAAATATTGACTGTTAGATAAAAAAAATATCTCAGTGTAGAATTTTACTTGAAAGAGAGGGAGAGAAAAGTTGCAGGATAACATTCCTAGCTGTACTTCAAACAATGCAAGATTTCTAAAATAGACTAAGCTAACCCATAGAGAAAAACACATATAGCTGAATGTTGATTGTGAAGAGTTATAACCATATACAGTTAATTTTGCTGCATGTCCTCGTGAATGGACTTTGCTGAAATTTCCTGTCATATTATCTGTCCTACTCTCCATAATAAAAGCCCTGGGATCAATGAGTCAGTTACGAACTGGGATGATGAAAAAAAAAGGCAATTACAGTGTATGTGATGACACGACTTTGGATACATGTGCATAAGTTCCAGGTTTTGCACTGTGATGTCATGCTATACGTTTGTCCTTTTCCTCCTCTTTTCCCTACAAATGCCTATGCCAGGGAGCTATAGGTATTATATAGCTTTTAATTAATCAGCCAAATGTGCATTCTCATGTTTCTATTTTTTTAACTGATATGCAGAAATAAAACAATTGTTTTATTTTTAAAAAACCCTTGTATTGACTGATGTCTTGTCATTCTTGTGTCTGACAAATAACCAGGCAGGCAATTAAAAATGTCCACCTAACAAGTTATAAAATGTTAAATGAAATAGTTGCCGTGCTGGCATTCTGAGCTAGAAACCTGAACCCGAATCTGTATAACATGCAAGACATAATTCTTTTTTCAGACTAAACTCCGTTTAGTTTGTTGCCTTGCTGTTTTTCATGTCATTCCATTGTATTCAAGTCCACAGTAGGAGGAAGCAAGAACAGCATTGTACTTCAGAAGCTGCGGCCTGATACCCCTTACCGCATTACGGTTTCTTCTATTTACGCCGAAGGGGATGGAGGACAAATATCAGGAAAGGGCAAGACCAGTAAGTGAAACCATCCTGAGCATTTTGTTTTTCACTGAAACAGAATTACAAAAGAGATTTTTAAATGATTTGGGGGAAGTTGGCAGGTTTTGGAGTTCATTATCATATGGCCCTCGGTCATTTTTTTTTTAAAGCCACATTATCAACTTCTAAAAAACTTTTCTCTTTAGTTTGTTGCCTTGCTGTTTTTCACATCATTCCACTGTATTCAAGTCCACAGTAGGATTCAAATTAGGATTTTTTTCGAGTCAGTACAGGTAGTTCTTGAATTACGGCCATAATGGATCCTGCCCATTAGGGTCGGAAGTCGCGACAAATGTTAAATGAACTGCCTCAAATGCCAGCCATCCTTGGTCTCCCTGCTACATTTGTTAAACGAATGCACGGGTCGTAAAGTGGAGCTCAGGGGTGGGGGAGAGCCTGGGAGACGTAGTGCAGGCACTAGCCCGCCTGCCTGAGGCCTCCCAAAGCTTCTCTCAACCCGAGATACCCCATGTTCTTCTTCCCACCCCTCGGGTGCCTCACATGCCAGCCCTTGCACAGCTGGCTGTCTTCGCAGTGAGAAACAATGGGGAAGGAACATGTTGGGTGCGCCCGGCTTTCCTAATTCTGCCCCTGCCCTTCCTCCTGCCAAGGTGACCTGCCTTTCTGAGGCAAAAAAGGACCAGTTTCCTAGCCTTTCAGAGCTTTCTGCCCCAACAGCTGGGAGGATGCAAACCTCCCCTATCTGTTGCTAGGCTTTGGGAGGCCATCCCCTGCATGTAAAGGCAGCAGCTTCTGGAGGAGCTTTCCAAAATCTTTCTCTTGCTTAACCTCCTCCCTTCCCCAGACATCCACATTTCTTCAATAAACAAAACAGAAAACGCTGGGAGGGATCGCTTGTTTGATCTCCCCCCTTCCCCCCAATTAGGTACTAAAACTAAACTCCCTGCCTTTGCTCTCCAATCTCTATCTCTTTTAAAAACCTTATCCTGACTCCAGGCAGAAAAGTAGAAGAACCAAGCAAGCAAGGAGAGAAAATCTTTCAACAGCTTTTTCCCTTGAACTGCAAGAAAAACAACAACAACATCTCCAAAAGTTTAGCAGACTAGAGACTTGTGCAACAAAATGGCGGATGCTGAGTCTTTGCAAAGCTTTTGCAAAGCTTTTCACCTGACTGCCTGTAGGATCCAGCTAGGACTCACCTTTAAGTCTTAGCTGGGTCCTTCAGTTAATAGAAGGACAGCAAAATAGATTTGCTAACACCCAGCGTGGGACTGAATTGTTTCGGCAGCTCCTCAAAGCACTGCAGCTGCTTTAACTTTGAAACAGGGTCATATGTAGTTTTGGAGTACCTGTAGTTACTTTGAACAGTTGTTAAATGGCCTGTTGTTTCTTGACGACTACCTGTATTTAATACTTAGATTTTCTTTCTATAGCTTTCATTTCTTTAAATGGTACGTATGTGAGAGGGAGGGAGAGGCTAATGTAAGTTTATTTTTTCCAGAAGATGGTTTTATTGAATGATAAGTGTACAATTCTTGCACAGTTATTGTGTAGCATCCAGCTTTCTTTCCCCAAGATACGGCTTCTGTTCCCTGGGCCCAAATCAGACTGAGATGGTGTTTTATTTCACTTTGGAGCACTGAGAAATAACAAAAAAGCTGGATGGCTTCATCACAATTATACATGGCCTTTTAATGAACTGTTCTCTTTTTCCCCTTTCCATCCATTTCTGTCCACTGCAATTCAGTTGTTTCCAGGCTCTGGACTTCTCTCTAGTGCTGGAATGCAGTTTGGAAAAATACCGCATCAAATCTATGCAATCAGCAGAGTATTACCCCACCAAAAAAGGCTGTTGAAGCCATAAAGATAAAGTCTACTTTCATTTCATTTTTTGGAAAAACACTGTGTTGACATTCTACAGCTGGACCCTTAAAGGGTCATCATTAAATATTAACACATTTATGATTCTTTTGATTATTAACACAAAATATGATTCTTATGCCTCACCATTTATTCCTTAAAACTGTGCTCTTCATTAATTGTTTCACAACTATCTGGATTTCTCCAAATATTTGATTTGAATGAGAGAGGAAAATATATCAGAGTTAAATGTATTTAAACTTATTGCCCAAATGTGTTTTATTACGAGAAATTACAGTGCAATTACTTAACTTTTACTGAATAGTGGTAATTGGTAGGTACATCTAACCCCACAAGGATGAGAATAGTAGTTTAATAACCATTATGTGATTAATGGTAGGGAAGCATCTTTATTGCTTTGGTTTTTATTTTGTCTTTCTTTTACAAAGGTTTCTTTTTCTGAACAGCCATGTAGTGAGATAGGTTAATCTGAACCGGCCTGATGAAAGATTATGTCATTCCATCTCTTCCTTTTGTCAGCGGAGAACAGGACTTCCCACCCACTGAGGTTAATGGCTTCAGGAACATGAGAGCTTAGTTATACCATCAATAGTACAGCTGGATGGCTATTGAGTAGTGAAGTTCCTCAGCCCTCCTTAAGCTTTAGAAATAAAGCAGCAACAGCAGCAAAGCAATAGCAGAGAATTGTATTGCAAGAAGCAGCATTTTTAGCAGGTTTTCACATTTCCTTTAGATTAAAGAAAAATGTAAGTTTAGGTTGTCCATGCAATGCATTTAAAATGAACAGATGAAGTGGACATGGCAGTGATTCAAGTGTCAGTTTTATGCCACTCTGCACAATTAGGACAGCACTTTGTTATATCAATTTACTTTGTTATATCAATTTACTTTGTTATATCAATTTATACAGCCACCCGTCTCCCAACTTTAACATGCTTCACATTTAAGGTATACAACTTTTATTTATATTAATGCATATCTAAATATTTAATATTTCTTTCTTTCTTATACTTTTAAATCACTTCAGAACCTCTCAATACTGTAAGGAATCTTAGAGTTTATGATCCAACCACTAGCACGTTAAATGTCCGATGGGAGCATGCTGAAGGAAATCCCCGTCAGTACAAGGTGTATTATAAACCTGTGGCAGGAGGAACAGAGGAAATGGTAATTGTTTTGTATGCATATTTTGTACCTGTGTAGTTTCTGTACAGACACTTGGAGGCTCTTCAAAATGATGTGATCCTGTTTAATTATGGAGAACTCACCACTGATAACAAATTCCCCCGGGATTTTAGATTTAGATAAAATAAGAGGAGAACTTTAATGAACATGAAGGTCATCTTTTATATTATTAGAAAAAATAGTTTAAGAACACCATGAAATTTCCAATTACATGCCCCGTTTTAAACTTTGACAGGTAACTTTGCCTGGGAATACAAACTATGCTGTTCTAAGGAATCTCCAGTCCGACACCCCATACAAAGTAACCGTCGTCCCTGTTTACTCAGAAGGTGATGGAGGCCGGGTGTCTGATACGGGGAAAACACGTAAGTAGAACTGAGGAGTGTCTATGGAGATTCTCAGTCATCCTGGTCATGGTTGTCCCAAAGGTGCTTTTTTCAAGAGGCAACTGGACTTTCTGGTTTTTCTTTGAAAACGTTTTGCTTCTCATCCAAGAAGCTTCTTCAGTTCTGACTGGATGGTGGAGTATCGAAGGATTATACTCCTTGCAGACAGCTGCTCATTTGCATTCTTTTAGCGAGTCATTGCAGATTTATCTGTGTCGTCAGGGTCACCTGAATAGTGCAAATGGGTGTGGAGCTTTCTTGGAACTGTTCAAAGGACTGTGTTACAGACTAGGGGTAGAGGGGGAGGGATACGACATCATCTATCTCCAATCTATAACACAGTCCTTTCAACAGTTCCAAGAAGGCTCCACACCTATTTGCACCACTCAGGTGACCCTGATGACACAGAAATCCTCCAAGTGGCCTCAATGACTTGCTAAATAGAATGCATCTGCAAAGAGTATAAACCCTTCCATTCCCAACCATCCAGTCAGAGCTGAAGAAGCTTCTTGGATGAGAAGTGAAATGTCTTCAAAGAAAAACCAGAAAGTCCAGTTGCCTCTTGAAAAAAGTACCTTTAGAACTGATGAGTTTTTTCCTTTTTCATCAAATGTTGGGACTTTGGGCCACAATTAAGATAGAATTAGGTAGCTTGCTGATTGTAAGGGCTTAAGCTTACTGTACTTCATTATGCTATAGTACAAATCATTGACAATTTAGTAAGGTGTGACTTAAATTAGTAAGGTATTTTTGTAGATATTAGCCTGTTTCCTATATAATCTTAAACCTGAAAGTGGCTTACTTATTTTTGGCTTAGCTCCATGGCAAAACACATTTAAAACCAGTTTGTTAGTTAATGAATCCAGGTTGTTTTAATGATGGACTCTTTGTAAGACTGAGCTCAGAACTATGATTTATGGTTACTTTATTAAAAAATCTGTTTATACTCTGCCCAAAAATCTAGTTATGGTAGAAAAAATACAGGGGAGCTGAACTGAAATTGGCAAAAAAGTCATAATTAATCTGCTTGTTTGCAAGGGTGATTTAGGCTTATTTAATAAAACAGTTAAAACAAATCCAGATCCAGTATTGTAGCACAAGCAGAAACATATGAAAGAGTATTGTCAGGTTCTCTCTTCCAGAGCTGATCCTCTTCAGTGATAGCAAAATTATTACAATACTACTTTTAATAGACTGGTAGGGATGGAAGTGGAGAAGAGTATTGATTATTCCCCAGTGTCCAGTAAATTGAAGTCATCATGGTGACACAAGTGACATTATTTAGGGCAGTGGTTCTCAACCTTCCTAATGCCGCGACCCCGCCCCTCCCCTTCCCCGCACGCGATGAGGTGACAAAGGGGGTGTGGCACCAGGGGTGAAATGCTCCCGATTCGGGCGTGCCTGCAGGTCGCCGGACAGCTGGTAGCGATGGAAGCGGGAGACTTCACCCACCCGCCCGGACGCCGCCATTTGGGTTCTTTTACCCTCTGCGCATGCGCAAAGCATTCTGTGCATGCGCAGAAGGTAAAAGAACCCAAATGGCGGCATCCGGGTGGGTGGGCGAAGTCTCCCGCTTCCGTTGCTACCGGCTGTCCGGCGACCCGCAGGCACGCCTGAACCGGGAGCATTTCACCCCTGCACGGTGGCACCAAGATGGCGGGCTAGCACGCGCTTAGGCGACCCCTGTGAAAGAGTTGTTCGACCCCCAAAGGGGTCGCAACCCACAGGTTGAGAACCGCTGATTTAGGGAATGACATCCTTGTGCAAATGATGCTTATTGCAAAATTTTCTCTACTTACATAATATCTTTATGCAATTGACATAGACATTATTTACATAAAAAACATTATTACACAAATAACAAAGTGTAACTGATATGATAGTTACAGTAAGTCTTGTGATTATACTTTGTTCAGAGTCTACAAATAGGGGGATTTCTTTAAAAATGCAAATTTGTTTTATATGATTCAGTGATGAGGGGGACACCAAGAAACATCCAAGTTTACAACCCAACAACAAACAGCCTTAATGTCCAGTGGGAGGCTGCACCAGGTCCAGTGCAGCAATACAAAGTTGTCTATAATCCATTAGCTGCCACAAAGCCATCAGAATCTGTAAGTAATTTAATACAGTTATTTCCAAAGCAATCTCTGGTTGATGAAAAATAATGCATCCTATTCCATCATAAATGTCTGAATATTCTGAATGTCATATACAGGTAGTCCTTGACTTATGACCACAATTGCTAGTTTCCATTGCTAAGTTTCCATAGCTTTCTTGTCACAATTGTTAAGTGAATTAGTGCAACTGTTAAGTTAGTAACAAAGTTGTTACGGGAATGTGGCTTCTTCTTTGACTTTGCTTGTTAGAGAGTCGCAAAAAGTGATCACATGACCTGGTACACTGCAACTGTCATAAATACATGCCAGTTGCTAAGCATCCGAATTTTGATCTTGTGACCATGGGGATACTGTAATGGTCATAACTCTGAAAAACAATTATAAGTCACTTTTTTTTTAGTGCTGTTGTAACTTCAAACGGTCATGAAATGAATGGTTGTAAGTCGAGAATTATCTGTAGCATAGACATTCTTAGGGACAGCTTCATAACTTATATCAGTTTGTGGATAAATGCTTCTGTGCTTAGAACCAGTGCAGCGTAACAGTTAATTGTTTGGACTAGGAGTAAGAACATTGAGTTAAGGCTCACCCTAAATCATGGAAGCCCACTTCGTGACTTCCAATATTAGATTTTACTGAGCTTTCAGTCCTTTACTTCATTGATTCATGGTCAAAGATAAAAAAAATTCTCTCAGTGCTTTGGGAAGAGAGGGAAACAGGATATAGCAAAAAAGATAATAGTAAACATTTAAAACCTCAGTATATCAGCAGAGGGACAGAAGTAAAAAAAGTCAGGCCAAACGCTTTGACATTTCTAGACATTTCACAATTTGGTAGGGTTTATGCAGACATATAATCCCCAGGTCAAGTGTTCCAAATGAGTGTTGAGGTAGTTTCTCAGCTTACATCCCTGAAGAGTCACTACTTAAGCAGTCTATTGGGCTGGTGAAGGATATTCAACAGCTCACCATCAGTTACAGACAACATTTCAATATTGCTTTCTTTCTAGGTTATTGTACCAAGCAACACACGCAACGTTTTATTGGAACGTCTGGCTCCTGATACTCCTTATTCAATAAATGTCATTGCTTTGTATGGTGATGGAGAAGGGGATCCAAGTACAGGACAGGGAAGAACATGTAAGCAGAAAATCATGCATGTTACTGCTAAACTCTGATTGACTACTCCTTCCTACCTAGGTCTCTAAATATGTTTTGGTTCTTATATTCTGCACTGGCCTTACATGAATGTAGTTTATCCTGTTTCAATTATTAGAGGTACTGAATGAACACATATGAGGGAAGCCTTGCATAGAAAACTTTGCTGTATTTAGTTCAATATCATGTCTCTGAATACAGGTTTAAAGTATACTCTTTGAATACTTAAAATGTTCCATTTAAAAATATCCAGAGGAATTAAAGCCAATATTTATATTCAAGACTAAACTATGAACATACAGAATTTGGTAAATGTTCATATACATGTGGATTATCAAACACACAAAGATGCAGTTCATTGCAACTGAAAATGACAATCTTAGATTGTCAATAGTAACATGTTCAGATTGACTATTGGCCTTTGGTACAAATTTACAAAGTGTTTGCTTTGACTAAAATGTAGACCTTTAAATATTAGGATTTTATATTAGATAAGGTCAAGAGAAAGGCATATTTATCCTCAAGGATGGTTTTGAGAGGAGGGATTTTGTCTGTGAAATTCACAAGGATGATGTGCTCCAAATCTTGCCCAGTGAATGGTTGAGATGTGTAGATGTTGGAGGAATGAAGGTCTGCATTATAGGACAAGAAAGGGAGAAGGAAAGGAGACAGGATGAGCTGTGGTAGGGGGTGGAGACCATTTGGCTAGAGCCAGAGTATAATTTGGTTGGATTAAGGACACTACAATGAAAGAATGGGTAGAGTAGGATTAAAACTGGAGGAATTGTGGAGGAAAGAAGATGGCAAATCACAATGATGGAGGAAGAATATTTTTGGAGGAAAGAAAAATTATAGAAATGCAATGAGAAAGTTGACTTAATAATCCAACGAGATGAAAGTCCAATGTCAGAAAGCACAATTCTGTCTGTGTTTGGTCATTACAGACGTAGACACACATTACTGGCTGTATCACTGATCATTTTATTTCAATTAGTGGGAAATAAATGTGTAAAATTTCTATGAAACTTATTTTATGAACATTTCACTATCTGTTGATTCCAGAGTGGGCATTGTTCCTATTTAGCTGGTAAAAGTTGAATAAACATTGAATAAATGTATAATTCTCACTTGACCAGTTTTAATTTTTATTTTACTAAATGCAATTATTTTAGTTGAATTATTATCATGATAGTTTCTGAAGCCACGAACAGTTATATATTGAACATTCACCAGGATTATGAAACCAGATTAACCCAAAGCTATTCTAGAAGGATATAGCAAATAAAAAATGTTCACAATTTCAAACTTAGAAGGGATCATCAGATTGGATTGTATAAATAAATTTTATTAATTTAGCCACTTTGCAAAATTCTATGATTTATTTACTTATTTAACAGCTGCTGTTATCTAGCAGGTTAATTCAGTGAAGTTAAGAAGAGTAATTTTAGCTGTCCATACTCATAATTGTTCAGTATCCATACTACTCTGATTCAAGACCTAGTTATCATCAAAAGCAGTGCATTTAGAATCAGCCAATGGAATTAATTGACGCACAAAGTCAATTCGTTAATGTTAAGGTTATGCAAAATATTCTGTGTACAGAACTTCTGGTTTCAGATGGGCTGTTGCCAGAAAAAACATGCATATTGTATGTGTCTGCTGCATGCATGGAATGAAACAGCTGTTTTTTTTTTTTCCAAGTAGGGAAAAAGCCAGGAAGGCTAAGAAGAGGTTGAGAAGCAAGGGAAGAAATAATTGGGGGATTGCTGGGCAAATGAGAGATGCAGTGCCAGGAGCTGCAAAGTGGAGGAGGGGAGAGGTACCCCATCTGGATTTTCTTTTATCCAAAATCCAGAACAACCAGAATGTTCCAAGTTTCAGTTCTTCCAAACTGTGGCTGATCCAAAATAGTTTTGCACAATCCCCGGAATGAAATTATTTGTTTTGGATTCAAAAGACATAATTTCCCCCATTTTGTCCATGCCCCTGTAAAGTATTTGCAGGGTCCATGCTTTGAGAAGATTACTACACTGAATTTATTTTATATTCAATGTTTATTTGTCTTAGTGCCTCGTAGTGGACCCAGGAACATAAGAGTATTTGACCCAACCACAAACAGTCTTTCTGTTCAGTGGGATCATGCAGATGGACCTGTGCAGCAATATAGAATTATATATAGTCCTGTTTCTGGTGACCCCATAGATGAATATGTAAGTTCATATTTTATATATATATATATATAATAGTTGATTTACTATTACTTTGCTGCTGCAAAGTAATGATTGCATCAACTGTTAATTTCAATGCCTTTATTGTGTGGAAGTTGTTGAATGAAAAATGAAATGACAAATACTGTTTTCTCATTGCAAGATTTACAAGGTGGTCATGTCCTGTATATCCAAGACAAGGCTACTCAATTACACGTAGACAATACTTTCTTGGAAGAAATACATATAACTATTTCTTCAGTCTTCATGTTCCTCAGTGAAGCTAATTTTACGGATCTTAGCATTTCAAACTGTTTACTGGAAAGGGCAAAACTATTTCATCCTCTGAAATAAAACTATTAGAAATAGATCTTGCTCTATTGCAGCCGTTAGGCTAGACTCCATCACATTTAGATCAGTTATGGTATGCTTGTTCCACTGATTTAACTGGGTTTAAAAAGTCCCATCTGGAACCTACTATGAGAGCATTTTAATCCATTTAGTAATCTTCACCTAAATCTTGGAGATATTCTGGTTGCTTGCACCTGACACTACTTCTGAAAAAGCTTGCCAACTAAACTGCAGTGTCCAGGCAGTCTCTGAGAACCAGACAACGAAAGGGGGGGGGGAGAAACCTAGCTGAAGAACAGAAAGTATAGGCAGGGATTACTTTGGTAATCTGTACAAAGATGATCAAGAATGAGAAGATGCATATTTGTAGAAGCAAATTCTATCCACCTCAATGGAAGGATAATTTCAGTTGATTGTCATTCACTTCTAATTTATTTTTTTATTTTATTTTATTTTATTTTATTTTATTTTATTTTATTTATTTATTTTATTTTATTTCTATGCCGCCCAACTCCCAAAGGACTCTGGGTGGCTTACAACAAGGTATAGTAAGACTAATGACCGTCATATATCTGTGTTTTATAAACATGAGCAGCAGGAATGAGTTTTGGCTGTCAATTTTTGTTTTGGGCATTCGTCCAATTTTTTTTATAGTTTATAACTTCCTACTCCAAATTTAGCAGCAAAACTTTAACAATATAATTTAGCCATCTTATTTCCCATAGGGAGGTTAAAGGCATATGTTCTGTTGACTTCTGTACAAAAAAAAATACTCAGGCATAGTTGGTTATGATTATTGCTTATTTCTGAATGAACCTATATTTTTTGTTATACTATATTTCTTCACTATACTTGAAGAAAATATATGCTGGTATGGTGTAAAAAAGTAAAAACATTAATTGCCAATCTGTAGACAATAAAAGGATATAATGCTTGTTGTACACAGATTGCCAATATGTGGGAAATAAAAGGATATTAATGCTTGTTGTATTGTATTGTTTTGTTTTGTTTTGTTTTATTATTGACTTTATTATGTACATTATATAACTGTGATCTACTTACAGTGCACAGTGATTAAGGCAGTATACAATCTAAATAAAATAAAAACAAATAAATTTGAATTACTGAACTAAATTTTAGTCTTCATGTTTGAGCCTGTATCTAGTTCCATCTTTGAATGATTTTTACCATTATACTGTTAAACTATGCAATTTAATACAAATGCTGACAGGCATAACTCCTCAACATGTGGTTAATGTGATGGGTGGACCAAAATAAAAGTTTATCTTCTTCTTTGATCCAGTCTGTTTACATACTACAACTTATATGATTGGTAAATTATTAATAATTTCTAATCTACTAATTGTACAATATTTCCCTGATTGTAATTTGTTTTAGACAACAGTACCTGGCAGAATAAACACTGTATTGCTACAGCCTTTGCAGTCAGATACACCTTATAAAATTACAGTTGTAGCAGTTTATGATGATGGAGATGGTGGACAAGTGACAGGAAATGGAAAAACAGGTATATTTAATATAACTGTTATCTCAATGCTCTTTTTGATTTTACATAATAAAGTTCAGCCGACACTGAAGGAGAGCTTAAAGTCTGTAGAAGAAAAAATACCGGTATATAGAATTACTGTCCTTCAAATTACTCCTCCAAATCAGTTAAAGTAGCTTTGTAAAGCCTAGTTGCTATGAGAAAAATTTGCCATTTGTCAACCAAAGTTGAAAAAAAATCTTAACATAGTATACCAGGTGAACTCTGAAACTATCCATTACATTTCTGAAAATATTTATTAAAAATATTTGAACAAATGCCTTATATGATACAAATTACCTATAATGAAACACTGACATTTAACTTATTAATTTTATACCCGGTACTCAATTCTAAATGAGGCACATGTAGCTAAATCTCTTGCTGATTCTAATAACAACATATTTACATTCAGTTACATCATCCGAGTTATTACTGCATGTATTCTCAGAGCAAAGTAAATAATTCCCTATGCACACCATTGGAATTTTCTAAAAAAGGCTGATTTTTACAATAAAATAGTGCTCAAAGTATTTTTTAATTTAGGTTTTAATTTAGGATCCAAAATTATAAATTGATTTTATCTATTTTAGTATGAAAGTTTTAGCCTTTCACAATTTTGAAAGAAGTAAAAAAAAATAGACTTGGCATTAGAGTTTATCAAATGCCTTTTTCCTAACTTAATGCATTTAATTTTTTTTTTAGTTGGGCTGCTTTCTCCTCAGAATATTCGTATATCTGATGAATGGTATACTCGATTCAGAGTGGCCTGGGATCCTGTCCCATCTCCTATCTTAGGATACAAAATTGTGTATAAAGTTGCAGGTAAGATTACAAATGCTGGGCTGCCAACATGCGAATATTGCTTTGAGGCTGAATCAGCGCCTTTCAATAATTGTTATCAAAGCAGGCTTTGCTGTAGTTTTACAAGAGAGGTGTCTACTTAACATTCCCAGATAATTGCTGACAGCAACATAGGAATACTCAGTTGGAGGATTGTCTGGCTCATTATAAAGCAGTTTTTTATGTTAATGCATTGGACTGCACATTAACATTCTTTTTCATATATTTTTCTTCTAAGGTTCCGATGAGCCCATGGAGGTGTTTGTTGGAGAGGTGACTTCATATACTTTACACAACTTATTGCCTAGTACTTCTTACGATGTGAAAGTATATGCTCAGTACGAGTCTGGACTTAGCGAACCTTTGGTTGATCAAGGCACCACACGTAAGACCAAAGATCTCTCCCCCCCCCATGTATTAATGCTGACATGAGAATACTAGTGATTGAAGCAAGGAGACTTGGTCTCTTAGAATTTGCCTGCTCGGTAGAAAAGATACATTTCTTGAAGAAATGTCCTATTATGTTGAGCTTTCAGGGAACATGCCATTGTCCAAGAAATGTTCAATCCCTAAATCATTGTGGGTCATTTTAACATCATGCTGTTATCTCTGCGTTTAACTCAATGAAACATGTCAATTTTCCTAAAACAGCTGTGTTCTTTATATAAATATATGATGGCAGTATCATGCTACAGGTCGATTTTGGATGAATATTGAATATCAAATTCAGTTTCAATGCTGTATAATAAGTGGAAGATCTGTAAAGCATTCTGACTAGATCATTAATGCTGGAATTTCCATGTATTGGGATTTCAAGCAGATTTTTTTCTGAAAAAGAAGAGTGCAGTCTGTCTATTTTTGAATCAGCTCTGATTCCTGCATTGCCTGATGCCATTATAGACGTAGCTCTCCACCTGTATCTCTGCTTTACATATATGCATGTGCCTGAATGCGAATAAACTTATAAATTATGATCAGGTGAAATCTATCTACAATAGTCTGAATAAAGCTTTGTCCACTTTCTGTGGTATTATAAAATATTCTTAATCAGTGCTGAATAGGAATACCCGATATCTGAAAAGGCAAAGGACATGGAGAATTGGAAAGGGAGAGAAATTGGAGTGTGTGTGTGTGTAGAACACAGTAACCGTTTAATTTTCTTGACAAATTTGACAAAAATTACAGTGAAACATTGTAAAAAAAAATACTTAGACCTATCTGTATATGAAACTACTTTTTCCAGCATCAGAAAGACTAGTTTCTGAGAGTTCCTTGGTGTTCTGTGAACTTGCTGCTGTTTTCTTGCAGACCTTTCATTACCTAACCAAACTAGGTTACATCATCGCAGCAACACTAGTACTGATGATGTTACCTAGTTTGGGCAAGAAAACAACCAAGCTCCGAGAGCACCAAGGACCCTTCATTTCAACCTTGAGCTACAAATATTCTCCTTTATTGAGACTGGTTTCTTAATGGCAGAAATGTGCTAGAGCCAGTTAAGAGACAAAAGCCTTCAGTGTGTAACTGATTAAGGTCTTGTCAGTTTCAGGTAGCAGCCAAGCCACTGATTGGAGTTCTACCTAATCATCTAATTAGGGTCACAAAGGAGAGCTTGTTATCTTGTGTTTAGCATTTATTAGGGAAGCATTGAGCTGCACAAAAGCTGCTCAGGAAGAGATAGCTTGTCAAAAATCCAGATAATATTTAATTGTAAGGTTATGCCTGCCAGACTGAGTACATGTGGATAAAGAGGAGGATATGTTTGCTTTTTGCCAGATATCTGGTAACTCTAGTGCTGAAAGACTTAACATAAATTGTCATAATTGTAGAGTTTTATCTAGTTTACACCCAAATGGTTAATGGGTTTTTTTTTCTTTTATTTTCCATAGTGTACTTGAATGTTACAGATCTAACAAGTTATAACGTGGGATGGGACACTTTCTGTGTCAAATGGTCGGCGCATCGGTCAGCCTCTTCTTACAGACTGAAGCTAAATCCAGCCGATGGTAATTATGGTTTTAGATGAAATATTGGTTACATGTCATGACTAATTTACAAAATATCTATTGATCCTTTTTAATTATTTAGCATATTTGAATTACATTGTTCATCACCCAAATCTCCATGGATTGGAGATGCTATAAATAATGTCAATAAATAAGTATGAAGTATTGTTGTTTTCAGCAAAAGAGGCATTATTTCAACTGCAGGACAGCTGTTTCTTCTTTCATATCCTTGCTGCCTTTCTGAATTTGTCACAATTATTCAAAATGTGCATATGATCATCAAATGCCGAATAAGGTATCAGTTTATTATAAATGTCATATATCTGATTTGAACAAACTTTGCCCCAAATGGTCCTTCATTTATAATTTTCTGTACTATTACAATTCAGTAATTTATCAATACAGATTATGTCTTGTTGCTGCAAATAATGCTTCCTATTTATTGCATAATATGAATAAATAATTTTGAAATGTTGCACAAACAGAATATGTTACAAGGCCAAAATGTACTTTTATTTCCTGTTTTACTTTGAAAAAAGGAGGTATATATGAGCATTAAGGAACTCTGAAGCAGATGAAAATAAGTATTAAATTTAACTCTCCTGCATCATAATTAGGAATATTGCTTACTAAGCTATTCTTTCTTTCTGTGCTGTTGTGGAAGTCAGCTATTTCATACCTTGCCTTTCTCACATTCTGGCAATTTACCAGCCTACAGACAGAATCGCCATGGTTTAGAAGTTTAAAAACAAAAATAAAAAACAACCCCCTCCCCCCATAAAGCTGGTAGTGCCCTATAACAATGTCACTTCTTCATGACATGTATTCAGGGGGTGGGCTGCTTGGGGTTCGCAGGGGTTCGGGAGAACCTCTAGCTAAGATTCTGTGTAGTTTGGAGAACCCCCAAATCCCACTCCTGGCTGGCCCCGCCCATCCCGCCCCTCCCAGGAGTCCCCATGTGGCCTGTTTTAGATGCAGGTAAGTGCAGAGCGCACACAGAGGCTCGGGGAGGGCGAAAAACGGGCCTACCAGAAGTTTGGGAAGGCCGGAAACGGGCCTGTTTCCAGCCTCCAGAGACTGGGGAGGCCGTTTTCGCCTTCCCGGAGGCTCGAGGAAAGCCTCTGGAGCCTGGGGAGGGCAAAAACGCCCCCCGCCCCGCCGTGGTGCAGGAGGCCAGCTAGGCCATGCCCACCATGGCCACGCCCACCCAGCAACTAGGCAGAGAACCCCTTGCTAAAATTTTTGAAGCCCATCCCTGCATGTATTATGTCGTGAAAAGCTGTGGTGGCGCAGTGGTTAGAATACAGTATTGCAGGCTAATTCTGCTGACTGTTGACTTCCAGCAGTTCAGCAGTTTGATTCCCACTGGCTCAAGGTTGACTCAGCCTTCCATCCTTCCGAGGTCGGTAAAATGAGGACCCAGATTGTTGGGGGCAATATGCTGACTCTGTAAACCGCTTAGAGAGGGCTGTAAAGCACTATGAAGCGATATATAAATCTAAGTACTATTGGTATTACACTGCGTACTGCTTATAAACAGTTATGTGTACGTAAGGTGCTACAAATTAAGCATTTTTCTTCTCACTTGCTTACAGGATCTAGAGGTCAAGAAATAACAGTGCGTGGATCAGAAACCAGTCACTGTTTTACTGGGCTTTCATCTGATACCGAATATAATGCTACTGTCTTTGTTCAGACTCCAAATCTTGAAGGTCCTCCAGTCTCTACAAAAGAACGCACATGTAAGTCCAAAATGACAGGAACTGCAATAACAATAACAAAACCAAAACAACTTTAGAGAATCCGGAAAGAATATAACAAAAGCAATTTTCTCTGAATAGACCACTGGTTTAGTAAAGCTGGATTTTTTTTCAAACAACCCAGCTTCCCTTCATGAATTGAAAAAAAAAATATGTATTTTTTGTGACTTGCCATACTGCCAGGATTTCAGAAAACAGCTGGATTCCAATCTTCACATTCTGCTTACCAGACAAAAATAGCTTTGTTCATGCGGCTAAGCCATACCTGGGAGTTTTGGGGCTTTGTATGATAAGTGGATCATCCATCACGCCTAATACAGTATTACACTTAAATGAAGCCATTATGGAATATTTAACAAACTGGCTAAAAAAAAGCTTACAATATTTGTTGTACTGCAGATGACATTTGCTTTATAATTACTCAGTGTGAATTTCTTGTCAGTAAAGCGGAATAGCCTGAGAAGAGACAACAATCCTTGCAACCTATGTCTATTGTGTTAGGAGTTTATTTTTCAACCTCTTCCGATTCCTTATCTTTTTTGCAGGGCAAAATGGTTACTGTATTTTTCGGAGTATAAGATGCACTTTTCCCTCCCCCCCTAAAAGAGGGTGGAAATGTTGGTGCAACTTATACACCGAATACAGCCATTTTTTGCCTCCTGAAGCTCCGCCCCATGCGAAAACAGGTGCCCAGAGGGTTTGGGAGGTCTGCAGAGTGCTTCTGGGGGCTGGGAGAGAGCAAAAACGCCCCCATTTTTGCAAAAAATGGGTGAAAAACAACCTGTTTTTCACAAAAATGGGGTGCGCAGAGGGTTTGGGAGGTCTGCAGAGTGCTCCTGGGGAGTAGGGAGGGCAAAAATGCCCCCGTTTTTGCAAAAAACAGCCCATTTTTTGCAAAAACGGAGTGCATAGAGGTCTTGGGAGGTCTGCAGAGTGCTCCTAGGGGCTGGGGGAGGGCAAAAAATGGCCCATTTTTCATAAAAATGGGGCGCGCAGAGGGTTTGGGAGGTCTGCAGAGTGCTCCTGGGGGCTGGGGGAGGGCAAAAACTTTTTTTTTGTTACTTACCTTTTCGAAATCTTGGTGCGTCTTATACACTGGTGCGTCTTATAGTCCGAAAAATATGGTAAGTTTTATAGATATGAGATAGTTACATATTATTTTTAAGGCAACATTTCAAACACAGCATCGTGAAAGTACAATCCACTCACAAGTCATGAGCAAGGAGGATGGATTATGAGGAACATCAAAGATGATCCCTCCCTCCTGTTTTATCTTTCACCCATCCCCTATCCTGTCCTTGAGGGTAACAGATATGGAGAAGGGGCACAGGATGGAGCAGAAGAGACAATTCAGCAATGTACATGCTTCATCCTCCACTAGTGTTCTAGTTGAGGATGAACTAGATGATTACTAATTCTAGTAATAAGGTAGCCATGGTGATAGGACTTCAAAGTCCCTGAAACATGTTTGAGCTATATAGTTTAGGAGACAGGAAGATCCAAACTTTTGCTGGAACATGTTGATAAATTTCTAAGAACTGATCTGCCAAGGGCGCAGCTTGCATAGTTTTGTTCCACTTGTGTTATTTCCCAGCTTAAAAAAAATGCAAAATATTTTAATTGATTTCCTTTAGTAATCAAGCCAACTGAACCTCCAACGCAACCTCCAACGCCACCTCCACCTCCAACAATCCCACCTGCACGGGATGGTAAGTGTTTGCTTTTTGATGTCTATAAGATCTAAAAACTGGGGGGGATTAAGAGTTCTGGAATTTATCTTGATTCAAAGAACTATAATTAACAGTAATGATAGCTTGTAAACAATGAAGTAAGTTCTGCTCAAAAAGGCATTTATTCATTCCTCTGTTTTCTGTGTATTTATGCATTCGAGTTAGCATTTTATATTTTGTTTTGTGGACAAATTTGGGGTACATGTCTTTTATATAAATCCAAACAGAGAAAGTTTTTCAGACAGCTTTTGCATAGCAAAACAGAATAATAGAGTTAGAAGGGACCTTAGAGGACTTCTAGTCCAACCCCCTGATCAAGCAGGAGTCCCTATACCATTTTAGCCAAATGGCTGTCACATTGAAAAGTTCTAGTTACTACGTCCTATTTTTTTTATTGTGTTGCAACTGCTAAATCATTTCTGAATCCAATGTATCTTTTAGTATGCAAGGGAGCCAAAGCTGATATAGTCTTCCTGACTGATGCTTCTTGGAGTATTGGAGATGAAAATTTCAACAAAGTAGTGAAATTTGTTTTCAACACGATCGGGGCATTTGACCTAATAAATCCAGCTGGAATTCAGGTTAGTCAGTTCTTAAATAATAAGCAAGATAAATCGCTTTTTTTTTTTGCATGATATCTTTCAAGTAAATACTTTACAGTTATAATATGGCAGTTTGCGTTTTAAAGATCCTATCACCTGTGACGAAAGTGAAAAAGTTAAGAGCCTTTTCATATCTTCCTTCTTCCCTTACTTTTTTTTCTTTACCTTTTAGAATAGAATAGAATAGAATAGAATAGAATAGAATAGAATAGAATAGAATAACAGAGCTGGAAGGGACATTGGAGGTCATCTAGTCCAAGCCCCTGCTTAGGCAGGGAAGCCT
>QLTV01002556.1:933374-951164 GCA_003457575.1 Thermophis baileyi
CTGTGTTGGCTTTTTTGGCAGCTGCTGCACACTGCTGGCTCATATTTAAATGGTTGTCCACTAGGGCTCCAAGATCCCTCTCTTTTAAATAGTCCTATTACAACAATTCTCTAAATAACAGACTAATTAGAAAAAGAAGTCAGGCACATTTTTAAAAACCCATAATTATTACTGACAAAAAGGATGTGCTTGTATACATGTAAGATTTACACATGTCTAAGATATACAAGATTATAGAATATGAGCTGTTGAACCATATTTTCTTCAACAATATAACATTACATTTTTGGGGTGTTTTTTTTTTCATTTTAGGTTTCCTTTGTGCAATACAGTGATGATGCAAATTCTGAGTTCAATTTGAACACATATGATGATAAGGCCCAGGCCCTGGGAGCTCTTCAGTATATTCAATACAGAGGAGGGAACACAAGAACAGGTAATTTTGTACAACTTCTGAATATTAGTTTCAAGGGATAAGGTTTTCTCATATTATTACTACATAGGTTTTAACTTAGAATGTATTCCAGGGTTAGTTTCCCCCCCCCCTGCCCCCCCCCTTCCAAAGTAGTGGTTTTAGGTGGATGATCTAAATGAAACTCTTTCTTGATTCACAGGAAAGGCACTTTCATTTATCAAAGAAAAGGTGCTTACATGGGAAAGAGGCATGAGGAAAGCAGTTCCCAAAGTCCTTGTTGTCGTAACAGACGGTCGGTCACAAGATGAAGTGATGAAAGCTGCAGCTGTCATACAGCAGTCTGGTGAGCCACATTTAGATGGCGGGGGTTTAATGGGAGCATAATTCTGCAGTCTTTATAGAATATCAGACTCTGTATCATGATTGACTGGAATATATACAGTTCAGACTGTGAGTGCTTCATAGCCACTTGTGCCTGAACTAGTGCATTGTTTAGAGTGCTTGAAGTACAGGTAAATCCTCGGCTTATGACTATAGTGGAGCCTGCCTTTTCTGGTTGTAAGTCATGATGGTCATAACATAGGGCATCATGTGACCAACCCAATTTTACTACTTTTATTTGAGGCGGTCGTTAAATAAATACATGGTCATTAAGAAACCCATTGTTCATTATGGGGTCTTTTTTGCTGCAAACCTGAAGTAAATGTGGGTTTTTGGCAAAAATGGAAATTCTGGTCACATGACTGCAAGACACTACAAATGGCCATAAAAATGAGGGAGGTGATAGTGGCTGTAGGAACCTGAGAATGGGGTTGTAAGTTCCTTTTGGAAGTCCATCATAACTGAACAGTCACCAAGCAACCGGTCATAAGTCGAGGACTACCTGTACTGCCTATCTCTGTATATATTTCCACCATTTACCCTGCCTTTTATTACTTTATAAATTCCTCAAGGCAGTGAACATATCTAATACTCCTTCCTCTTCCTATTTACCCCTACAACAACAACCTTGTGAGGTGGGTTGAGCCGAGAGAGAGTGTGTGATAGGCCCAAAACCCAGTGGTGAAATCCAATTTTTTTTACTACCGGTTCTGTGGGCGTGGCTTGGTGGGAATGGTGTGGCTTGGTGGGCATGGCAGGGGAAGGATACTGCAAAATCTCCATTCCCACCCCACTCCAGGGGAAGGATATTGCAAAATCTCCATTCCCACCCCACTGTGGGGCCAGACAGAGGTGGTATTTGCCTGTTTTCCAAACTACTCAAAATTTCCACTACCGGTTCTCCAGAACCTGTCAGAACCTGCTGGATTTCACCCCTGCCAAAACCACCCAACTGGCTTTTGTGCCAAAGGTGGGACTAGAACTCGTAGTCTCCTGGTTTCTACATCAGCAACTCCACCACTACACCAGTCTGGCTCTCAGTATTGGTAATGCAACTTCGACTTCCTCCCTAAGATTTCCCTGAGAGCTGTAATCTCCATGTACCTGGGCAGTATCAGGTTGTTGCCTTAATAGGATGGGTCACTGAGCATTTTTTTTTCTAGAAGAACTTGGAGAAACTTCCCGGGTCCATATTATTTCAACCATTGTTATTGTCTTTGCAGGTTTCAGTGTATTTGTTATTGGTGTAGCTGATGTTGATTACCATGAACTAGCCAAAATTGCAAGTCAGCCAAGCGAACGTCATGTCTTTATAGTTGACGACTTTGATGCTTTTGAGAAGATTGAAGATAACCTTATCACATTTGTTTGCGAGACAGCTACCTCAAGTGAGTAAAATAGTCTCTCTCTTTTTTCAGGATAGGTTAACACCTATCCTGTGTAATCCAGTGTAAAATACAATGAAAACATATCTAGTAATTTGTTAAGGAAAATATATTTTTCCTTGCTGTTATATAATCAGAAAGGAAGAATCAGTAGTGGAATACGTGCTTTGCATACAGGAATTTCCAAGTATAGCCTTTGCATATTCAAATTGAGCTTGGAACAATGCTAATAGAAAACCTTGGAAAATCACTAATGATCATTATTTGGAGGTTGATGGACTAAAATTCTGACTCTTTAGAAGGCAGCTTGCTTTTTTTCCTAAAATGAGCATTAACATGAGCACATAGCCCTTAGCCCATATTAACATTCCGTGCTGTCCTTATCTTGGAGCTCTTAGCTGCGATGGAATGGCTTGTCTAATGACATCTTTTGAGTTAAAACAGAGAGCAAAACATTGAGTTGAACCATCTTTTTCTCAGACATTTTTCTGAATTTCTGCATTGCTTGTCTCTGGAGGAGAAACTTAATCATAATCTGTATTGAGGAATCTGTCAGAATAGATAAATACATACATAGATCATTGCAGATGGTGATAAAAATGGAAATAGAAATAGATTCATGTGTGACCCTGGTAAAAAGCAATTGTTAATATATAAGCCTAACTTCTCTTTGAAAACTTCCTAGTAGTAATTCCTTATCTTGGTGCCTTGAAAACAGTCTTGGCTACAAAACTCATCAACCAGAGTTACCATATTGAAGGCTTACCAGGTGCTAAGCCTTATAGGCTATATTGAAGCAGGATTCTGGTGAGGCCTCAAAACCACGGCTGTGTTTGTAGACCAAACTGCGGCATACACACACATTGTGCCATATTATTCCTTGCAAAAATCTCTGTTGACTAATTACTAACATGCTGAGTGATGGGTCCTTTCAGATAATAATGAGGGACAATATAAGTAAGTTAAGAAGATTAAACAACGGCCTCCCACAAGGCTCGGTAATGGCACCTCTACTATTCAACTTACACATATCAGATATGCTGGCAACAAGGGGATGCAAATTCGGATAAGCTGATCATTTGGCCATAGCAGTACAAAAGAAAAATACATGGAGATGGCAGACAGCCTTCTGTCCAAAAGATCTCAAAATCTTGGAAAACTCTTCACGGACTGGAGGCTCGCTCCTAGCACCAGCAAAAAAGTAACTATGTGCTTCCACCTTAACAACAAGCTAGCATATGAAGCCCTGAAGGTCTACTTAAACAAAAACTTACTTCCCTATGATTCCCATCCAAAGTATCTTGGAGTAACCTTGGACCAGACTCTCTCCTACACCTAGAGAATACGGCAGCAAAAATCAAACCTAGGAACAACATACTCCAGAAATTATGTAGAATCAAATGCAGAACTTTAGCTGCCATCCTCAGGTCATCAGCACTAAGGTTGGTCAACTCCACAGCAGAATGCTGTTCCCCTGAATGGCTTAACAGCTGCCAGACTAGTAAGTTAAACGCCAGAGTCAATGACACCAGGAGGATTATAAGCGGATGTATTAAAATCATTCCGACTTGCTGGCTTCCTGTTCTGAGCCATATAGCACCGCCAGCTTTACGAAGGCAAAATGTACTAGTGAGAGAATACATAAAAACCAGTGCATGCTGACCTTCCTTATTTATCAGTTGGAAGACTCAAATCCAGGAAACCCCCACTTGCACTTGCACTTGCACATCTCCCCAACAACTTGTAACATCGATTCCCAATGGAAAGGCAATTGGGTCGCTGAATGCCCAGGCATAGGAAGAGACACAAATAACCCCACAAAACAGGTGCCAGGCTTTGAACTTCCATGCTAGCAATGGATAATCCTGAAAATAATAATAATAATAATAATAATAATAATAATAATAATAATAATAATAATAATAATAATAATAATAATAATAATAATAATAATAATAATAATAATAATAATAGCGTGCATAAGCGCACCAACGTGCCTACCATCCCTGTCCTAATGTTCCCTTTTATTCGTATCCATTTCATGTATTCATAATTATGTTTATACTTATATCTGTTATCTAATACATGCTTGACAAAATAAATAAATAAAAAATAAATAGGATTTGCACTTCACATGGTGTCTGCTGGGACTCTCTGTATAAATGGGGCATAGTATCCTTTCCTCAGTGTGACTGCAGGGTCAAACTGTAGATCACATCGTGACCGGCTGTAAGCTGAGGGTATATACTGGTCCAATATCTGATTTTTAAAAAAAATATAAACAGTGCTGCACTTCAATGATTAGATCAGCAGTACCCAACCTTTCTGGCACCAGGGACCAGTTTCATGGGAGACAATTTTTCCATGGACTGGAGGGGGGGGGAGGGAGGGGATGGTTTCGAGCTCAGCCTAGATCCCGCACATGTGCAGATGAAGCTTCTAACAGGCCACGGACCAGGGGACCCCTCAATTAGATGGCCAAGAGATTGGTATTTGAACATAGATCTTTTGAACATTTTTATTGTGTTTTACTAATCTACGGTAGGTGAAATGTTAATTGCTGGTCCAGGTATGATATGCCGTATATTAAGTAAATAAATAAATGACCATATTGAAGAAAGCTAAGATCGGTGGTATTTTTAATTCTGCATCTATGGAAGACATTTGTTTGCAGGCAGCTGTGAGCTTCTAGTAACAATGCCAGTGCTCATTCATGCTGTATCTGTTTCTTTTTTTTCCAGCTTGTCCTCTCATGTACTTAGATGGATACACTTCTCCTGGTAAGAAATAACACATGAATATTCCAGTTTACTAATGTCTTATTTCACACTGTTTCTAAATCCCATCATTGTTCTTTTTGTTTTCTCTTTATTCTGACATATAGGCTTCAGAATGCTGGAAGCTTACAATTTAACAGAAAAATATTTTGCTTCAGTACCTGGAGTTTCCTTGCAGTCAGGATCTTTCCCGAGCTACGTGTCATACAGGCTTCATAAAAATGCTTTTGTTAGCCAGCCCACTGTGTGAGTATATTACTTTTTTTTTCTTCAAGTCTTTTCTAATTGCAGAAAATTGACTAGATGGTGGTTATACTGGATATAGAATTGGTAGTGCTGAATGCTGAATCCTTGCTAACAATAGTGAGAAATAAAAACACAGACTACAAGATACATACAAAGGCAGAAAGTGTGTATGTATATACCCTTTTGGGAATCTCTCATAAGCAGGATGAAGTAAAACAAATCAGTATAGGAAATATACATAAAATAGTTACTCTATGCAATGCATTAAAATTATTTACAGCCTGGGACTTAAATCCTAAAATATCTGGTACAAAAAGTAATGCTAACTGGCACTGGGGAAAAAAAAAAGCAATAAGGTGGCTAACAGGTAAACCTTCAAGATGGCATTTCATGATGAACTGCAACTGAGAAGGCCCTCTTTCTTGTAGCACCTGCCTAAGCATTTGCGCAGCATTCTGAGAAAAGACTTTGAAGATTATCTGTTTATTTTGGCATATGCATAGGAAGGAAATATTCCTTTATGTCAGTGTTTCTCAACCTTGGCAACTTTAAGATATGTGGACTTCAACTCCCCGAATTCTCCGGCCAGCACACTTGAAGCTTTAATGGCCAACACTAAAATTTAATGGCCAGAAATGAATTGGAAACAGCTGTTAAAAGAATTGGTTTCTTATGAAGAAGTAAACCCATCCCATTCGTGACTTTACAGCTCTGTTATGGGATAACTGAAGCTTTAGGGAAGGTTTCGGTTATAGCCCTTATAGAGGATGTATGATTGAGTGTATTTTTCCACTCAAGATCTGAAGGGGACATCTCCAAGCCTTTCTGCTTCTCATCCCTAGTACAATGATGGCAGTAATTACCTGCAGAGAAGAGTTCTAATGTTAGTGTCTGATTTACTTGAATTCCCTATTCATAGTCTACGCCACGGGTGTCAAACTCGCGGCGTCAGGTTGCTGCCACGTGATGTTTCGCGATGTTTTTCCCATTTGTGGAGCTGGGGTGGGTGTGGCCTGCATGTGACGCATCTGGCCCGTGGGCTGCCAGTTTGACACCCCTGGTTTAGGCAAACACCTCCAAAGCCTTTTCAATAATAACATTTGCATTAAAGAAGATCTCAGAGAATAATCTTTGGAGATCTGAGAAGAACCATTGTCAATCTAAATAATACTGTGTTTGGGCAGTTCTATAAAAGTGTTTATTTCTTCTGTCTTACTGTATTTATCTTTTAATTGCATTCCCAGTGCTGCTGGTCTCTTCCGCCAGATGTTTTTCTTGCTGTCATCCTTGATGCACAATTGTTCTCATACAGTTTATCCTTAATCTTAAAATGAAAAATCTTATTTAATAATCTTTTGCTGATATTATGATCACTGCTGTCCTTCTTCCCACACCCTCTCCCATTGCAGAAGAAAATTTCACCAGATTTCAGCTTGATGAAATTTTAGCTTTAAATATAATTCTAGTATATTTTCACAATAATTTTCAGTGGGTTTGAAGGAAGACCTGACTTCTAAACGCACTGAATAATATGGAGGATTTAAATTAGCCTTTCTGTTTTTTTGCAGGAGAAAAATTTTAATTCTTTATATATAAAGATGAGCTGCTTTTGAGTCTTTAGATACTCTTTTAGGGGGATGAATGATCAAACAAGAATCTTGAGTGCTGTTTATTAAACAACACACTGACATTCACACAATCTTATTAACCATGACTAAGATTAAATGTTATTTATTTATTAAATTTATATGTCACCCATTTCACTGCTTTAATCATGTATTTTTTGGTGAGAGATATGTTTCTGCTTTCTTTAATAGGGATATTCATCCGGATGGATTATCAAAGGCTTACACAATAATATTTTTATTCCGTCTTCTCTCGGAAACCTCTAATGAACCATTTGCAATTTGGCAGATAACAGACAGAAATTACAAGCCACAAGTTGGAGTTGTTCTTGACCGTAAGCCCCCTCTCCCTGTGAACTATGGACCGAATGTATGAATAGAATGGACAGATGGTGTCTTACGTTTTGAATATTTCAAAATATTTCTACAAAGTAAAACAGTGAAATTTTAGTCTGACATAATTTATTCAGTATCAGAAATCAGTTGAACAGAACATTGTTAGGCAGATTGCAGCTAATTTGCCATCGACATGCAAGTTGTATAATGTTTAGGTGGGTTATGAAACAATTCAGCCAGTGCTTTGATCTGAACTTTAAAAAGTGCACCTTTTTTTAGAGAATTATGAAGCAACAAATTAATTGAAAGAACTCCCAGTAACCTTACCTGAACAATTTATTTATTTTTGCAAAATTGGAGAAGAAAAAACTTTTGTTTATCTGAGTGTTATCTCAGTCTCTCCTTTGTGTAGCCTGCCAGCAGTAGCAGTAAGGTTTGATAGTATTGGTGAATGTATCGGTAGATCCAAAGTATTGCTTTAGTTCAGGGGTCCCCAAACTTGGCAACTTTAAGACTTGTGGACTTCAACTCCCAGAATTCTCCAGCCAGCTATGCTGGCTGGAGAATTCTGGGAGTTGAAGTCCACAAGTCTTAAAGTTGCTAAGTTTGAAGACCTCTGCTTTAGTTGATACTATTCTACCTATATGTTAAAAAGAATAAATATACTGGGAAGTTCCACTTTCATATTTATATTGGAGAAGCCTTCCTTCAGGTTGCCATAAATCATGATTCTTCCACATGGCATGTAGGTTCTGACTCAATAATTGGCAGGTTGAAAATTGCAAGACATTTCCTTTCATGTTCTCTCATGTTGCAGTCATAGAAACTTCATGTTGCATTAAGCATCTCAATTCATTGTTTCATTTCAAAGCAACATTTTGGATTACCAGAATTAGTTGACTGAATGACTTACGTTCTGACATGGAACTATATTTGTAGGGAATATAACACCCACAATTATTAAGTGATTCAACTGCTTAGAATTTTTTTTAAAAAAACTTGATTTTAACCTTGTTAGTCTTTTAATATCATAAAATGAATACTAATAATCTTGTGTTACTAGCAAGTTCCATAATGTTTGTTTTAACAGCCATTCTAACAGTATTTCTATTAAGTTATTTATATAGCAATCCTAATTAAGGACTTGGTGAAAGGGAATCTCTCTGAATAGTCTTATGAATGAGTTATGAATAGTTTTATGAATCAGGTTTGGAAATGGGTGTGGATAGATTAAGGAGCTGCTTTGAGCTACCATGAAAAGGTGCAGCTGCTTTAAAAATTAAAGACAGGTGCTACATTTCTGTATCTTGTGATCTGAATCACTTTTTGGAATTAATCTGAAACGTTATTAGATAGTCCTGTAATGTGCTATCCATATCTTTAACATAATGTGTTTTTCCCTAGCTTTCAGCAAAGTGCTATCATTCTTTAACAAGGACATAAGAGGAGAAATTCAGACTGTAGCATTTGAAGGTGATGAAATAAAGAAACTCTTTTACGGAAGTTTCCACAAGGTAAAATCATCTTCTGTAGATTATTATGAATAAGAAAGTCATTTTGAAAGCAAATAAAACCACTCTGGTAGTCAATAGATATAGAGAGATAAAAATAGATAATTTTAAAGTAAATAATATTTTCAATTAATTGGTTTGAATGTATACTGAAATATCGTATGCAATGCTCAAGTTTACTCTGAAACAAATCCCATTATATTTAAAGGGTATATTAACTAGTCCTTGTTTATCAACCACTCATTCAGTGACTGTTTGAAGTTACAATGGCATTGAAAAAGGAAACCTGAAACTGGTCCTCTATATTATGGCTGTTGCAGTGTCCATGTGGTAACATGATCACAATTCAGGTCCTTGGCAGCTGGCATGCATTTACAGTAGTTGCAGCAGCCCACAATCACGTGATCATCATTTGTGACCTTCACGGCTGGCTTTCAACAAGCAAAGTTAATGAGGAAGCTGGCAGAAAGTCACAACTTGCGGTCAAGTGACATTGCACTTAATTACATGGGTTATTTGCTTAATGATTGCAGCCAGGACTACCATTATAAGTTGACAGGGTCATAGATATTTCATTTTATGATTGTGTGACTTAGGAACAGAGTTTCCAGTCCTGATAGCAGTTGGTAAGTGAGGACAACCTGCATTCAAAAATAGCATGCCTAGATGGTAAATGCAACAATATACATTTGCTTACCAGTAAGTCAATAAATATTGGCTTTCCTTATATATGGAATTGGATGGTTAATCTCCGAGCATATTTGAAAATAAGAGAAAGCTTTCAGAGCTGCTTTAAACTACACAGATCAGCATCCTTATCTCAGATTTCATATATTCTGATTATTATTAGCACAACTCAGCACATCGTCTTAATTTGTTGTTGTTTAACCATTTATGTATTTCTCCAATTGAACCATTGCACAATATGTAGCAAAAACTAAAATATACATACATACTAATATACATACTATGGTGAAACTAGTCAATGAGAAGCAGGTTTTTATCCATATGTGAGTGACCATTCCAGTCCCATGTACACACGGAGCTTATACATATGCATTATTTCTATTTTTTGAAGGCAAGTACAGAACCATCTCTGAAAGGAAATAAATGTGAAAGTTGTTATGGGAGAAAGAGTATTGTGCACCAGGAGGACAGCTCTGTTTGAAGCAGAGTGGCAAAAGCAGAGAATCGTAGATGGTCTCTAAGGATTTGTTTATCACAATTCTACAGATGAATGAATTCTGACGGGATATCTTGCCAGAGTATAATGTGGTGTTAATTCAGTGCATTGCATTTCCATTCACTGAAAAATAGCTAACTTGGCTCTTTGCGAAACATTTGCTTTGGCATACTATTTTGAGTTTTGGCTACAATGAAAGTCTTGGGGAAAACGTTGGCCTAGTTAACATCTTGTCAAGGAACTCTTATAGAAACAGATGTTTTATGTTTGTTGAATTGCCGTTAATGGGCCAAATATACTACATGGCAAGAGTCTTCTGCGAAGTCGTCCTTGTCATTTTTTTAATGGAGGACTAGTAAAAGAAGGAGCTGATTAACCTTGGAAACCAAATAATAATTTAGTAAAAGGGAAGTTTTAAAGTGTCTTATTCTTTCAAAAGAAAAAGGGGGAAAAATGATAGAAGATTATTTTTAGTCTAGATGCTATTTTCATGCCTGCCAAATCAGCTCTGTCCCACGGCTATTCTCACCTGTCTACTATGTTAGGTACAGTATATACTTTTTTAAAATCTTAGATAATTGGCCTTGTGTACTACCAGAGAGGTTGAGAATAAATGAAATGAATTGAGTTCCAGATCTGATGAGATTTGCAGATCCACAGCAATGGACCCATCCTGGTTTTGTTGTTATTGTTTGTTGTTACAGAGCAAATGAAAGAGTTTGTGGTTCATGCTTAGGAGTCAGCATTAACTCTAGAAAACTTTCTCCAGTCCCTGTCATAATTTTCATACCCAGCCATTTATTTTCTTCTATTTACTATTTGATGGCAGTATTTTTACAGGATAACAAACTAGTCCACAAACCCAATTCAAAGAAGCTCCAGTTATATGCTATTCCGTGTGTGTGTGTGTGTGTGTGTGTGTGTGTGTGTGTTTAGCAAACCTTAAGCTAAAAAAACAATCTTCTTCACTTCATCTGCTCTGTTCAGTTCAGGTTGAAGTTGTTCAGCAGTTAATCATTAGCCTGTAGCAGAAGATGCTATTAATATTTTATTATACCATAATAAATAGAGTTTAAAGAGATTATAATCTATACATCAGTAACAACAGATACAAACACACAAGACACCTAGATGCACAAGACACAAACAATCACAATAGTTTGGACAGATTAAAATTCTTATAGTATTTTAAAGCATGATATAATAGGTTGTGATTTTGGTCATACTTACTGAGTGAACCCCATTAATCATAATTAAAGTTATTTCTGAGTAAATGCATATTGAATTGTTTTATCTAAAATCACTGAATTTTTTTTGTTTCACAAATATTTTTTAAAATTTAGTTATGTGCTTTCCTGCTGATCCAGATCTAGTATTATAACAAGTAAGGTATACCTTGAGTTTAAAGCTGTATGGTTATAAATAAACTAAAAAATATGTACGAATTAGATTTGGATATGAAAATGGTAAAATGACACTTGATGAGTTTTTAATGAATTGGAAAGAGATATTTCTTAAACTCCTGTTTGGAAACTGAACATCAATTCAAAGTGATTTTCCATTTCTTATGGAGTTATAATTCAAAAGTATTACTCAGCATTTGGTGGGTCTCATAGCATTTGTGTTTAGTTTACCGTATTTTTTGGAGTATAAGACGCATTTCCCCCCCCTTAAAAGAGGGTGAAAATTTGGGTGCGTCTTATACACCGAATGTAGCCCCGCCCACCCACCGGCCCCCACCCTTTGGTCTCTGCCTCCCAGCAATTTGCCTCCTTGCAGCAAACAGCAAACAGCCTGTTTCAGTTTCAGCTTCAGCACAGCCTGATTAGCACAAGCAGCTGATTGTCAGTTGGATCGGCCTCCCAACCATCAGCTGTTTCAGGCTGCAGGGATTGCCATTGCCTATTGCCGCCTCCGCGTATCCCATTTTCGGCCTCCGCGTCCCATTTTTGGCCTCTGCGTGCCCCGTTTTCCACCCATTCCGATCCCCGCCGCCTGGAACAGGCGGAAAATGGGGCGTGCGGAGGCTGAAAACTGGATGCGGAGGCCGAAAATGGGGCATGCAGAGGCGGCAATAGGCTATGGCAATCCCTGCAGCCTGAAACAGCTGATTGTCAAGAGGCCGATCCAACCGACAATCAGCTGCTTGTGTTAATCAGGCTATGCTGAAACTGAAACAGGCTGTTTGCTGCAAGGAGGCAAATTGCTGGGAGGCAGAGGCAGATTTTTTTTCTTGTGCTAATCAGGCTGTGCTGAAACTGAAACAGGCTATTTGCTGTTTGATGCAAGGAGACAAATTGCTGGGAGGCAGAGGCAGATTTTTTTTTTCTTGTGCTAATCAGGCTGTGCTGAAACTGAAACAGGCTGTTTGCTGTTTGCTGCAAGGAGGCAAATTGCTGGGAGGCAGAGGCAGATTTTTTTTTCTTGTTTTCCTCCCCAAAAGCTAGGTGCATCTTATACTTCAGAGCATCTTATACTCCGAAAAATACGGTACTTTATTGTCATTGCACCTTGTACAACGAAATGCCATGTTCAGTGTTCATTATTTGTTCTATATAGATTCCAAGGAAAGAATATTTTTTACCCTAACAAGGCTTCTACCAGGTGTTCCTCAGTTCCAAAATGTATCAGATATACAGTATGAAGACAGTTGTGGTTACAAAGCTTGCAAAAATATAATGGGAATAATTTTGATATTTTCATTCATACTAATATATACTCTATATAATCATAGTCAATTTTCTCACTGTACATTTGGAAAGGGATGTCTGACAGAATGATGGTATTTAATAATAGGAAAGTTTTTTCCAAAATGTGTAAAATATCATTTTACATTTTTAGTCTAGTGTTATTTAAAAAAATGGAAAATGTCATTTCCACTCCATTTCATTTCTGCCACTCAGTTTCTATGAATAGGAGAGAGTTTTGGAAGGATTATTCTTGCAAACTTTACTGGTTATGGAAAAATAAACTTTTGGAACAGGCAACAGCTGTGACAACAAAAAAATTTCTATAATCTTTATGTCTTTATCATTAGTTAGTGTTGTATTTATATAGTCCTTAGTGACATTAGTTCATAGCATATGTTGTATAGATTATCACACCCTTCATCCAAACCTATTCCAAAGGGGAGTGCAGACAAAGATTTTCAAGTCACTGCATCTTTATTGTCTGGAATATATTTCATTATAGTGCATGGATGGAGCTGCCCCTTTCATTAAAAAGGACACTTTTACACATCGATACAGAAAACTTGTGTATTTGTGCCTCTTTGCCTTCAAGATTTTGGACAATTTCTGTATACAATTAACTATGATTTGGACTAAAAAGTTTACTTCTAAAACCATGAAGAATTAACAGGGTTTTTGTTACGCTTCTCCTCAATAATTTTTCTCTAGGTTCATCTTGTTATAACATCCACAAGTGCTAAGATTTATGTTGACTGTGTTGAAATTATGGAAAAGCCTATTAAGGAAGCTGGAAATATCACAACTGATGGCTATGAAATCCTTGGTAAATTACAGAAAGGTGATAAGAAAACAGCACCAGTAAGTAGTAAACTTTTCTAAATTAAATTTTAAAATGTTTATTAAAGATATCACAACATATCTTTATCACAACAGTTGTCTCAACCAAGTCATGGGCAGTAAGCCTGTTAGGAGAGGAGATGAAGTTTCTTCTCATTCTCTTGTTCAGAATCTCCTCCTCACACACAACTTGCCAAGGTCCATACTTATAGCACTTCCATATCAAAACCTGATATGATCTCTGATTAAAAAGATTTGTCCCCTTCCCTCCCATCAAGGAGCCGAGGTGGCGCAGTGGTTAGAGTGCAGCACTGCAGGCTACTTCAGCTGACTGCTAGCTGCAGTTCGGTGGTTCAAATCTCACCGGCTCAAGGTTGACTCAGCCTTCCATCCTTCTGAGGTGGGTAAAATGAGGACCCAGATTGTTGGGGGCAATATGCTAACTCTGTAAACCGCTTAGAGAGGGCTGTAAAGCACTATGAAGCGGTATATAAGTCTAAGTGCTATTGCTATTGCTATCATTTCACATAAAGGCTCTGTCCGGCAGCCATTGCAACTTGGCCAATGTTGACGTCCTTGAAATGGGTATTGGTACATCCCCTGCTTGAAGGGCTGGCTAACTAACCCAACTATTCTGGCTGTCACCAGTCTCCAAACCTCTGTTTTTAGAGAAAGTTGTTAAAAGTGGGCAGCTGCTAGATAAGAGACTGTAGAAAATATGGATTATCTTGATCTTTTTCAGACAGAGTTCAGGTTGATTATATGGGATAGAAACCACACTCGTCGCTTAGATAAGGGAGTGAGTCTCCTTTTGTAGGATTTTTCAGTGGCTTTTCAAACCATCACTCATGATCCCCAACCCATGATGGGTGAAATGGGAACAAATATAAAAGTGAGAATTCCCTGCCAGAGCTCTCCTATTACGGAATGTCTTGCCACCCAAAATAAGATCTGCATCCTGGCTCCTGATATTCAAGATAGCAATAGCACTTAGACGTATATACCGCTTCACAGTGCTTTACAGCCCTCTCTAAGCGGTTTACAGAGTTAGCATATTGCCCCCAACAATCTGGGTCCTCATTTTACCAACCTTGGAAGGATAGAAGGCTGAGTCAACCTTGAGCCGCTCAGAATTGAACTCCTGGAGTGAGCAGTGAGTTAGCCCTGCAGTACTGCATTCTAACCACTGTGCCTCTTATCCTCTCCAGAGGTCTTCAAACTTGGCAACTTTAAGACTTGTGGACTTCAACTCTCAGAATTCTCCAGCCAGCATAGCTGGCTGGAGAATTCTGGGAGTTGAAGTCCATAAGTCTTAAAGTTGCCAAGTTTGGGGACCCCTGCTCTACTCACTCCTCAATCCCCAATATTATTTTTAAAAACCAGGTTTTTAGCTAAGAGGAGTAAAGAGTGAGTAAACATATACCTGAGTTGGAGGTTAGTCTATTATGATACTGATTATTATGATTGTTATTATTACTGTTATATAAATATTGCTATAATTCTGATATATTTGTTTTCTCTATCCTGTCTGCTGCTTAAAGCCAATTAAAGCAGGATACAAACATTTTAAATAAATGCATGAATAACTTGAGTTTTGAGTTTCAGAGTTCCATATTGTTCAAAAGCTGCAGCTCTAAAAATTTGATAGAAAACTTCTCAGCTGTCTGAGTTCAAATAGAGTGTATAGATTACTGTATATGCAGACTGTTGGCTTCAATCAAAGTTCCCTCATATTCTTCAAAGTATTCCCACAGTATTTGGCTTAGAATAGAAACATAACTTCTCTTTTAGTAGCATCAACCTCTGAGTCAGTTGCATGACTCAGTCATAAGAGTCACAAAGTCTTTGGCTGGGAACAATATGTTTATTATTTTAAGTAACTTTCATTGCTAATGATAAACATATCAGTCAGTGGCCAAGCTTCTTGGGAATTCTGAATACTGTAGTATTAATATATTGTAGTCTTAATATATTTGGAGGGCATAACTAAGGTTGGGAAGTCTTACATGTAGCACCTCCACGATAATGATTTTGCTATGTCTCTCTTATTCTGTACACAGCTATCCCTCCCACAAGATCAACAGAAAATCAGTGATAATATATAACAGACAGTAAAAAGTACTTTGGTTCTTAGCTACTTTGGAAATGGTTTTTCCCTACTGCCTTAAAGTGGGATGAAATGCATGTTTACAGGGTGTTCCTACTGTGCTTGTCGGTGTCCCCACTCCCTATTTGTCATACATACATTTCATGTATCACACAATCTAGCCCAAAGTATATGTCATGAAATGAAATTTTAGTTACTTGCTGGGATTTAGGGTGTACTGTGCTAAATAATTGATTTCTGATACCATGGCGAAAGGAAAGCTTTTGAAATTCTCCTTTTGATAATAGCTGTAGAATTCAAGTTTTCTTTTCAGTCATCCCATTAGCAGCTTCTCAGGAGAATTGGTTTTGGAGTAAGATAGACAGATTGTATACATATGAGCAAGTTTGGAAAAGTGAATGGGCAAGAAAAATTTTTGTGTCTAGAAGGGAACAGGGGAAGGGCTGTTTATTATTTTATATAAGTGGCAGAGTTTTTAAAGTTGAAGGTCGGTTATGCATTAATGTCAGTCTTCCCAGATAAACCAGACTGGAAACACAATTATGTGAGCTAAATCTACTATATTGTAAGGCTACATTTACAGAATCTTGCAAATCCGAAAGTACAACTTCCTGCCTACTAGTTTTAACTGCTAGAATAATTAGGGCAGGCCCTTTCTAAATTTCTTTTTTTTAACTGTTAAATAATTGCAGGACTCTGGCCTCTCATGTCCTATATTTTTCTAGGAACATCTCCTCTCCTCTTTCCCCAAAGCTATCCATGCATTTGATTACAATTAATCTGGTTTTATAGGAACCATGTGAAATATCACAGAGACATGAAGTAAACTACTTCGTGACCATTTTCTTAAGTTTCCTGTGTTAATGTCATTGATGTGGTAACAGGAATGATACTTTGCTGGCACTGGAAAGAAAGACAATGTTTTATTTTGTTTAAATTGCATGATTTTGTACTTGAAGATTAATTCAAATATAACTTTAAATACACTTCCATTTCTGCTTTGTAGTTTGATATACAGAGCTTTGACATCGTGTGCAATGCGGTTTGGACCAGCAGAGATAGATGCTGCGACATTCCTTCTAAGGTAAATATATAGGAAATGTTTAGACAGATTTAATACCTCGTATCAAGAGCCTGAGCTCTTGATATGAGCCTCCAAGAGAACAGTGTGGGATAACAGCCTTAAAAGTATCTTTTGGGAATAATAAATTATCTATGGGATTCTGAATCATACTGAATGGAGGAATGTAACTTCACCAGAGCATATTCTAAATAATGCAGTCCAGACAGCCTATTGTAGAAAAAGCAGTTTAGCTGCCTTGTCACATTCCATTCTATTTTCAGAATCTAGGACTGAATTCTTAAAAAAATATTAAATATTAAATACTTGGTATATTTTTAAATATACCTAGTATTCCCTTACCCTTCATCACAAATTTGACTTACTGTTTTTTTTAAAAAATAAATCTCTTGTGGACTTTGAGGTGGAATCTAGGATAAGGAACAGTGAAACAACCGATTGTAGCTACTGTTAATATATAATATTCAGCAAAAATCAGCCAGCAGCATTTGTGTCAATATGCAACTGGACCATGTTCGTTTTGAAGGAGAGGGAGAATAAATCATCAATGAAGGGAAATGAGTTGGGGAAAAACAAGCAAGCAGAAGATAACTTAAGGAAATTCTTCACAGAGAAGAGAAAAATAAGTGTATAATCTTACTGGAATAATTCATTGATTTTTAACTACTGTGCTTCAGTAGATTTCCACTGAAATAGTAAATTTCTGGAGTCTTTTAGACTTCCGCCTACACCATTTTCTGCTGAAACCAATTTATGTTAGTTAGTGATATAATGATTTTGCTTTATATCCCACTGTTCTAAATCTAAAGAAATAGAATGGAAGCAGTGACAGCTCTCAGGATACGGTGTGAATTATGTTCTTTTTAATTTATATTAGCACCAGATCATAGGAAAGCTACCACTCCAACTCATAATTATATATCAGCATCGTATAATATTGTATAAGTCAATATTTAATATGTTGAGTGTAAAATAGAAGCTGCATTAAAATAATATTTAGTTATTTTTATATTGAATGAAAATTGAATCTAAATTAAAAGTGTTAATTTATATTGGAGTGAGTAGAATTCAGCCTTAGAATATATTTTGCAGAATAAATCATAGAATATGTGAAGAAAGTAAAGGGTGCTGTAAACATGTGCAAAGTATGTGTTTCCCCAGCGGAGCAATCATTTTTTACTTTTATGCAGTAGGTGTAAACATTAAGACTATTGTG
>QLTV01002556.1:951314-963959 GCA_003457575.1 Thermophis baileyi
TCCCTCCCTCCCTCTCTCTCTCTCTCTCATTAATCATATCCCAAATTAAAATACCTCTTGGAAACAATTATGTTGATGCTGAATTTTATTATTTTATTAGACCTTGATATCAGATATAATTAGACTTCAATATCAGATATAGTTATAGTATACAGTAAATTATCCAGCTGTAAGATTACAGTTGTTTTCTCTTCTCAGGAAAAGACCATTTTAAAACTGTTCATGTTTTGCTTTAAATTTCAGAGGGATGAAGCAAAATGCCCATCATTGCCAAATGCTTGTACATGTGTTCAAACCAGTGTGGGGGCTCCAGGACCTCCAGGACCTGCTGTAAGTAAAAATCAATATATTGGGATTATAAGCCATATGGATAAGCCTAATGTTTATTCTGAAAGCTTCACTGAGTCTGGGTCAGTATCAGTCGAAGACCAGAATACATAACTTGACTTATGACTAGACCCAAAGTTTGGACAGACCCAAAACAGGGGATTTACAACTTTGATCCAAAGTTCTCTGCAATCCCTTGACTGCACTTAAGGCACTCAGCAATATGGTCCCATGTCTACGTTTTACAATGGTTTTATTAAAAACCAGCACTCACCTGGTTTTTGGCAAATCTGTGCCATAGTGAACAATGGTCCAGTTAACAACCATGGCATTTGCTTAACAATCACCACATTCAGTTTACAACTGCCATGTTCATTTTACAATCACCAAAAAAGATTGTAAAGTTATGACTTAGAATCATAACGGGCAGGCTTCATTACAGTCATGACTTAGGACTGCCTGTATCATCTTTTGTAGTGGCAAGTAGTTAACTTCAGTTCTAGTTTTGGCACAGTAAGACCAGTCAGCAGCCATGATTTGTGTGCTCATTTCCTAGAATCTCTCTTACTGATATAGTTACATGTCTTGGGCTGTATAATGACAGTGCACTTCTGTAACACAAACGTGGAAAACCTATTACCATCCACCACATACCATTAGCTCAAGTTTGGGAATGAATCATTCAGGTAATGATGGAAGCCAGTGAAATGAGCAAGGAGACTTATAAAGGAAACATTTCCTAACTTCTAACTCCATAAAAGGGATGAAACTGATTAAATATGATTGACACAGATCAAATGAATGCCACTCCTAAGGGCTGTTTAAATGAGATGAAAGAAGCATGCTGTTCAGAGAAAATTACCTCACGGATTGTAATGTATTAGTGATTAATAAGAAATATTTAGCAGTTAGTCCTCTTAGCCTTCCTCTTTGTTTTATCACCTCTGCCTTCCTGAGGAAATAAAATGTGCAGCTTGTAGCCCATAGAGATTGTTTTTATCTTAAAGGTGGGCAATCTCTTTGGAGCTATGCTGGAAGATCATTTCAGAATGAATAATACTAGGTCCTTCAGAAAATTGTGAGAAGATGGCATGTTCTATATATAAAATTTAAACAAAATGGTCTTTATCTCTTTATCTCCTGTGTGTTTCTTTTTCTGGATTTTAGGGAGCCAGAGGTTCCACTGGTGCAAGAGGTGAAAGAGGCCTAAGTGGACCTGCTGTGAGTATTTATGTATTCAATTTGTATAACTGCCCATCTTTAACCAGCGACCCTTGGCAATGCACAACCATAAAAACTATTAAAACAGTTAAAATACAATGCAAAAAAGAAATGGCACTGGCAACCAATGCAGCTCCCAAAGCAGTGGGGTTACATATATGCAGGATAGCCAGCGCCATTTTACAACCAATGCAGCTGCATTCTGTTCTAGCTGAAGCTTCTGAATGCTACTCAAGGACAGCTCCATGTAGAGCATGTTGGATTAGCCTAAGTAAGAGATCATGAGGGCATGGGTAACAGTGAGCAGAGCCTTCCGATCCAGGAATAGGTACAAATTGGCGCACAGTCTGAAAGTGTGCAAAGACCTCTTAGCTATGACTATCACATGCTTTTCCATCAGGAGCAGATTGTCTTCCACTATCATTAGGCATATATCATTTCTATATATGTTTATATAAGGAATTGGAGACATTTATAATACTGTATCTGAGAAGTAAATTAGTTATAGCGTCCTATTGAAAGCACACTAAATGCCACTTTACTTTTATTTTTTTACCTGCTATAATTTTATTATTAGTGTCATTTGCATTGGAGAATCCATGTGCATACGAGTTAGTTTAAAAAGTAAGGATGCCAGTTTTGCCAGTTTTTGTTTTTCCTTTTATGTGGTACTAGTTCATGTAAGCAACCCCAAGCAACCCAAGTGAAGGGAAATTCCCTAAAAAAAAAATACAAGAAATTTCATTTATCTACAATTATTGAATTGGGTTCCTAACACTTCCAAATAATGCCATTCCCGTAAACATCTATTTAGCTTTTATGCTCATATATTTAAAAATGTCTATATTGCCTTTATCCATAAGGGACTCTTGGAAAGTACATAGCTTTGTATATACCCTTTACAGAATGAAAGATATATCACCATAGCTGGGGAAGATGGGGAGTGCAACCCAACATTTCTGAAAGCAATTATGTTAGAGAAAGCAATTGTTTAGTCACTTGTTATCACCAAAGACTTGACTCCATCCTCGTGTAGCTTTTTTGAAAAATTGACAATTTTGGGTTTTTTTTTTCTTTTGCTATTTTTAGGGGCCCCCAGGTGCTCGTGGAGATTCAGGCCCTCCAGGCCCTCAAGGGCCACCAGGACCACAAGGAATAAATGGGCTTTCCATTACAGGAGATCCTGTAAGTAAGAAAGCTGTTTGGCCAGGATAAGAGACGAAGTGTGATGTAATAAATGCTTTCTGATAATAGTTTGACATACTTTTTCCCAGTATATTCAGATGTATGATAAGTAAGTCAAGGTGTATTAATGCACCAGACAGATTTCTAAACACTGCAGGATTTGTAGATTCTGCATAAACATAGAGACATGTTGTGATGCTTATTTGAGTTTGCATTTGGTCTGCTTCTTTGCTTACAATATGCTCGCCTTTTCAGGGAAATACGAGAAGGTTAGGTATTTCTTTAATGTTTTATTGGGTGGAAATGTTGTGTAATAAACTATCATGCCTAGTTTTCATGGTGTGAATGAAAGAAAAGCCACACACTACAGGCACAAATGAACTCTTGTTTTCTCTAACGGGTTTTGAGGCATAAAGATAGCATGTCTGTTAATTAGACCCACGATTTCATTTTTTAGGAAATAAACAAAGCCTGTTCTTTTTTAATTCTAGGGACGTCAAGGGCCAAAGGGTAACCCTGGAGAACCTGGACTTCCAGGGCGATCAGTAAGTTCCTTTGCTATTTATTTTCCATTCTTCCAAAAGACCCTCTCACTTACCCACCACTTTGCTTAGCAGCGGAAATTCTGATCTCAATTGTGATCGTGTGTCGAGGATTACCTGTAGCTATTACTTAAGAGTGAGCTCTGAACAAGATTTGTAGCAGGTTGATAATAAGATATATTTACCTTTAAAAGAATTAACAATACAAATAACTATAAACAACCAGAGTGTAGGTAAAATGGAATTCTGTACAGCGTGCTGAAATTATAAATCAAAGTCTACTTGTTTTGGTCCATTTCTTTTGCATGGGGTCAAATTCAGTATCACTGCATCCAAAGAGCCTAGTACAGTACAATGAACTGTATATTAAAATAAAGTGGTGATATATGTTAAAATTGTGTTGCATCGTTCCAAAACCCTGTCCAATTAATGTTTTCTTTCTCACCTAGGGATCACCAGGCCTAAGTGGCCCTCCTGGCGCAATGGGACCCCCAGGTGACAGAGTAAGTAGTTCTGGTTTATCCTGGAGAGTGGAAACTCTACAAAGGCTTTGAACAACATTAGAACATTTATAATTCTACATGTCTTCATTTTGTCAGTTTCCTTGAACCTTGAAAGGGTGAAGCAAATGGGTTTTAAATATACAATCTTTTATGTTACTTTTTCTTTATATCAGATTTATTTGGTTTGATTGGGATCAATGGACATTGTAGTCCAACATATATAGAGGACACCAAGTTTGAAGAAAGGATGGAATGATGAAGAAATGATAGGCTTTGTACAGCTGTGATACAAATCAGGGAGGGATTGCATTCAGCAACTAAAGAAGCAAAGGCTTTGGATAAGAGGAAAATAAGCAATAAGCCTAACATAATTCTTTGTTCTTCATCTACAGTGGAGAAATAGATCATTTATGACAGCATTAAAATTTTCTAACTAGTATTCAGCATAAATACTAAATTTTCTAACACCCTTGGTACGTAGTATATAGTTATTGTAGCTATAGTTACTGGTCCCTTATAACAGGGGATGTTTAGACATTGTGGTTTTGAATGTTTTTGATACTTTTTACGGGGTGGTTGGCCCAAAAACTTTTCTGCATAATTATATTGTCCCTAAAAGCAAAAAAACCCAAACAAAACCCTAATTCATAATGTTCATTGTTCTCCAAACAGGGTTTTACAGGAAAAGATGGCGCATCAGGACCAAGAGGTCCCCCAGGACCAGCGGTTAGTGTTGGCTTCATTGTTGGAATGATAATGTAATAGTAGAACTATGATGGATGGTGCTGGTGGGAGTTGTGTCTGTTTTGTGTCAGACAGTACTGTCATCATTTGCAGGAACACATGGTATCAAAGCAAATTAAATTACAGCTGGCATATTAATTCAGTGCTCTGAGTGCGGATGCTTAATATAGCAAAAATGGCTCCAGTCATGGGTTAGAACAGTGTTTCTCAAGCTTAGCAGCTTAAAGATATTTGGACTTTGACTCCCAGAATTCCTCAGCCAGCATGCTGGCTGGGGAATTTTGGGAATTGAAGTCGACACATCTTAAAACTTGAGAAACACTGGGTTAGAAGAATGTGAAGATTTGCAGTATGAAGGTATATTAAAGAAAAGCCTTAAGAAAATGGGACTACAGGACAGCAAAGTGAGTACTGCATGCAGTGATATCAACTGCTGAACTGCTGGAAGTAGGGAAAGAAGCAAAATTTAGTTTTTGGAGCTCTGAAGATGTGCTCTCTACATTGCCGTATTAGTTGCAGGTCCAATTTACTTCATCCAATTCTGCTGACTGCATAATACATCTACATCTTGCTACAACATTATTTAAATGTACATTATTATTTAAATGTACAATCTCATTTTCCCTTTGCGCTTCTGTCATCTTCCTAGAAATATCAAATTTTTAACAAGTTGTATTGTCAAAAGATAAGCCTTAATGATTTTAAGCTGATCGGTTCCCCCCCCCCACACACACACACAAAAACCTGGTTGCTCTTTTTTTAGATCACATTTTTATTGCTAGAAAAAGACCAAGATTAAATCTTTAATAATATAAGTGACGCCTCATTCGAATGGACTACTTGGGAAAAGGGCACGTCAGTTTCTCCTCCATTAAATATAAATATGGTATTGAGGCAATTGACATAATTTGCATAATGACATCACCATGCAAACAATATAAATTGTAGATGTAAGAAAATCAAGTAAAATGAATGTAAATGTAACTGCCTTATTCAGATGACCCCAGGTGGGTCAGGCAGTTAACATCTACATTAATTTTGCTAGATTTATTACATTTACCTGTCCATTATTTCAGGAAAGTGGTCAGACAAAAATTTGGTCCACTCAGTTTGCTCCCAGTCTTAGCTAAATTTCTGAGTATATGTTTCATTTCAGATATATACATTGAACGAACACATAAATAAAATTCCTCAAGACTATTATTTTCCTTTTCTGTATATCTTTTCAATCTACTTGTTCACAGGGTGCCCCTGGAGTGCCTGGAGTTGCTGGTCCATCTGGGAAACCAGGTGATCGTGGTTCAGCGGTAAGAGAATCCGTCACTGGCATTTATTGTATCTTTTGTGAAAAGCCCTTTTACTTTACCAGTAGGAAATGGTACATCGTACAATGGCTATCATTGATGGCAAGTCACTTTTTATCATTCATGCTTTTTGCAGCATGAAAGTCAGGTCTGGAAATTGTGGTTGTGGGGTTTTTTTCCACTTTTAAAAAAAAGTACTCCAATTGAACATGCCAAGGTTTATATTTCTCCACTACATAAACATCCCAGAGGTAAAGTACTTAGTGGGATTACTATTTGCTATTTTTAAAATTCAGTCAAGTGTGATATACTGCCTGTGGTGGTTTTTTTTTTAATGTAGCATTTTGAGAACATTTAAGCTTGAAAATACTTGAATGAAGGTTTCCAATCTTCTGTTGATAGCATCAAATTTGAAACTGTCTTAGGGATTAAGTAGGATCAAAAGTTGGCCTTCATAGCAATCGATGGAGCCCCTTTGACAGATGTATCCAAGAATGTGATGGGCAAACATTTGTCATCAGATGTCTATGGAGATTCTCAGTCATCCAGGTCAAGTACCCAAAGGTACTTTTTCAAAATGCAACTGGACCTTCTTTGTTTTTCCTTGAAGATGTTTCACGTCAGTTCAGAACTGAAGAATCTTCTTGGATGAGAAATGAAACATCTTCAAGGAAAAACAAAGAAAGTCCAGCTGCCTTTTGAAAAAGCACCTTTGGGATATTTGGCATCAGAATACTCTGCAGTTGCTGGCCCAGCAATCATGGAAATGCAACAACATCCATCTCTTTATCTTTGTTGCTATCAGTATTCTTGAAGAAGCATAGAACTGTTCTGATGAAGAGTTCTAGGTCTGATTCTGCTAACCACATACCATAAATATGGTGTTGGTTTTGTATTATTTTGCCTCTTTGTTGAAAGGCTTTGCAACTCATGGCTGTAAGAACTGTGATCATAAGAATATTCAGTCATATCTGGTGGTGCAATGCTTAGCATGCAGTATTCTAACCACTGTAGCAAACTCTGCCCACAGCCTGGAGTTCAGTCTTGATGGGGCTCAAGGTTGATTCAGCCTTCCATCCTTCCGAGGTCGATAAAATGAGAACCCAGATTGTTGGGGGCAATATGCTGGCATTGTAAACCACCCAGAGAATTCTATAAAGCACTACGGGGCGATAAATACATCTAAGTACTATTGCTATATCTCTAGAGTAAATGAGTCAGACTAGCATATACCATGATTTGAGTTGGTCTGAATTGTAACCTGCTTCTGTCTCTAAGAGCAGCCTGATCTGAAGGCATAAGGAAGCTAGTCTTTCTCATGGAAGGGAAGCATGATCACTTCTGTTATTATTGTAAATTTCAAAGTGCTATAAAGAAGCTAAGGAGCAGAGGCCAGTTTAATGTTGGCAGTATTAACTTGGGTGTAATTCTGCAGATCATTTAAATTAAGAGTGTGTAACCTGAGAGCCCAAACTTATTTTTGTGATCCTTAAAATCACCTCTGGCTACGATTGCGAAAAAATTAGCAGGGCAGCTTTCTGCTTTTATGAAGTGGGAAACATAGAACATATAGTGTCAAATAGATTGAACATAACCTTAAAAAAAGACAAAATTTCCAAACCCCAACTAAAAAAAAAAAAAGCAGAAAGTCAAAGCAAATCTCCCCTTACCAGGAATTTTTACTTAGCTTGCATTCAGTCTCTAGCCTTGACTGAATGTTATTTTTTGTTCTACTTTTATATAAGGTGAATCTATAACATGATTTGAGAGCATATAATAATTGCCCCATTCCCCATATGCTTGACATCACATTCACCGTTTCTCACGTTTATAGATCTATTCCCAGCAGGAACTCTGGCGCATAGAGTCTGTGCAGATGTTTGGTTAGACTTATGAGGCAGATAGGATTTCAGCCCTGACATTTGTGCTATCAAAAAATGCCAGAAGGGCAGCCTAAGACCATATGTGTGAGTAGTCAGCCAAATGTAGCCTGCAGAGATCTAAAGGTCATGTAAGCTTCTCTGTAGTTGTATGGCCCAGTTCCAAAGTAGCACTTTATTCAATCATACACCATTTCCTTTGATAATTTCAGACTTTCATTGTATCTTTGTAGAACCAGTCAAACAAAGAACTAAAGTATATAGTTTAGTCCAAGGATGAGATAAGGATCTCATGATCATGTGTAGTAAATTTCAACCTGAGCATGTTGTAAGACTATTAGATAATTCTAGACACTCATGCTAGTACACAGAATATATCTTAAGCAAATTAGACGCTAGCATAGTAATTGAGTGCATCTTGGGAACATCTGATCTTTCTAAATTGGTGCCAAGCAAATAATCCAAAATGGTGCAGATTTCCAGGGATTAATGTTTGCTGTAACACCAACTCTGTTAAAACAGCAAAATGCTAATAGGTACAAAAAATAGGCAAAGCTATTTAATTTCTGTTTAACTTGTCTTCAGTATGAAAATGTGAAGGTGCAAGATGAAGTTTGAATTTCATAGAAACATGGATTAGGGAATTCCTATTTATGTTGAATGAATTTAAACCTCCAATTGATCTGTATCCTAGGGTCAGGGTTAGAGTTGAAAACAATAAGGCAATTGACAGAAGTCACCTTGAGTTTGTAAAAAATATGTCTTGCTAGACAGTGTCCGAAGCTTCAGCACTGAGCTCTTTATTCTTCAGCACTTTTATTAATGACCTGGATAAAGCGATGGAGGCAACAGTTATTGAATTAACAGCTAATACAAACTTGTGTGGACTACCTAATAACCTAAAGAAAAAAAAATGAAGTTGAAAAAAATGTGTATAAATGATAGAAAAACACTGAGGAAAATATAATGAAATTTAACAAAGATAAATGTGGAGAAATAGGATAGGGGTTAACAGTTATAAATAAAGGTAAAAGTTTCCCCTGTCCAGTCATGACTGACTCTATGGGGCAGTGCTCATCTCTGTTTCTTAGCAGAGGGAGCCAGCATTGTCCAAAGATGCTTCCGTGGTCATGTGACCAGCATGACTATACGCTGAGGCACACAGAACACTGTTACCTTCCCACTGAAGTGGTACCTATTTATCTACTCCCGTTTGCATGCTTTCAAACTGCTAAATGTCTATGGAGATTCTCAGTCATCCAGATCAGGGTTGTCTCAAAGGTGCTTTTTTTTTTCAAGAGGCAGTTGGACTTTCTTGGGGTTTTTTGAAGACGTTTCGCTTCTCATCCAAGAAGCTTCTTCAGCTCTGACTGGATGGTGGGGAAGTTTCGAATGCCAGGAACTGGGGCAAAGAATGGGAGCTCACCATGTGGTGCAGTGCTCGGGTCTCAAATTTGGGCTGTCAGCTTTCCAGCTGACAAGCTCAGCATTTTTAATTGCTGAGCCATTGCGCCCCAGTTATAAAAATGGTTAAATATTTTCAAAATCCAGATAAAGCCTTTGGAAGAATGATTTAAATCAATCCTTTTTAAACCTAGAAGATCTCTGTTTCTAATTTGTGCCTTCAGATTTTAATATTCTTTTTAAAAAAAAAATTGGCTACCTTGAATATTTGCACAAGTATAAAAGCTGGAGCATAAATCTATAAATAAGTGAACTATAGTAAATCTGTTTCAGATATTTAGATTTGAGAATGACTCGAATACACAACAGACAAAGGAAGGAATTAGACAAATGCCTAAGTGGATCCATAGGAATACTTTTGAGACAAGTTGTTCTTTATCTTAATAGAGTTGGGAAGGGCGATCTAGGTCATCAGGACCAAAATCGCTTGAGTCCGTGAAGGATTTCAAATTAGAACAGCCCTGACCTATTGTTCTCTATCCTCTGCTTGAAAATATGCAGTAAAATGGAACCACCCAATCCTAGATAATCGATTTCATATCAAATTGTTCTTTTCTTTTCCCAACATACAACCACAGCATATGGCTTCCTGTTGTTTAAAATCAATAGTTCCCAACCTGTAAACTCCATAAGAGTATCATAGGTGTCCAGTTGTAACCATCAGTAATATTCCATTTGAAATGGCCAATATTTCTCAAGATCACCAGGTGTTGTTGTTTTTTAACATTTTGGCATTCTCAGTTAACATCTTATGAGATTATGGCTTTATTCCCATATCTGTCCCGGGATTTTAAACATTAAAATTAAGTTCATTTAATTTGGGAGTCAGATGCCATCTAAGCGAATTCTATATCTATGATGTATACAAATACTGCATTGTCAGCCCCTGGTTTAGCATATTTGTCCAAAAACAGAGGGATAGAATCAAGATCACATGAAGTGTTAATACCACTTTATAATGCCTTGGTAAGGCCACACTTTGAATACTGCATCCAGTTTTGGTCGCCACGATGTAAAAAAAAGATGAGGAGACTCTAGAAAGGTGTCATGGCGGGAGTCAAACTATTCTCCAAAGCACCTGAGGGTAGGACAAGAAGCAATGGGTGGAAACTAATCAAGGAGAGAAGCAACTTGGAACTAAGGAGAAATTTCCTGATAGTTAGAACAATTAATCAGTGGAACAACTTGCCTCCAGAAGTTGTAAATGCTTCAACCCTGGGAGTTTTTAAGAAGATGTTGGATAACCATTTGTCTGAAGTGGTGTAGGGTTTCCTGCCTAAGTAGGGGGTTGGACTAGAAGACCTCCAAGGTCCCTTCCATCTCTGTTATTCTATTCTAAATAAAGGAAAAGATTGAGAACCATTGTTTAAGATTATTGTTCTATGACCTGCATTCTGAAAAAAGAAAAAATCAACAGGTCATGACTTTATTCTGTATAATAACTCTTTAAATTATTTGAACGGTGCTTTAATTTCCCCCTCAGTGTTTTCTTTTTGGGTTATTTTATTTTTCTTTCGGAGAGATGGATTCTGCTATTGCTGTGGCTTCCTAAGGTTACTTTGTCATAGGTCTATGAGCATTTGCTCTCTTCCTTTCCAGTGCATGTTGCTGATGTTGCTTCATTCTAAATAGTCTGGCAGTAACAAAGAATTATGAAACAGAGGCAGATGTGCTCTCTGAACCTTACATTCACAGCCAGACTTAACAATATAAAAGGGTATTTTGAGTCAGGATGCCTGGTGCTGAAGTCCCTATATTTGAAATTATCTCTAGTGTAAATGTTTTACTTTTGTTCATGATCTCAGTGACATATTTTATAAATACTGACATTGTATTTAATTGCATACAGTTATGTTCTGCTCCCGACTTCTGGAATATTTTTGGTGTATCATTAAGCAGCTTGAAAACACATTGAGAAGTTTTGAAAGAAACTAACTAGTACCAGATCTAGCGGTGTCTTTTGCTGGGCTGTTGAAAAAGTATTAAGTGACACATTTCACGGAGATATTTGCAAGAATATTTAATAATCAAAGTAGGCCAATGACATTTGTTAAAGAAGAGAGGCAGTCAATTTTGGAATAGGGGAGGTATTTTCCATTTGCTAATAAAGGAATACAACTTATTCAGTTATGTTAAATTCTGAAAGGATTGTATTAAGTGTTATACATTCAAACTTCCTACAGACAGATTATTTGTACGTTTGTGTGTGCATTTGTGTGTATTTCCAGAATACTATTGCTGAATGTCCATAGTACAAAATCAATCACTCTGACAGCTTCACTCTAACCAACTCCTTCAATGTTGCTTTTAATAAATGAAACAGGTAGTAGTCCAGGTTTCAGCAGAGACAGCACCAGACTGAACTTAGTTTGGAAACTAAGCAGGACTGGCCCTGGATAATACTTGGATAAGGACAATCTGGAAATTCCAGGAGTGTAGCTTAGATAGATAAGTTGCAAAATAATCAAGGAAGAAGACAGAGGGAAGCCATATGCATATTTTTGCCAAGGGCTACATGTAAGAAGACAAGCTTGACTTTGAAAGAGTTTTTATTTTTTAACAATTAGGGTTGGGGGACACTCCTTATTCCAGGGAAAAACAAGTTACTTGGACAATTCATTATGATATTTCATCAGGTAGCTAGATTCTTTCTTCTACATTTCATTTTAATTAAAAAGGAGGAAGCATTAATTGAAAAAAAGACCAATGTTCAATTTTGCATTTGAAAATTATTATATCCATTTATTGTACAGAAACTGAACATTAGCTATATACAGACCTACCCTGTTTTCTCATTGAATTGGCATTGAGAATTGACATTCATAGAGATAGGAAGACACCACAGAAAACAATATTGAAGGAATGTGTCAGAGGAGAAATAGAAATACTAATGTAATTCAGTATGTCTTTTTGTTTTTCCAAATCACTCATGGATGACTCTAAACAGATCCGTTTTAGGTGATAAAGTTGAAAGTTGCACACTTAAAAAGCTGCTTGATCATTACTTTAGCATTAATTATAGATAACTTTGTTTTATTGTCAAGGCAGAATGGAATATGTTTTATTAATAAAAATCTCTCTTGGAAACAGAGATAGAACATAGCTCAATGGTCATATAACTGCTTTGATTGCAAAAGGTTCAGCATTTTGAGGCGGGAAACAGGAGAGACCAGTGTCTGAAATCTTGGAAGACACAGCCAATACTCTTGAATTATTTTGATTAATGTTTCATGTGGTAGATAGTTTCCCGTATTCTTAAAACACATGAGACCAATTTCTGTATTCACATCGCATTAGAATGTAAAAGATATACATACATACATACACACATACATACACACACACATACATACATACATACATACATACATACATACATACATACATACATACATACATACATACATACATACATACATACATATATACATACATACATATATATATATATATATACACACATATCAATACAAAC
>QLTV01002556.1:964151-975978 GCA_003457575.1 Thermophis baileyi
GGTTTTAATTTAAATTATTCTTGAAAAATAAAAATAGCAAGTAGTTGCAGACTAATTGTCCACTTCAGCAGAAATATATATATATATATATATATATATATATATATATATGGGCAGTGCTGCTATAAAGCATTTTATCTGTTAAAAGTGCAAATATGAAGATCAAGAAACAATATTTGAAACAGTTCATGAATGCAGAGCAAGCAAGAATGATTTGCAGATCAAAGTGTTCTGAATGGCTTGATGTAGTCACATTTCCTTCTCATGCCTCAATTCCTTTGCCTTACTATTTCTTACTTCTTTTTTGTGTATTGCGTCATGTTGCTTACCACAAAAGGAAATAGAGTGAAGGGTATGTATATTAAAAAAAAAGAAATCAGAATTTAAATATGTGATCAAGTAAAAGATTCCACGCAATTTCCAAATGAGTAAAACAGCTGTTATTGGATGATCTGTGCTTGAAAAGAAACACATACATTTTGGCTGTTTGGGTCCATGCATGGATGAAACGGGGTTATGTTTTCGGTATAGAATGAAGCCTGATTGCTCCGCCAGAAAAGGTATAGTGGGGAACAGAGGGAAGCAGCCAAGTCCATAGGTGGTAGGGAAGGAAGAGGGGAAGCTGCTGGAAAAAGAGGATGAAGCACATCATGAACCTTTACAATCCTTGTCAGTCACTTGGTTTCATCCTGTATATTATTTATGCCATGGTGGCGCAGTGGTTAGAGTGCAGTACTGCAAGCTACTTCTGCTGATCACTGGCTGCCAGCAGTTTGGCAGATCAAATCTCACCAGGCTCAAGGTTGGACTCAGCCTTCCATCCTTCCGAGGTGGGTAAAATGAGGACCCAGATTGTTGGGGGCAATATGCTGACTCTGTAAACCGCTTAGAGAGGGCTGTAAAGTACTGTGAAGTGGTATATAAGTCTAAGTGCTATTGCTATGCTGTGTATGAATAAAGCTCCGGGACATTCATATGTTCTACACAGTGCTGCATAATGAGATTAAGGCATGCTGAATCGATGGACAAAGATGTCCACTGGTTCAGCATTTTACTATTTCAAACAGCTCTGTCCTATATAATTGCAAGGGGGAAAATTCTGCAAGGGGTTGCAAAGGGATTGCAAGAGGTTCTGAAATTTAAAAATCCAGAAAACATTCAATTGTGGCATCCTGTTTTCAGTCTAGGGAAATGCAGACCAGGAGTCCAATCTGCTGAATATTTCTTACCACATTGTTTTTCTGCATAAGTAGATGAGGCCTGAGTCTAATTTATGGGGCTCTTTATATAACCCCCCCCAAATCCCTGACAGTTACTCATCTGATGCAGAAACATCCACTATGAATATTTCTTTTAATTCATTCTTTTGGGTTTTGCTACTTGTGTCATTTATTTCTGCTTCGCAATGCTATTCTGTGATAACATTTTGATTGAATATAATTTGTTACAGGGGCCAGTTGGATTGAAAGGTGAAAAAGGTGACCGAGTAAGTGCAGCTTTAAAATAAATTCACATACATTTTTTTTACTCATTAAATACAGTTTTTTAAATCTATGACTATGGTGAGAAATAAACCAACAGTCATTTTTCTTTCTAAGGGAGACATTGCTTCCCAGGGTATGATGCGAGCTGTGGCAAGACAAGTCTGCGAACAAATGATTAACAGTAAGTGGTTCTTCTATTACATACAACAAAAGCCATATACCAAGTTGTCAGGCCCTAACACACTGTGGATTTTAAACATGTGGGATGTTTGCCGAGTAGCCATGTGATTTATAACAGCCTTCCCATTAAAGCAGGAGTGTCAAACTCAAGGCCCACGGGCCGGCTCTGGCCCGCAGGATGCTTAGATGTGGCCCATGGGGCCACCCTGGAAATAGTGAAGGACTGGCCCGCTGTGCCTCTGCCAGCGAGAATGGAGCTCAGGAGGGCCGCATGTGGCCCTCAAGCTCTGTTTTTGCTGGCAGAGAGTTGCAGGAGGCTGTCACAGCTGAAAATGGAGCCCACGGGGGCCCATTTTCGCTAGCAGAGCGCTCAGGCCACCACAGGTGCCCTCAACATGAGTGATGTTGAGCTGGCCCTGGCCACCCCCCCGAGGTCAAACAAAACCCTGATGCGGCCATCAATGAAATCAAGTTTGACACCCCTGCTCTAAAGGGTTGTTTTCTTAATGGGAAATTGGAGGACAGTTTCTTTTACAAGTGCATGTTAGTTCACAATCCATATAGGAAGTGGAAGACACAGAACACAGTACTTTCAGTTGCTTATAAGTGGTACCTTCCTTAATTCAGTAATCCTAGCCAGAAGTCAAGGATGGTATTGCTATGAGTACCGTATTTTTCGGAGTATAAGACACACCTTTCCCCCCCCCTAAAAGAGGGGGGAAATGTTGGGGCAGCTTATACACCGAATGCAGGCATTTTTGGCCTCCCGAAGAACCCATTCCTGGCTGCTATATTCACCATGAGGGAGAAAAGGCCTATTTTTCGCAAAAACAGGGGTGTTTTTGCCTTCTCCCAGCTCCCAGAGGCACTCTGCAGGCCTCCCAACCCTCTGCGCACCCCGTTTTTTTGCAAAAATGGGCCCGTTTTTGCAAAAAACAGGGTGCGCAGAGGGTTTGGGAGGCCTGCAGAGTGCTTCTGGGGGCTGGGGGAAGGCAAACACGCTCCTGTTTTTGCGAAAAATGGGCCACTCATTACTTGGCCACTCATTACCCTAGATTTAAATTTATATATTTCCACTGGTCGATAGGAACTGTAGAGGAGTAGTAAATTATTTATCAGAGAAATCAATACATAATCACAAGTATCCGAAGTGTTAGTGCAGCATAATCCATTCCTGATTGAGTTGGAGAAAGGAACCGATATAAGACTATGCATAAGTTTATTGAATAGTTCTTTCTTTTTAAAATGGCAAATTGTACTGGTTCTGACTTTGCTGTCAGCTGGTGGGTGCATAGTTTTTTTTTTAATTACTCTAAAAGGATGTTTCATTATTCACTCTCTTAATCTATTTCTTTTTTTTTCCTCCCCAAAAGGCCAAATGACCCGATTTAGCCAGATGCTGAATCAAATTCCAAATGATTACCATTCAACTCGCAGCCAGCCTGGACCTTCAGGGCCACCAGGTCCCCCTGGACCTCCTGGGACCACAGGAGAACCTGGAAGTGGAGGCAGGCCAGGATTTCCGGGCACACCTGGCATGCAAGGATCCCCTGGCGAGCGAGGTGGGTTGTCCTTAGGGTCATGGGGACGTTCCAGGGGTGAAATTCAAAATTTTTCCCTACTGGTTCTGTGGGCGTGGCTTGGTGGGCGTGGCAGGGGAAGGATACTGCGAAATCCACATTCCCTCCCCACTCTGGGGCCAGCCAGAGGTAGTATTTGCCGGTTCTCCGAACTACTCAAAATTTCCGCTACTGGTTCTCCAGAACCTGCTGAATTTCACCCCTGGGATGTTCCCCTGCAGAGGAAGGGGGTCTTAACTGATCTTTCAGGGTTTAGAACAGTGGTGGGACTATCAGCAAAACAAAGAGCATACATGAAATGCCAGACCATGAAAACAGTTTACGTTCCTCAAAGTGGCATTGACCAAACAGTCGAAGTAAAAGCAAGTGCTTGACGTTAGATATTTCCTGAGAAATTGAAGCCAGCACTTCTGTGACGCAGCTTGAATATATTTTCTTTTTGGTGTGCTTTAGGACTGCCTGGAGAGAAAGGTGAAAGAGGAATTGGCATACAAGGACCACGAGGTTTGCCAGGGTCACCAGGTGGGTTATAATAGTGATATATACTCTTAAAAATGATGATATGTACTATCAAATGTTTGAAACTTTTATTCAGCCTGATGTTGTTCATCCTCCTTAACTCCACACATCAGTTGAAAATACTAAGTAAATGTTTGAGAAATTCCATAGTAGCAGTTGGCTTTTATTTGTAATACTTCCCTCCCTCCCCCTCCCCCCCTCTTTCTCATATACAAAGTTACAGGGCTCTCTCATAGATCATGGTGCTGTCATAGTGGCTAGTTTTGCTATTAATATAGTTTGGTTATTTACTTAGATTTTGGCAGGTTTAGTCAGATTCTGTCTCATTGCTTCTGTCTTCAATTTACTGTTGAATGTTCATGACAAACTCCATAATAAGCTCACAACAATTTCTACCTTCATTTTAGGAAAACTTTACATTTCTTTTAACCATGAATATAAATTGTTCCAAATAAAACATTATCTCATATATTCTAAAGCTAAGGAGGAGTAGCAAAATTAAAGTAATCTTACACTTTAATTGAAATGTAGCATAGAAGTTGCTTCCTTGTGTAATCCACCAGGCTCAGTTGGGCCAAAACAATTTTCTATGACTAAAGATCTTAAAATCAGGGAAACAACTAATGATGAGTTAAGTTTTGAGTTTCCTGTGGTTGTTTCATTAACACCATATGTAGAAACCAAATGGAAACATTCCTTAACTATATGCTTGAGTGTAATCTAGTTTTTAATTTTGCCAACCACTTTACTAAACGGCCTCGCATTGAATTTATTGATACAATACCTTCCTTTTCATTCTACAATTAGGTCCACAAGGAGAATCCAGAATTGGCCCACCAGGTTCTACAGGTTCCCGAGGTCCACCTGGGCCACCTGGCCGACCTGGTAATGGTGGTACCAGAGGGCCTCCTGGCTCCCCTGGATACTGTGATTCATCCCTGTGCGCTAGCATTGCTTACAATGGTCAAGGATACCCAGGTAGGTTATTAAGAATTTAAATATCATTGAATACTTTAATAAAAGCTTGTTCGGCGTGAATAATTTTATGCAGTGAAAAGTTGTAATAAAAGTAGAACTAATTAGAAATTAAAACTGAACTATAACTCAACTGCTGAACAATGTAAGCTTTCCAATTCAATCAGATTTAGGAATATTGGTTGTGATTCTCATAACTGGTGTCTTTCATGTTTATAGAATTTCTCCTGTTTTTGAAGTAGCTTTGTTCCAGTTTGAAGTGTCAGTTTTACTTTAAAGCAAAAGTCGTTTAAATATTTCAAACTAATTTATTTTTAATGTTTAAAGTGATAGGATAAGGCACATTGCTCTTAGGACATAATTGACCATTTCCCCTTCTTCTTCCTGTTTTCCTTCTCCATCAAACTACTCCTGTACTTCTGAACAAGGTTGACCATTCGTCTAAAGTATAAAGAACAGAGTTTGCCATTTCTGCGTTCATCTTTCTGATTCGTGATGGGATTATCTATACAAAATTAGTACCTGAAATCTAATTTTCCATTTCAAATGTCATTTTGTGATACAGTGCAGACAACTAGGCAAGGGAGGGCATGGGAAGTCATTATTTGCACTGTATCAAATTCAATGGAATCTATTATATTGGTCTATTATACAAATTTCTTCTGAGAAGAGTCAGTTTGAGGCAACGAATGGTCAAAGGAACTTAAATGTTGGATATTTGTGACCACAGGATACCAAATTACTAAACTGGGAAGGGTCATAACCAGTGACCGTGCCATATATTTAAGGCCTCTTCAAGAAAAGATTCCAGGCCCTTAATATTGATCACCAATTTGTTGTGTGCACTGTAGCACCTTATACATGATATTGCTGTTTGTTACGTTGTTTGCATGTATACGTGAATATATATAGATATATAGATATATATATGTACACACACATTCATAGTATTGATGGGTAGATCAAATTCAATAGAATAAGCCATAATGCAAAATTTGCACACTATCAACAATTGAATGAGAAATAAATTGAAAATAATACTAAAGTGCTACTCTTTCAAAAAAAAAAAACCAATCTGGCATATATATATATATATATATATATATAGATAGATAGATAGATATACATACAATTTAACTCTCATGGATGTAATGAATGAAAAACAGTTTTGCACACAGCTGTTCAGCCCTGAAAACTAAATCTTTGACCTATTTCAGGTTCCGGCTAACAAATTTTCTATGCCGCCAGTGCTGCTTACAGTTTGAATTTCCATGAAAATCCTGTTTCTGAGATGTTTGTGCACGTGCTAACTTGGACCTGAATCTGTATGGTTATTTCATTATAGATAATGGTTACATAAATAGTGTTGGCCTCATAAGAGGGGAGATGCTCTTTTTTTAAAGAATGTACTTACTAACAAGCATTTGTGATTGCAGTAAAGGACAATGGCATTTGATAAAGCAAGGGATGTAAACTCAATCTCCCTATTCTTACTGTCCAATTATATAAAAACCAAGTTACTAGAATGGCAGTGGAGGCTTATAAACGTATTAATGGACATAACACCATAATGCATTTACCTTGGTGAAACAGAAAATGACTGTAAATAATGAACTAATTGTGGCTTGTAAATGAAACCTAGTTAACATTACACCCTGCTTTTGCATTCAAACCTCCTGCTTCTGCTTTTTAATTTGTGCCAGCATAATCTCTTCGAAACCCTTGAAGTCTTTCTCTCTTTTCTTTGTTATTCTTGTCTCCATCTTACCTTATTCAGGACTTGAGGTTTTTTTTTTTTTTTGTATATGTAATCTTCTTACAAGTGCTGAAAATATAATTAATTTTGATTTTGATTTTCCTGAAATCTTTGGTGTTCCTCTAAGCACTAGCTCTGGTTCAGTCAGATATGAGGCAGTCAGAAAATAGTAGTTACTGAATATTGTTAATGGTGACAACTTGGTGTAAATTTCTGCCACCCCCGTAGGGAACTATTTTGAATAAAACAATGCTGCATACATGAAGTTTTCCCTTTTGAACAAAGCATTTATTTTAATAATTGGTTTTCACTTAAGTGAAACTCCTAAAGATCATTTAAGTATACACTAAGCCTACTAAATTTAATTGTGTCCCAGTGAAATAAATGTAGTAAGTTACAACTAATTGTGACTAACATAAATCTCAACTGTTTTCACTGGAAATTATTCAAGGCTTGACTTTAGCAAGTTTGTAATTTTAATACTTTAAAAAAATACCCTGAACCTCAAAATTATTTTATTTTGAGCACTGTATTCTTTCTGTTTTAGATTTTTTTCCTCTCCCAAATTGAAATTATTTTTGAGTGATTATTATGTGTGCATTGTGCAAAATCAATGTTAGGGACTAAACTGCAAAGTAGGACTTGTTTGCTTGCTTGGCATTAAGTCTCTTTGCTCCCTAAGAGACTTAATTCTTGCACAGAACTTCAGTTTTCAATATTTTAGATGTGGATGTTGCTATTTCTGTTTAAATTTTGCTTATGCTAATTTGAAATACAAAAAGTTTTTGAAAGGGAGCAGAAAAAATTCTTCAACAGACAAAACATGGTGCTTCCTCCTGGCTACCTGTTTTTGCTGGACACACATAAGAAGCTCCAGCATTCATGTCAAAGGCAAGAGCAATGCCTCAGTCACAACTTCCCTTGTTGAAACCCATATGCATAGCAGAATTTCTACATAAATTATTGATTTTAGGATCATTTGCTAGTGGATTTTTTTCCCCATGAAATCACTTCTGAATAAAAGCCCTGAGAATTGACTAAAAGAAAAAAAGACAAACCATCCCAGATTTACTAAAACAAAACAATAACCTAATAGCCTGCTTTTAAACTAAGAAAAAGAAATCCCCTCTTGATTCAAAGACGTGTGATAATAACTTTAATGTTCCATTGGACAACTATTTTCAACCAGAGTCCTATGTACCTGACAGTGGACCATATCAGCCTGACAGTGAGGCCTACATAGTACCAGTGGAACCTGAAAGAAGAGCTGAGGACTATGAGGACTATGGATCTGATATGCACTCACCTGGGTTCCCTGAACACATGCGCTGGAAACGTTCCTTATCAAGAAAAGCAAAAACAAAACCATAAATGTCTTATTTTCTCACTTCTCTCTCTCTCTCCCCACCCCCCTCTCCCTTTGGGTATTTGTTTTTGTTGTTGCCATTCTCTCATATGTAGATATGCTATTCCACCTACCGTGTTTCCAAGCAGAAGTACAACTTAATCCTCTGAGAATATCTGGCGTATGTGGGAATAGCAATAGATGTTGCTACACATTTCATTCTCATTCTCTCTCTCTCTCTCTCTCTCTCTCTCTCTCTCTCTCTCTCTCTCAATGCCTGTAATATACCTCTGCTTCAGGTGGCTGCGTTAAACCTTAACAAGTGCATCAAAGTGATTGCAAGGCTACGGTTCTTTTAATAAATTAAAAATATAACAGCCATAAAAATCCCACCTTCTTCACAGCTACTACAAGTAATCTAGAGGCTGTATAGCTCAGCAGCGAAAGGGCTTGGCCTTATAATTTTCTTCCTCGTCAAATCGCTTGCTCAGTAATTCAGTCACTGTTACCAATCTGCAACATCTAATAATAGAAGAAATGTCTCTTTCTACGTAAGCAATTTCTTCTACTTTTGCATATATTTTGCAGGGCATATACAGCTTTTATGCGTCTCTTTTAACAACCACAAACCTTTAAATGATATAGCTGGCATCCTTGTATCAACTGGATACAATTTTAAAAGAAGTAATGGCTTAATTTTCCTTGTTTTAGAGACCTTAACATTTATGCCAAATTGCAGTCAATCCTGCAGAGATGGAATTGCATGTTTGTGTTGTATATTTAGTTATGATTCCCCTTCTCTCCAGAATATAATGTTTCATAGTTATCAGAAAAAAAGCAGTTGGAAATTGTTTGCAAGACTATGGATATAGAATTGCTGCTTTTATATTTTAACTGCAAATTGTGAATTTCACTGCCTTATATTATTTATTTCTGAAACAAAAGAGGCATTTTTCAATAAAACTACTGAAAATCTATACAGAGTCTGAGTATTATTGCTGGAAAACTTCCAGATTTCCGAGACTTTATTGTCATAGAAAATTAATCACCTGAAACATTGACCTGTATTTCTTTCTGCATGTGTGAGTGTACACATCTCTACACACACACACACACACCTCACACACACAGAATATATTGCAGTTTAAAATGCTGAACGAGGAGCACTTTATTTTCAACAACATTTTTCCTGCTCTGAAAGTTTAGTTTATGACCTTGTTGTATAGAAGCCTCCATAGCAAAATGAACAGCAATTCCCAAATTTAGAACTCCATGTACATTTTTCAAATGATCTGTAATCTCATTGGCTCAATATCCGGTAGAGTTTCCAGGTTTTTTTCACACTGTGCCCTTTAAAAAAAAAGGGGGGGGGGAGGGGAGAGAACAAAACTAGCAATAAAGGTGGAAATACAGTATAAAAGTGGCTCAGAGATAGAAAGATTTAAGTATTTTCTCTTCAGAACATGGGCTGACTTTATAAAAGTAGTTAAACCATTGGCCCATGCGGCTCAGTATTACCAGTGTTAACTGGCAACTGGCTTGCCAAACTTTCAGGTTTATTTATTTTACTAGACTTACTGTATATGGTGGTCTAGCCATTGCCCACCATATGCAAACACTGCTATTACGTGATTGGTACCTACACAGTCAATTTGCACCAAAGATCTGGAAACATGCCAAGATGTTTTTCCTACCAAAACTGATTGAACATTTTCCCATCAAAAGCCCTTTCTGACCCCCCTCACACACATTCTATTGTGTTGTGCAGTTGTTGTACTTGTCCCTCTTACTTATGAAGAACGGCTGCAGGATTTGGGTTTGGCTAGTCTAAAGAAAAAAAGAATTAGGGGTGACATGATAGCAGCATTCTAGTATTTGAGGGGCTGCCACAAAGAAGAGGTCAAATTATTCTCCAAAGCACCAGAAGGCAGGACAAAAAACAATGGTTGGAAACTAACCAAGAGAGAAGCAACCTGGAATTAAGGAGAAACTTCCTAACAGTGAGGACAATTAACCAGTGGAACAGCTTGCCTCCAGAAATCGTGGGCGCTCCATCACTGGATGTTTTTAAGAAGAGTCTAGACCAGGGGTATCAAACTTGCGTCGTCACGGTGGCGTCACGTGATGTTTCGTGACTTTTTTCTCCTTTGCTAAACCGGGCGTGGGGGTGGCCAGCACATGATGCATCTGGGATCCCTATAGAACACGGGTCTCCAAACTTGGCAACTTCAAGACTTGTGGACTTCAATTCCCAGAATTCTGCAGTCAACATGGCTGGCTGAGGAATTCTGGGAGTTAACCCACAAGACCTGTGCTAAAGAGGCTCATTCATCAGGTTTAGCATCAGGAAAAAAAGAGTTAAGATTCCAGAATCTTGGAAACTAGGTAAGCATGCTTGTTTTAATGTGTTATTAAATACATTAAGCAAGGTCCCTGTGAGTTGTCAAGTTTTCTTTCTCACAACCTCCCTAATGGATCAACCAATGTCTCGCTTATGAAATGTGGCTGAAATGTCCCTCCGCTTCTCATATGCCATGTTTTATTTTCCAGACTCCAAGAATTCACAGGACAACTCTTTCCAATATGTTTAGGAGCAAAGGTTTCTTCAAAGAGAGGGAGATGTAAAATGATTGGAAAACTTCAATTATAATGATGCCTCCTAACTATATTTACAATAACCGTGTTTGAAGTTTCTTCAGCTTTTGCCTCTAGGGCTTGTAATCTGGAAGCTATCCTTGTTCTCAGGTGCCTACGGATCTCTTCTTTCTCTCTGGCCCTAAGAATTTTTCAACGTATTATGAAAAGGAGAAAAGTCCCAACCTGTTTCCTGCCCATCTGTTCATGGAATACATTATTATATTGTCAGGTGCTCACCCCGTCTTACCTCTGCAAAAGGCAATGCCAGAGGTATGCGTACAAGGGAGAGAATGTGATAGAATAATGTTCTAGAAAATTACATCAAAGCTAAACAAAAGGATCATCTCCTGCATTTCTTGCCAAAGATCATTAGATCACTTCAGATACTTGTAAGAGCCTGCACCCAAATAATGATTCACAAGAGGGAAGAAGAATGGGTCTGTACTGAATTTTCCCAGGATAGGTGAAATGAGCAAAGCTTGGATAATGAAGCTGGATACTGGAAAAGTGCTGGAAATTTCCTTTATGCTTCTACAAGAGAAGAAGGAGATATTGGTTTGTTTCTCATTTTTTCATTGCAGCACGATTGTGATGAAGTTTTTATTATTATTGTTATTTATTGTATTTCTATGCCGCCCAACTCCCAAGGGACTCTGGGCGGCTTACAACAATATAAAAAACTTGTTAAGATATAAAAAACTATTAAAAGAAAACATAATAAAAACATTTTATAATAAAAAGTTTGACAGATTCCTACCCCCCAATAAACATATATCAGAGAAAATCTGCACAAACACCCTTTATTCACAAAAACAATGCACAAAGTTACATTAGGTTAGGAAAAAATGTAGGAATTTGATATATTAGGCAGGGTTTCTAACTAAATACACTTGGAGAAGGGTGTATTTAAATACCCAAACAAACTCAAAGGAGTATTAAAATGGGATGAACAAACTTATACATGGAAAAATAAACCAAGATAAATTGAAATGGGCAGATTCACTCAGCCCTTAGATCTACCGGTACCTGGGCTTCTGGATTTCCTCTTTTTCAGAAAATGAAGTTAGTGTACGTGAAGACTATTATCAAGAGAGAAGTGATGAGGTGTAGCTGTCTTCATATCAAGACAATAAGAGTTGAGTCCAGCCCAAATTAAGTAGCTTCCTCATAGGCACTAAGCATGCTAATTCACAAAAAATCTTGTTATCAAGAATTCATTCGTGAGCTTTCATATATATACGTTCTTCATTTTCAGGTAGATGAGATGAATCATCAAGATAATAGATGAGAGATAGATAGATAGATAGATAGATAGATAGATAGATAGATAGATAGATAGATAGATAGATAG
>QLTV01002556.1:975999-999660 GCA_003457575.1 Thermophis baileyi
CTATTAACAAGAGAGAAGTGATGAGGTGTAGCTGTCTTCATATCAAGACAATAAGAGTTGAGTCCAGCCCAAATTAAGTAGCTTCCTCATAGGCACTAAGCATGCTAATTCACAAAAAATCTTGTTATCAAGAATTCATTCGTGAGCTTTCATATATATACGTTCTTCATTTTCAGGTAGATGAGATGAATCATCAAGATAATAGATGAGAGATAGATAGATAGATAGATAGATAGATAGATAGATAGATAGATAGATAAGATAGATAGATAGATAGATAGATAGATAGATTCCTAGTGTTTGACCTATGCTGGGAAAATAATGCAGTGATCAGCAGTCCAATAATACAATTGTATGGTATTTAAATAGTATTGTCTCCCATGTAGCCTTCCCCAAATGGGCACCATTTTAGGTATGCAGAACTATGACTTTCACACTCCAAAGCCAGACTGGATGGCTTTAACCACGATGACAGTTTGGACTGGAAAATTATTGTTTTAATCTTGTACAGATTATTGTATTTTATTGTATGCCCAGAGTCACTGCTGTGAGATGGATGACCATATGAATCAAATATATACATCAAAGTAATAAATATCTTCTTGTATGAATTCAGGCAACTGTCATAAAATTGGGCAATCATTTATAAAACAGACATGCAAATACTGTGTCAGAGACGTATCTGTCAATGCATGTGTGTCAATGGGGGTTACATTTTTTTTGTTCCTTAGAATGTATGTAGGTGGTTTTAATTATCGGAAATGAGTAATCAGGAGTAAAAAAAATATTTGAGGCTTGGATATTTGCTTCTTATTGCTGCTGTTGGAACTTTACCTCCTCAAATGGTTCACCCTGTGATTTACTAAGCAATTGTGCAAGAAATAGACAGTCCCTATGCTAGAAGATCCTTAACATTAACAATTAATATAAAATGTCTTCTGCTTCATGACTTGATTTAACTTGATTACAATCTCAGATTAAAAATCCATTTTATATAAAAACTGATGTGCAGTAAAACTTGAACAAACAGATCCATTAATCTCTTCCTACCAGGACTACCATAATGGAACCAACTCTTGATGCTAAGAGACACAGTTTTGTAGCTGCCTACATCACCTTCAGATTTCCATCTGCTAGACCAGGGGTCAACTTTAAGACTTGTGGACTTCAACTCCCAGAATTCCTCAGCTAGCAAAGCTGGCTGAGGAATTCTGGGAGTTGAAGTCGACAAGTCTTAAAGTTGCCAAGGTTGGAGACAATAAATCTAAAATGCGTTCAAGTAACTAGCCATTTTGTTAATAATTATTTTTAAATGTTGTTATTCATTTTTACTCCAGTGCCAGCTTGTTCCAGATCTCCTGTCAAAACACATTTGATTGTGTTTCATATCTCTTTTTCCAGAAGCATAATTAGCATAAGTGAGCTCCAAACAATACACATATTTCAAACAGCTTGATTCAATTCATCTTTGGCAAACTGAATTCGTAACCCTAATTTCTCTTTTCATTTGTATATAACCCTTCTTTCTTAATGAAAAAAGAATGCAGCATTTCCCACCCCCCAAAAAACAGCTGGAATGAATCATTTATTGCAAAGTCGGGGAGAGAGAGAAAAAATGCTTAATCCTTATTTTCCTAAGATTCAGGGTACCAAAATAGACAGTCAATGTCCGGTTGCTCTCTCCTGATAAAGAAAAACATTGCAGTTTCTTTTTGTTCATATTGTAAAATAGTGTTATTGCAATCTGCCCACCCCACCTCCTGCTCCAAATAATAGCACAAAATTTAACTTCTATGATCATTGTACTCATTTCAGTAGGTTCACTGCCCAAAGCCACAAACCAATAAACGTTCATATTGTCTACTTTCCAATGCTATGCTGTTCCAACTGGAATCATAGTTTTTCCCTATTTCATCTCACCATCATATACATAGTTGATTTTGTCGGTGTGCAAAGTTAAAGGAACACCAGCAGGTTGTGCTTCAAGTCCATCTGTTGCCATGAATGCATACAACCTGTGCTGCCTATTTGCATTTTCCTTTATGTGCTACTTCATTGAGAAAGCGAAAGCGACTGCCTACGAAGGCTCCTGGATTGGGGCTGAAAGGTGAAAACTGAAGCAGTATGCTCGGTCTGATAATTGGGTAGACCAGGTTGCCCTGATAGACCATTCCCACTGGAAAAAAACTCTTCATTGAGAACATTAAAGTTGATTCTGTAATGAATCTGCATTTCAGATTTACCCTGAGTGAGATCTTTAGTATTCACTTCCATTGCGGTTTATGATACCTGCAGCTTCTCCACTCCCAATTTTAATTAGGTTTCATATTTTATAATTGTTAACCATCACTAGTATAACTATGGCATTAAAGGTGGTTGCTCTGCTTTTGCTGTCAAAGGATTCCATATCACATGTATGGGGAGGAAAAAAAGCACAATGATTTAATGTATTGATTAAATTATAAGTGTGGTTGCCTTTGATGTACAACAATCACTGGAATTCTTTCACAAAGGCTTTATTAGTTTTTCTATTAAATATCTATGACTCTTTAAAAGCTGATTAAAATAATCTAGAATCTATGGTCTGAATTTGAAGACACTTTTTAATGGATTAAAAAAATCTTCAAATTCATATGGTTTCCTTTTGGTGTGAGTGAGTGGGATAAATACTAGATATACTGTACAAGAAAATGATGAGATTTCAGGACATCCTCTGAGAATCATATTGTATTTTTGAACATATGTGTTTAGCAGCCCTGGGCTCCTCTTCTGGTTTTCTGCTGTGTGACTTAGTTCTTTTATCAGACTCATTGAATTCCAGCCAATCATAAGGCAATGGAAAAGAGGATATATAGGCCAACTCCTTACAATTTATTAATGTACAATTTATTGTACATTAATACATTTTTCATTATCTCATCGTTTTCTTCATTTACTGGCATAGAGAAAGGTGGCCAGGGCATCTCTTAAAACACATATCTATGCAATTTCTCCTCTTCATCCTGGCAATCCCTTGAGGAAATCCAAAAATCAGTCACCCTATCAAATGAAACCTTTCAGATGACGGTCTGTTCCATAGCATTATCTAACTTTCAGGTCTTGGTTCCAAAATAGGTTAGACTTTTATTAACAATAAGTTGGATTCCAATCAATCTATGGTATATTTCTAGGCAGTTCCTATGTACCTTCCATGGCAAGGAAATTACATTGATATTGCCCTGTGACGAAAAGAAATTACATCATTATTGCCCTTTGTTTTCCAGTAATCCAAACTGAATCATGCAGTTTTGCTGGACTCCATCAAAGCAGCCAAATGACGAGTGATACCTCAGCCAACAAGTTCCTTGTGTGGCCTTGGACATGCCTTTGAATCCTAGGCTATCTTACTTTACTCTTATGTTATAATTATTTGTCATTCACAAAAAGCACAGTTATCAATGGGTGACTCAGGGAAAGGTGGTTTCACAGAAATAGTAAACAATGTTATTTTATTACAGGTGGTCCTCGGTTAACAGCATTCCAGCCATTGCAGTGCTCCCATGATCACGTGATTATAATGTGGCAACTGGCTTGGATTTCAATGGTCACAATGTCATGTGGCCATGTGATCATGATTTGCATGCAACCTTCCCCACTGACTTCCTATAAGCAAAGTCAATGGGGAAGCTGGTAGGAAGTTGGAAATGACAGTCATGTGGAGTCCTTGTTTAATCACCTGCAGTGATTCACTTAACAACAATACTTGGGGACTGCTGGAACTGCGGTTGCTATGAAACACAGTCACAGGACATTATGCTTTATGATGCATTGTCTAGTGACCGAAATTCTGATCCCAATTATCCCAAGGATAGCTTAACCATTGTTAACCAAGAACTACTTGTAAAACCTCTGGCCATTTCCTCATCTTCTTCATTGTCATCCACTGACATTATGGCCATGAACTGACAAGCCGTCTCAAACCTTCATCCATGGAAGGCAGACTGACATCTATCACTCTATACACTCCTCCTTCCTGGATAAATCCATCAGTAACCTGGCAATGAACAGAGACATTGTTGAATGTAGAAGGGAGAACTGTGCAAGAACACAAATCCTGACTAATGTCTTGAATCCAACCTAACATCCAGTTATCTGCAGAACAAGGCCTCTGGTTCCTCCAGAACCTCCCAAACAATTGCCACTCTACTTCCCTTGCCATGGATACCCACGAGGGAACCCACGAGGGAACCATTCCCACTCTCCCTATCCAGGTCTGGTGTAAACCAATTTTGCTCTCCTATCCACAGTCAGATCAAAGATGAGGAGAGATTTGAGGGGTCCTTGGTGCTCTCTGAACTATTCCTCTTAGACACTTCTGTCACGACAGTCCTTGAGGGAGATAAAAAAACACTCCAGGAGAAGGCAAAAGAGTTACATAATCTGAAGAGAAACCAGAGCACACTCATCAATTCCAATTCCATCCCACCCTCTCCACATCCAACTCACTCTTCCAACCTGCTTTTCAACTACTTTTCCATCTCACCCCAATCTCTTCCACACTAGTCTGTCACATCTACTCAATGGCAGCTCGGATGGCTACAACTAGCCATGGGCAGCCACAGAAACTGGACAATTGACAAGACTCTCTCATCCAATACCAGGGCCAACTTCCATTGCCTTCACTGGCCTTCTCTAGTATGACACTGCTGGGTTCCAATTATGCTGCCTCTAACAGGTTTTTGATCATTATACTCCTACCAAGCTACCACATCCTATTACCAGTTCAATCCATTTGAGCTCCTTGGCTCCAACCCTCCCCAGCTTTATACCAGCCCCACACTCTTAGATCTTTCATTTCCTCCATTGTCTTCTTCAGAATGTCCACTTGGACCCTAACATTCAGATCCCCTAACAAACTTTAAAGCTAAGGTACATAATTTAAACTCACAGCTGTTCCATTAATTTTCACTTTGCTTTTAATCTAAGTTTCTCCCTTAAGCACTAACTTAGTATTAAAATGAAAAAGAAGTTTTTTTTAAAAAAATGGTCTTTCTTGCAACTCCATTTTTCATTCTGAACTTAATAAAGACTTAGAATTTGCTTCAAAAATTAACAGTGGTCCCTTGAAGTCTCCTGGGAGCTCCTGCTCTGAATTTAACTTGGTTCCTTGTTTATCAAGTTCTTTTCTGTTGCTTTGGTCTATTGATTTCTGGCTCAGAAATAACAAAAGTAATAAAGTCAAACGTTTTAGTGCTACATTATTAAAAAATCCAAATGACTCAAAATCTTTGCTACAATCCCCTGACATGTTCTCATACATTCATTAATCATGAATAAAGCTACTGGCAGTCTACTGCTTTTATGACACAATGAAAAAATATTTTTAGAAAAATACTATTTTCCACAAAATTTGGAATATGTAAGAAACTGCGATTTCCTTTGTTGCCAGTTTTTAAATTGATATATCTTATTCTAGCAGTTATTATTTATTGCTTGTTTCTTCATCATGTGGTGCTGTTAATTTACAAGGGATCTTGCTTAAAGTTTTGTGGAAATTGTATTGGATGGCAGACTGTTTTATAAAAGTTGTTTTCATGATATACTTTTTAATATCTTTTTTATACATTATTATTAATAGATAATATATTAAGATATAGATGGATGGGTAGAGATAGATGATAGATAGATAGATAGATAGATAGATAGATGATAGATAGATAGATAGATAGATAGATAGATAGATAGATAGATAGATAGATAGATAGATAGATAGATAGATAGATAGAGATAGATAGATAGATAGATAGATAGATAGATAGATAGATAGATAGATAGATAGATAGATAGATAGATACTGTAGAATGTAGAGTTAACTTGAATGAATTGGTAAGTAGAACATAACATGTTTTTTTCCCCCATAGTTATCGAAATAACTGTGGGAATCAATGTGGAACAGTTGTTAAAAACCCACACTGGGGAATCTCCCTGTGTAAAAGTTAGTTCTCACACAGTCAGTAATAAACAAACTTGATAACTCTGAACATTTCAGAAACAAATGATAGAGATAAACTGGTTCTCTCATGTAAAATAGGGGGCTGGGTAGTCTTTTACACAGGCAGGAATGAGGAAGAGGCATAGAAGTATTTGAATATTGCCTTTATATACAATATAAGTGGGGCTTGCTTTTGAAACACAGCAGTGTAAGAATTCTTTGACTATGGATTCTTAACTTTCTTCGGTAAAGATATATCATAAGTACTTGGATTCCTGTGAGCTTCCCTAATTTATTTCAGCCCTACCTGCTTAGTGAAGTCTGCTGCTAGATAAGTTTGGGTCAGCCAATTTTTCTGAGCCCAACTATGTCATAAAGTTGTTTTTATGAGGAGAAACTGAAGGGGGGTTTCCATATAAACTGCTTTGAGTTTATGGAGAAAAGGCAGGATATAAATCCTTCTACAAAAAGCTGCCTTGGGTGATTTAGGATTCATCTGGATTAGTATGAATATAGCACCTTGTGGAGGATTGGTGAATGCTGAATATTCCAGATTTGGGTGAATGAAATTGTAATGGACTAAGGCAGTGGTTCTCAACCTTCCTAATGCCGCGACCCCCGCCCCGCCACTGCGACCCCCTCCCCGCCCCCTCCCCGCATGCGATGAGGTGACAAAGGGGGCGTAGTGGGCTAGCGCGCGCTTAGGTGACCCCTGTGAAAGGGTCATTCGACCCCCAAAGGGGTTACGACCCACAGGTTGAGAACCGCTGGACTAAGGCAAAGTCACCATTGGAGCTATGGAAAATACAAGAAACATTTGAATTTAAAAAATATTTGCATGATGGGTGAAATACTTTCCTGAGCTTGTCTTTTTACTGATAATGTATATTTATTTTGTCCAACAAATGTCTTTGGTAATAATGGTTTTAATTTTACTGCAATGCAAATCAACCTGGGTTGTTTCATGCAGTACATGTCTGAAATAATGTGATTTTTTTCTAATATGCAAATAGCAAAGCCTAGGTAAATCGAAGATTAAGTAGGTCAAAATTTTCTGGGAGACATCTAACTCTTAGTGAAATTTCCTTCTTGTCTGGGAAGATGGATGAAGAACACTAGTAGTGTGGAATCACATCTAGTCATGAATGTATACCAAAAATATAAAAGTAAGCAAACTTGGAAAAAATAAATTGAAACAAAGTTCAGGCAAGAGGATTTCAGAGTGCTAAATTAGCATGAATCTTTTTAAAAACTGCCAATGCTGCAAAAGTTGACTTGGTCATATCTCTGACAAAGATATATTTTGGAATCTGCCTAAGAGAGATACATAGATGTACATAAAACATTATTCATAAAGACTGCTGAATGAAAGTTTGCTTCATTGAGACCTCAACTTTCCAAACACTACAGAATTCACACAACCTGCAGAATTCACACAACCTGCACCAAAGGTGGCCAGCCGGGAGAACACTTACAAAGATTTCCAGAGTGAGCAATTTCAAGGAAATGCTGCAGAATTGCCTGTAGTCAATCAAAATGTAGACAGCCTTTTGCACACACTGAAGATTTTCCAGGCTTGGTAGTTTCAATGAATGCTGGGTCAGTTCTGTAGCATGTGCCAAATCCACTCAACCTGGAAAAACTTTGGCCAGCATTGTAGGAGAAGGTTTCTTTCAGTCTTCTCCAATAAATTTCATGAAAGGGGGAAGAATGGTCCAAAGGAGGCAAGTCTTTTGGTGAACCCCACAAAGGAATTATTTTGTTAAGCAACCTAGAGGTGGTGAAAAGAAAGGAGGAAGCCATCAGGAGAAGAGAAGTAAGTAAGTATGTTCTGTACTCCATACTTCACTGTTTGTCCCCTCTAACTGCCTGCTAAAAAAAATCATACCCAAGGTTTCCAGACTGACTAGTTCCAGAGTGTGTATTGCAGGATCACCAAGAATAAGTCCTGAAGCTACTCAACCCAGTACCTCTTTGGAAAGGTCTGACTCTGAAGGTCTTGAGGTTGGATGGGTTTGACATCTTGAAGCTGCCCAGGCTGGAATTATTTTAGTGAGCATCAGGGGAGAAGGAGGATTAGGTCACCCCTTTGCTTCAACTAAGTAAAACACATTGCCTTTAGGGCATACATCATTTGTCAGATTGAATCCAGGGACACAGCCAGACAATTCAGTTTGTTGACCCATTGGTTAAGTCCTATTCTACCTTGCCAATGATGCCAGTGAGTGCTATGCTATTAGTGGATAAATTAAAGGAGTTAATTAGTCTTTCATGTTGAAAACAATTACTAATATATTTCCTTAATGTGAGGTAGGCTGGGGTGAGGCTGCAGCAGGGAGAGAAAGGGTGGAGCTTTGAAAGGTGGATTAGTCACCTGTCAACTAATATGCTACAAGAGCCTGTCAATCAGGTTACCAAGTATGAAGGAGGGCAGTGCAAATGAAGCAACAATTGAGCTCCATCCTTGACTAATGCTTGACAGCAAGTGGCTGTCAGCATTCATGAGTAGTCAATTGAGTAGACAAAATTACATAGATATAAACAAAATAGTAACCCCTTAAGTAATAAAAACAGTGAGAATTACAGCCACGTGAGACAATTGGCAGAAATTCTAGGAAAGTAATGCACTTACTGCAGACAAAATGTGGTTTACTTTCTCAGTTTAAATTGACCTTGTGTGCAGATCAGAACTAGTACTGTGTAAGTATGGTTCTTAGTGCTTTTTTCAAAAAGAGCTCAAAACCCATGTAGATAAAGATCAACATAAGATCTGACAAATGTTTCAGAAAATACCAATCAGGTATCCTACAACAGCCATGGAAAGCAGTACACTAATCAGAGGGGAAAGGGCATGCAAGTAATAACCTAAAATAACTGATAGGATCCCACCCATGACAATCAGCAGCCATTTTATCAATGAATCATACTAGATTGTGTCGGAAATAAATGTTAGAAAAGAGAAAATATTACAAATGGAACAGCTAAAATGACTTTATGTGGCCCAGTATTCCTTAGCTAGTTCAAAGTTACATAGTTATCGGTCAACAATTTGAAGACCATGGATATATGGATTGTGAAGAGGTCTCACCAGGTTTAACACTGTGAAGTTTTGAGTGACCTCAGGGAAAGCTTAACCAGACTGCATGTTGCTTGGTATAAACTTTGTGTAATGGCCCACAGTTACAAAGTTCATAAAACTAAGCTTGATGCTGTTAAAGTATATTTAGCTCCCCTGCTATCATTATTCTCCTTTGGAACTAAATAAAAATTATGTGGGCACTTTTCTGCTGAACACAAGAAATTCTAGAGTATTAGGAGATGGAAATTATAGCATTTTTGTGGAGTTGTTACCACTGTGCATGTCATATAAGATAGCAGAATGTATATATTTTGCTGTCTTATGTGATATATACTGTACAATGGTATGTGTGGAGAAATTTTATATATATATATATATATAATCTTAGAATATAATTATATTTTCTTCATTTCTTGCATTAAATTTGACTTGAGGCAAAGTAATCTGATAATCATGTGACTGTCATTTGAGGTTAAAAATGGTAATTGTGCCAGCTCTCAAAATACAGTATATAAACAAAGGTCAATTGTGTGTAGCAAGGGGGGGGGCGCGAGGAATCCTGTAAAATTTTCACTTGGCAATGCAGTATGAACATTGCTCAGAATGCTTTTATTTCCTGCTCATAGTTCTTTATCAGCAACAATTATTTCAAAAACCATGATTGTAAACATGTGAAGTACTGTACATTAACTGAACACTACATTTTGTTTATTTGCTGTTTACTGTTACAGTCCTCGGGAGGTCTTTTTTAGAAAAATAGTTTCTTTCATGAATGGGATTTACTTCTACGTAAGGAACACCACAACACTGAGTAAGCTATTCATTTTGCCTATCTGAATATATTAGCAATATTATGCTTTCCATTTTGGAGTCACGTCATCTGGAGAACCTGCAAGTTTTTTTGATTTCCCAGCAATAAAAATAACAAATATGACCACCTGCAGAAGATGATGGTCTACATCGAGTAACTGGCAGATCATAGCTAAATATGAGAGCATAACAGCTTCATCAGGAAACAAAAGAGCACCTTCATGATTTGGAACAGTTGAAGTCATAACTATAAAGCTGATTTACTAATAAAGCAAAGCTAAATTAGTGGAACTTCTAAGAATGGGGTGCAATGTTTTCATTATTACAGTTTTATCTGTATGTCTATCTTTTATCCATGCTTATAAATATACTGTATATCTACAGAGGATTCATGGATAGTTCAAGTATTATCTTCATGGAAGATCCATTGTTTTTAAAACACAAATAATATGGTAACTAATTCTTAACATCCATAGTTTGTTTTTGATATAGCCCCATGATGTCATGTCATTTTAAGTTTTACGATGTTGCCTTATTAAGACAATACAGTATCTAACAGAATAGTACTGGCATTTAATTTGCAGAGGCTGCTCACGATTGCCAGCTTGACTCTTTTCTAGCTTCACCTGAAGATGCCAGATTGCAGCTGGAAACTGTCGCCATGTAAAACAGACGTTTATCCACTCAACTATGCCCATTCCTAAGTGAAAAAAAAACAACTCAAATGAATTAATGTCGGTATGTTACAGTCTCACTTTAGCTTATCTGCCCAAATCTGAAGCAAGACAATTGTACATTACCAAAGTAGAAGGTAAGGGTTTTCAACAAGAGGGATCTCTGGAGGCAAATCTCTAGCAAGTGTTCAGCTCTACTGTCTGCCATCTTTGCAAGTGGCTGTTAGCAAACCATTTGGAGAGAACTATGAAGGAAGGAAGTGCCAATACTTAATGCTTTCTTCCAATTGTCTTTCAGTTCCCATCCTATACTCTCTGCCTCACTTGGGAGACAGTGACTTTCTCTGACTCCCAAGAAGAGAGATGAGGGAAAATAATATGAGGGCTTTGTTTGCCTACTATTATGTTTAAGCCCACAAACATCGGCTGAATCAATCAAAGGAAAAAAAGAATTAAGGCTGCAAAATGTGAAGGCTGCAAGATTTAGTGTTCAAAGACTAGCCTTCAACATTATTGATTAGTATTGAAGTCAAGAAGTTATTCTTCATTTAGATTGTGAGATTGTTTTAAGCTGTTGTAGGAATGTGCAGAGTTATCATTCCCTAGCATTGCTGCAGATGACAGAAGAATTTCCATCTCTGTGTAGAATCCCAATCTCAAAAACATCCAAAGCAGTCCAATATCAGTACGTAAATTTAGAGTTGGAGACTGAACTGCTGTAAGCAAGTATTGATGTTGTGTATATTGTCCATGGTTGGAGGAATGTGTATGAAAAATATGTCAGAACAAATGGCACATTCGTTTTTTCCAGGAAATATCCATAATGAGGAAAAAAGAATAAACAAATCTCTCTCAGCAACAGAGAGCCAGAAATTCCATCTAGAGCAGGGGTGTCAAACTCAAGGCCTGGGGGCCTGATCCGGCCCATAAGGGTGCTTAGATCTGGCCCACTGGGCAGCCCTGGAAACAGCGAAGGACCAGCCCGCAGTGCCTCTGCCAGAGAAAACAGAACTCAGGAGGGCTGTGTGCGACCCTCCCGAGCTCCGTTTTTGCTGGCAGAGGGTTGCAGGAGGCCGTCACAGCCGAAAACGGAGCTTGGGAGCTTGTTTTCACTGGCAGAGCGCTCAGCCACCACTGGTGCCCCCGACATGAGTGACGTTGAGATGGCCATGCCCACCATGGCCACGCCCACCCCGGCCCCCCAAGGTCAAACACAGCCCTGATGCAGTCCTCAATGAAATTGAGTTTGACACCCCTGATCTAGAGCAATCTACCAGATCCCGTGTAATTTAGATAGGCCTCAAGATTTCCATTAAGCTTTGTGGTTCCACAGATTTGGGAAATCATAAAGCCACAATGTTTGTAGCTCGATTGAACCTCACAGAGCTTTTTTGTATTTGTGATTCAGGTGACCATGTGGCCATCAGTAGCTGACCTGGTTAGCCTATGTTCCTCCTTAAAAGAAGACTTGCCAAGGATAGGATACCAGAAGATGCAGAAATTGCTACTGAGAAGAAATGACAGCAGCTGCAGCCAACTTTCAGCCTGTGCTTTTTCCAAAATAAATTTATTTACAGTTCTTTTTTTCTTTTCAGCATTTTGTTGCCCTATTTCATTCCATTTCCTCAGCTTTGAAAAGAAGTAGACACCTTGACAGCTATCAGATGAACACATACCCAAAATGCATCATTTGCCTCTGTACACCTTTCCTTCTTTCCCTCTTCACTTGGCAAACAAAGTCAAGATGCACGCACATCTTCAAGAAGAGAGCAATCGGACACCCGGAAAAGTTCAGGCCACCATTTATTATTTTTGCCACAAATCTGGCAACGTTTTCCTGGGAACATTTCATTTCAAGTGCTCTGGGGTTTCCAGCTTTATACACTTATTCTCCAAACACCCATTTTTATTCATGTGGTGTTTAAAAACAATTATTCTAAATACATCTAGAGACCCTGAAAAACTTCCAGATATTATAGGAATGGTGCTCTAGAAAGAAGAAAACTTACAGATAGCCAATTTCCTGAATCCTTTAAGCTTCAGAACAGTTGAATATGTGTACAGTCCCAATCTTGGGTCACTATTATACAGCTAAAGTCTCCCTCAAGTTATGCTTATTTCTTGGTAACACTTTCGCACATCTTCGTAATTTTTTTGGCAACACATCTGAACAGCCTTCTTCTGGGATGTCTTTTTAACTTCTCAGTTTAACGTACAGTTTTGGGATTTTCCTTTGGGTCTCATGTCAAAGTACTAACTATATCTAACCCTATTTCATTCTGTTTTGGTCAGCCAAGAATGGTAATTAGTGATAGGATGGAAAAGTAGCTTCTTGACTAGCTTCATGGAAGTATCAGCTGTGACAATTATTATCTTGTGATTCTTATAATTAGAAAAGAACCACTTTCTTCTATCAGTAAGTTCTTGTGTTTATGTGTGCCTTTTGTGCATCTGTGTACAAACATAGCTAATTAATAGGAAAAATGCTTTCATCATGTGTTTCTTTCCCATTTCCAGTCCTAAACATTAGCTAGAATGATAGGATGAATGTTATAGGTGATAATTATGTGAAGTTGGTCGGGGGGGGGCACTTTCTATGAATACTGTTTTCCATCTCATCTCTTACAGTTGTCATGGAAATAATCACCATGCCACTTATTCCACCCACTAATCATCACTGTATTATTGTAATCCATCCAGTTACAGTCATTAACTGTAGTTATCGGTTGCTCTTAGCACTGCTGGAATGTCTGCAGAAACTCAAAATGAAATTCAGCAGCTATGGCTAGAATTTCTAGATTGTCCATTCTTTATGCTGCTATTTCTATGTCATTTCACTATTTTATCTTACAGTATTCTTAAAGGTATTTGGTATGCAGAAATATAGGATTGAATTTCAAATCAGGCCATTGTCATGGTGTAGAGAAGGGTGTCAAACTGCCCACCCCAGTTCCACGAATGGGAAAAACGTCACGTGACGCAACGTGACATCGCGAGTTTGACACCCGTTTAGAGTCTCCTACTTGGGCGAGGGTTAGATTAGATGATATAAAAGGTCCCTTCCAACTCTGTTATTCTGTTATTCTGTCACAAGTGCCCAGCCCTGATAAAGATAGACAATGGGATTATTAAAAATATTTTTAAAAATGTGCCTCTCTGATCATCACATACTCTACCAAAACTCCTTGTTTCCCCAGATATCTTTAAAATAAGGATCACTAAATCACTTTGACCTCTTGACATGGCATTGAATCTTCAGTCTCAGTTAAAATCTTTGTAAGCCTTATGGAAACCATATACTCATTTCTGTGGAATGCAAAATGCAAAATTTATTAATTACACTTAAACTTCATTGCAACTTGACAACTGTCAGAAACCCACTGGATGTGAAAACAGTAAAACATACCCAGTAAACTGATATGAAAACAAAATATGTCATAAAACCAAATGAAATAAAGTAATATAAATTAAATAACCTCAGTGAGATTACAAATGAATAGTGACAAAATTTCTTTAGTCGAGTAGAGGGCTGTTTTAAACAGCTTAGTTTTTAACATCCTCCTGGAGGTTATCAAGGCCCATCTGGTCACTGATAAAAGGCTGTTCCCAAGCATCAGTGCGGCAGTTAGGAGCACTTGCTGACTTTAACCTCCCCTTCACTTCCCAAAAGTGGAAGTTTGTCGCTGGATGGTCTAACAGGTTGGGCCAGTTCAGGTTGGAATGGGTGGTCCTACAGGTACTCAGCTATAAAATTCTTTGCAGATCAAAAGCAGCACTTAAAAATGTATCTGGAAACCAACTAGAAGCCAGTGCAGAGCCCATAACATAGATGTCCCATGCTCCCAACATTAGTGCCAGTTAGGTTGCAGGCCACTAAAAATTCTGGAGGTATGAATAGTCTTTAAAGGTGGCTTCATGTAAAGGATGATGCAGTGCTCTAACTGGGTTTATTTATTTCTTTAGCATATGGCAAAAATAATAAAAAGCACATCATAGTTACATTCTCAGTGAGCAAATGTGAAACTACAGGTAGTCCTCAACTTACAACCACAATTGAGCCCAACATTTATGTTGTTAAGTGAGAAATTTGTTAAATGAATTTGGCTCCATTTTGCGACTTTTCTTGCCACATTTGTTAAGTGAATCACTGTAGTTGTTAAATTAGTAACACGGTTGTTAAGTGATTCTGGTTTCTTCATTGACTTTGCTTGTCAGAAGGTCACAAAAGGCGATCATGTGATTCCGGGATATTGCAACCGTCATAAATGTGAGTCAGTTGTCAAGCACTCAAATATAAATCATGTGACCTCGGGGATGCTACAATAGTTGTGTGAAAAACAGTCACAAGTCACTTTTTTCAGTGATGTTGTAACTTCGAACAGTCACTAAATGAACTGTTGTAAGTCAAGGATTACCTGTATTTTCTTTATTTACAAATTCAAAGGTAGTGTACTGACCCAGCTCCCCAAACACGACAAACCCTCTGTAATCAATCAATGATTCCTTTCTTAGGAGCGCCAGCAGCCCCAGCAAAAAGTCTCTCTCTCACAGCAGGCTAACAAGTCTGTCCGGCAGGGAGATGAATAGTTGTCTGCCACATCTATTCATCTCCGCCCCCTGCCTTTTATCCCCAGAGCTAGGGTGGGGCTTCGCTAGCAGCGGTGGTTCTTCTGTCCCAAGGATCGGCCCACAGATTTCCACTGCTCTCCTCTGCTCTGCCTTCTGCACATCCGTGCATCAGGCACTGAACCCTGTTCCTCCTCTTCCTCATCAGCCACCTCCAGACCTGAGGGCTATTAATTCTCCATCTGAGGGATGACGGATGGCCCAGGCTCCGTCTCTGTCTCTCTCTCTCTCCGACAGCTCCATTCCCTCTTCCCCCTCAGAGCTCTCAGGTTGCCTTGATGCTGATCCTGACTCCCATGCCTCCTCATCTGATTCAGATGCTGAAGGGGCGGGCGGCCAACAGCCACAACAAGTAGACTATTTATGTAGTCAATACATGATGGTGTTGCATACAGAAAGTCTCTGGGGTTTGCCTGATATGGTCTAAGCAGGTTCAATGAGGTTATGAGTTACTATAGTTTGTTCCTCTTGCCCCAGTTGAGGTCGCAGTGTGGAGACCCACGTGGAGCTAGGCAAAGGCCCCGCTACACACAGTTTCCATCTGCTGCTTGAGCAAGAAAGACCCTCGGATTGCAAACCTGCTCCTTTAAGGGTAATGCAGACCACATGCCTTACTTTTCATCTTGTGACAATTAACTTAATTGTCCCAGCACTTCATAGAGATTAAGCACATTCAGTACATGAGACCAGCCACTACTAACATCTGTCTTCATGGTGTGATCAAGATGACTCAAACAAATCATGGAATATTTTGCCTATTTGACATGACACTTGAGTGAGCCAGAATGAAGTCTACTTTGAATTTCATTTGAGTTGAATCCAAAGTTTAAAAAGACCTCCTGAAATCAGTGAGCTTCAGAAGCATGACTAAGTCCCACTGATTTAATTGGATCTGCTCTGTTTTCATAAACATGATGGATAGAATTTGTTTTAACTGTGCATGATTCAATCTGTTTGGGATTAAGTTTAACCTTACTAGGATTAAGGATCAATTAACTTGTTTTTGATGTTCCATAGCATACTTAACCTCCTCCTAAATGTAGATAAATGAATTGTGGGAAGTATGATTAACTCCAATGTAAAATTTAATCTAGGGCCAGAAATCTTTTAACTTAGTATTATCTTCAATAAAAGCAATTTAATCTTGTAATATAAATTATCTTTAATATATATTAAAGATATATATTATATTAAGGCATAAACAATAATTGCTGGGAAGTCTGTCAATACAGACTTATTGATCTGTATCTGCCCAGTCTTTTGTCAATTTGTCAAATGTTAGAATTGATAAAAATGGAGGAATGTTTCAAATTACCAATGCCTTACAATTTTTTTAGTGATTTTGTTTGGATATATACATTTTCAAATATTCTGATGGTGGAATGATCAGTTTAATTATTGCAGTGACCATAATAATAGGGCTCTGAATGTTATACTTAATGAACAACTCAAAAAATTGTAAGAGATGACAAAAATGAAGTTACCATATATTTAAAAGCAACGCTTTACCTAGTAGTAATATGCTTATCAGATTGACTGGTATGAGTGGAATGATACATTGTTATGTGAACAAAGTCTTTTAGGTTTTTAAACCTGTATTCTGTTGAATATTCATGATCTCCATTTTTAGAGGCTTCTTTGTAATGTCACATGATTTTGCATAACTATGTTATTTAAAAGTATGTTCCAACTCTATGCATTTATTTATATTAAAATGGGGAAAAACAGATAAACCTGTAAGTAATAAGACAGATGTTCAAAAATGCTGAAATAGCAGTTGAGCACCCAGCAGGAACATAGATTTCAGCAAAATGTGAGTAATTGGAACCTAGCTCAGTAAATCACTAAGATCACTAACAATATTAATCTCCCCGCCCCAAAAAAAGCTGGTCTGTGAAATTAGATTAAAATCTACCAGAAAAGAAACATAAACTCCTTTATGAAGAAATGTGATAGAACCTATAACAGTAGCCTGTCTTTTTCTTCCCAAGAAAATTTTATTCCTCACTTTTCAGTCAGGTTATGCTAAGAAACTGATTGCATTCACACACAATGCTAAATGAGATTTTTTTTTTAAGCCATGGTTTGTTGATCAAGTTGTAATGGCCCATCAGCAAACCACATTATGGATTAGTGTGATGTGACAACCAAGACATTAGATTATTCCTAGTCATCCAGCAAACTTCCTGGGCGAGTAGAGATATGAACTGAAGTCTCCTTTGTACTATTCAGACACTTTAATCGCACTAGTTCTCTAAGAATTAAAAAAAATGAATGGGCCACATGATCTCATAGTTAGTAAGACAAGTACTTAACTCCCTCTAGACCAGGGCTGTCAAACTTGCAGCCCATGGGCCGGATGCGTCACGCGCTGGCCATGTCCACGCCTGATTTCGCAAAGGGGGAAAAGTCCCGATATGTCACATGATGCCACTGTGACGACGTGAGTTTGACACCCCAGCTCTAGATTATAGGAGCCCCATAGTTTATGGGTCTTTTATTGAATGCTGGTATTTTTCTATTGTTTGCTTCCTTTGTGCATTGCAAGTCTCTATAAACATGATTTCTGTTGTGAAAGTACATTGAATTAGATGCACTGTAATCTCCTGTAGACAAAGCCCATATATTCCAGTTACGCACACGAAGTGAGGCTCTTCTAATATATCCCCATGCACACTTAGTAAACTACTCATCTGGTTCATTGTAGTGGCCGCAGAACATCCCAACCTTTGGAAATTAACTGAAAAACATGTGAATTCTTTTAGCTTCAAAGACTTCTTTTTTCAACCAAAATCATGGTCAGCAAGAAACTGATCCCACAACTAATCACGAAAAGAAAGAGGTTTTTTTCTCCCGCCAGAGGCAACATTTCTGCTTCACAAAGGCATAGGAGTTCCTCAAAGAGATTATCCTTACATCTGCTTTCCCAAAACGTGGTGCTACCCATTTATGTTGGAGTGCAATTCCATTCATCCCAATTACCATGGCCATTTTACATAATCCTGCCAAGATATGACCCCTTTAGGAATTTATTTTCTTCGGTATTGCAACATCTCTCGCCCTCTCTTTTCCACTTTCCCACATGCTTTGTCTCTTAAATTTATGTACTAGGGAACATGTTGGGAAGAGAGAGGAGCATTTGCTGGGCACCCATAACACAATCCAGTATAACTGAAACCAAGAAAGGTTTTGTCTGGCTACAAAAGAAGTTGTCCTGAATTTTGAAGAAGGGAAATTCATTGAGAACATGTGCGGGGGGCAGTGTGGGTGGGAAGAGTGAATACAAATACTCCATGTAAGGCAAACCGTAGGGATCATCTGAGGAATAAAGAAATGCTGGACAAGGAAAACATAAGGCTGACACATGTACTGAAGAGTTGGGGAAGGAGAGAAGAACAATCATTGTAACTGAGCCGGTTGTAAATGAACTAGAGAGGAGAAAATTGGTTATACACTTCAAGGTAGAAAACTGTTGTAAGAAAATAATATCCAAGGTTTGGTCTTTTGATCAAAGTAATCTGAAAGTATAGATGTGAATTAGAGAGTGGTGCTATTTAGGTTAATTCATGACTGGGCTTCCTATAGGGAAAAAAAAGCAAAAAATGAGTAACACAAATTAATGTTGCAACCAATTGATTGTGCGTTTCTGTATGATGGTTGGCTTTATACATAATGTTATACTAACAGCCAAGTTGCCAGCATTTATCCAAGCCAGTTGGAATGATTGCATCAAAGAACAAAAAAGGGACTTAAACCAAAAGCCCTAAAAGAGGGTCCATCAAAATCATTCCAACAGGAATGACGTCTCAAAGAAGTATTGAGCAGAATGAGAATGCAAAGGTCTCTGCTTAGCTGACACTGCAGAATGTTCTGGCTGGACTTCTTTCACTTCTTCTCACTTCAATCATCTTCAAAAATTGTCTCACTCAAGAAGGATAAGCTAATCTCAGAGGGTTGTCAACAGCTGTAAAAGGCTTTCCTCAAAGGCCTCTCCATTTCGTGGTGCTTCCCCCTCATCCCACCACCTTGTTCTTTTTCAGATAAGCTTTAGTTATCTTCACTCTGTCTTATACACACTATGTGCAGGCCTAGTCATTCATTTTTGAGCCAAAGTCCATTCTCTGTCTTCAGTTTTATGAATAATGAACAACAAGGAAGAGGCCAAGTGATTCTTGCCAGCTGTTCCCCCCCCCCCCCATTGCTCTGTATTCAGAAACTCTATTTCCCCCCCCCCCAAGATATATAGCTATGTTCTTATTTATTTCTAAGTTTTTTTTTTTAAAAAAGAGGGCTTATCAATTGCTCCAATCTGACTTGGAACAATCTAAAATATAAAGTATAAAATCTAGTCCAATCCATAAAATCTATGTAGCAGCTGGAATCCACAGCAATCCGAAAGACCAGAATTAAAATACTTTCCAGAACTGGAGGAACCCACCTGGTATAATAGCAATAGCACTTAGACTCTATATATCGCTTCACAGTGCTTTACAGCCCTCTCTAAGCAGTTTACAGAGTCAGCATATTTCCCCAATAATCTGGGTCCTCATTTTACTGACTTTGGAAGGATGGGAGGCTGAGTCAACCTTGAGCCAGTCAGGATCGAAGACCTGTTAGGATAACCAAATCTTTGTAACTTTCTAAAAGCCAAAAGGAACCTAATCAGACTTTAATGGGTCAAAGGTTGTCCTGTAAACATTCTGTAACGTACCGAACAGTAATGGACTTTAAATGTCAATGGAGATTTTCAATCATCCAGATTATGGCTGTCCCAAATGTTTCACTTCTCATCCAAGAAGCTTCTTCAGAACTGTTCTGAAGAAGCTTCTCAATATTTGAGGGGCTGCCACAGAGAGGAAGGGGTCAAGCTATTTTCCAAGGCACCCGAAGGCCAGACAAGGAATAAATGGATGGAAACTGATCAAGGACAGATTAAGCCTAGAAATAAGGAGAAATTTTCTGACAGTGAGAACAATCAACCAATGGAACAGCTTGCCTTTCAGAAGTTGTGGGTGCTTCATCAATGGAGGCTTTCAAGAAGAGAAATGAAATGTTTTCAAGGAAAAAGCCAAGAAAGTCCAGTTGCCTTTTGGAAAAGCACTTTTGAGGCTTGACTGACACTTGGAGTCAAGTGGTAACCAGTGCCGCTCTTAAAGCATTGTTGTTATAGGGGCACATTGAGGCATGCCTGTAACTGCATGAGCAGCTGCATCCTGGACCAGGTAGAGCTTCAGCAGCCACTGCGTGAAGAATGCTTTGAGTAGTCCAATTAAGAGGTGACTAAGACATGAATAACGGTGAGTAAAGTCTCTTGTTCCAGGCAGGATCATAAATGATGGTATTAAAGGCCGCTGAGAAATCAGGCAACACTAGAGGCTCACACTGCCCCTTATCAGTCTCACCAGAGAGCTCCACAATTGCAATCAGTGTGAAAGTCCGGGTCTGCAGTCTGCCTGGAATGAATCTAGCTCATTTCCTTCTCCAGAACCTTCTGCAGCTGTAGCATCTCCTCTTTTTTTTTAAAACAATCTTCCCCAGAAAAGCTGTGGCTATGGAGTGGGGAGGGTGAATCAATGTACAGTAACCACGCAGTGATATAGTTTCTACGCAGTTGCGTAGAAGTTTTTGGGATGGCACCAATTAACTAGGCTGTTTAAAAATCCTGACTCAGATCTGGTTTTGGAAGAGAATCAGCCTGCTAGATAATCTCCTTAAGGGGAAAAAAAAACAAACCAGAGGAAACATTATTCTAGATAATAATAAATACTGATAGGATGGGATTTGTTAAGTATCACATTACATAATTCTGTGAGATGAGGGGAATGGAAGTTAGAAGATGCTGTTTCTTAGTTGCAGCTCTAGCATTATAACAGTCCCGCCTTGGTATTAACAGTGGATGTCTGTGGAGGGTGTAAACTTTTGTAAAATTGTGGTTGAGGTTCCAATCACTACCCGCTCCTACTATTTTGCAGGTTTTCACTCATCCTGAAGAAACAGCTACTTATCTCATTCCTTTAAGGTACTAGAAGTTAGTTAAAACTGGAGCCAATCAAGATTACTTGATTGTCACCTTCTTATTCTATATTTTTATTTCTTTTTTGTTTCAGTTCTGAACTTTGAATGTATACTTTTATTATAAATTATCATTATTATTATTATTGTTTTTATGTTTTCTCTAATGTATTGAAATTCTTATCTTTTTACCATGAATTTTTTAATTATATGATTTTTACCTCCAAGGTTGTAAAATGATGTAATTCTTTATTAACCTGGCTTTATTCAACTATAATGAAAGAATGAATGAAATAATATAAATATTGCATGTTTATCTTATTATAATTTTAAATTTGCCTCATATTTTGCAAATTTTATATTTAACTCTGATGTACATTTCACAGCCTATTTAATCATCATTAATCAACCAGAGTGAAAGACTACACCTAGTAGTGTTTGCTTATATATGACTGACTACTTCTTCATTGGAAGGCAGGTAGGATTAAAAAAAATAATTCCAGAAAAATTCTCCAGGTCAGAGAAGAAAAACCTATGGTTTTATTTAACGGGATGCCTGGAATGGTCTTATTTTATTGGCTTTGTTAAATATTGTCATGGCCTCCCACTCCAACAGACTCTGCATGGTTTACAACATCCAGACATACAATTAAACCAAAAACATAAAGCAGACTAAAAGAACCCGTAACAATAAAAACACATACCTCAATAAACACAGGCCCGGGAACAGAGCCAGGCCTTAAGAGATTTTCAGGACCCCAGGAAGGAAGGGGGACACCATTTGTATCTCTGGGGAATGCTCTTCAGGGAGCAGTGACAGTGATATGCTTTGATGCATTATTCATTTAATTAATTTCTCCATTTAATTATAGTTAATGATATATAATTATAAAACACCCTGCAACCAAGAAAGCTCCACACCCACTTGCTCTACTTAGGTGACCCCGAGGACACAGATAAACCTCCAAGTGGCCTCAATGACTCTCTAAAAAGAATGCAAATGACCAGCTGTCTGCAAGGAATATAAATCCTTCCATTCCCCACCATCCAGTCAGAGCTGCAGAAGCTTCTTGGATGAGAACCGAAACGTCTTCAAAGAAAAAAACAAGAAAGTCCAGTTGCCTCCTGAAAAAGCACCTTTGGGACATCCATTTAATTATGCTCTCCATATTTATTTGGGAAACTCTCAGTTTATGTCCTTATGGTTATTCTTTAAGCCAGGGGAGATGAGCATCAGCTCTTGATCTTCTTATAACTCTTGGATCTCTTTTTACAGTCCACGGAGATTTCTGACATCCCGGGATCATGTCACTGAAGTTTAATGGCAAGCTACATAAACCAGCAACACAAGTTTTGCAGTTACAAGGAATAGATTAACCATAATCAGCAAACTTAGTTTCCTTATTTGTTTTAAAAGAAGCAACAAGCATTTGCAAATAAAAAACAAGGGCTGAAAAAAACCAAATTTGCCTCTTCAGTAACAACAATTCTGCTCTGCTACACCCCCTTCAGAGGCCAAAAGGTATTCAGCCTTACTTAAGGTAATGCTGTGCCAGGATAGGCCTAAGACATGAAATCCCCGGTTCAATTCCGCAGAGTCTAAATTGAATATGGCTAAAAGGGCAGGGAGAGATGAACACACTAGTAGCCAGAGTCTAAAATGACATTTTTTTTAAAAGAATGGTGTCTTCTGTATTTTTTTTTTAATATATTCATAGTTTTAAGAAAATGAGCTAGCATTTCCTGTATTTTGTATTTCTGAAATGCTAGCCATTTGTTAGCTTATTTATTCGTAAGCAAAGTGCCATCTCCTTTGAGTCTGATTCCTGGAGACTTCATAGGCTCATTCTTGTAATTATTACGGGAACAATATGGAATTGTTTCCATGATGTGTTTTCAACTTTCCAGTCTAGCCAAAGGCTCTTGGTGGTCTCTCAACCAAGTATTAATCCAATCCAATCCTATTTAGCTATTTCGAGACGAGCCAAGGTCAGATAACTGGGCTATTTATTAATACTGGAAAGTTTTGTGATATATGATTCTGATGCATGTAATTGACAAATGATTGTAGCTCTGATGATTGAGGGGCTGCCTCTTTTGGAATTAAGTTTAAGCGTTGTGCTGCTATAGTATATGAAACTGATGTTACTACATGGCTGAAATGAACAGTTCATTTGGATTGTTCCTATATGGTATATTGAACGAATGCATTAAGATGTGTCCTTTTTTGTTGTTGTTGTTATATGAGCATTCGTGAGAACTCTTTTGGCCTAGAAACCAAAAATGATGTTTGCTAAAAATATGACTGCTGCGGCTAATGAATTCTGCATATTTTATGTATATATATATATATATAAATCTCATAAGGCTTCAAATGGCTTGGGCCAATAAATCATTATTCATGCATGCTTGAGGTTTCTCCTTCCTTCCTTCCTTCCTTCCTTCCTTCCTTCCTTCCTTCCTTCCTTCCTTCCTTCCTTCCTTCCTTC
>QLTV01002556.1:999862-1046429 GCA_003457575.1 Thermophis baileyi
TTCCTTCCTTCCTTCCTTCCTTCCTTCCTCCCTCCCTTCCTTCCTTCCTCCCTTCCTTCCTTCCTTCCTCCCTTCCCTTCCCTTCCCTTCCCTTCCCTTCCCTCCTTTCTTTTTTCTTTCTTCCTTAAAGCACTTGGCAGGCCGGGGTGGGGGAAAATAGATGCACAAAAGAAAGACTGGGGAAAGATGAAGTTCAGGGAACCATACCCCGAAAACAGTAGTAAAGGAAACTGAAACCCATTGCCACTATCTTCTAAACCTGGAGTTCAAGCACTTTGGCTTTCCCCTTTTGTGTGTGTGCTATTTTCTCTTTCACCGCACTGAATCTGCTCATAAGAAGCAGCCTATCAAAGCATTTTGCCTCTTAAGTCTTCCCCTGTGTCTGGTAATGACATTCCACCCTGGCCCAGGACAATCACCCAGTTCTCTTCATATTTTAGAAGTCAGCTTTTGTTGTCCGTACAGATCAGATTGCAGTGTCTTTGTGCAGTGTGATGGTCTATAACAGTGATGGCGAACCTATGGCATGCGTGCCACAGGTGGCACGCGGAGCCATATCGGAGGGCACGCGAGGTGTTGCCCTATGTCAACTCCAGCACGTGCCAGCTGATTTTCGGCCTTGGGGAAGGCTGTTTTCGCCCTCCGGAGGCTTCAGGAGGCTTCCCTGAAGCCTCCAGAGTGCGAAAAATGGCCCAACGGGCAAACCGGAAGTCAGTTTTTCCGAACTTCCGGTTTGCCCATTGGGCTGTTTTTCGCCGTCCCAGGCTTCAGTGAGGCCTGTGCGCATGCATGGGGGCAGCGGGAGGGTTGTGCGCATGCGCAGGGAGCAGCGCGGAGGTTGTGTGCATGCGCAGGGGGAGGGAATGGGTGTGGGTATGTGCGCGCACGCTAGCGCGCGCACGCACACCCTGTTGGCACAGTGGGAAATTACAGTCATCAGACATGAGAAGCAACAAAAGTTAAAGGAAAAAAAGAACGCTATGTGGTAGAAGGTAGCAAGGAAATGGTACATTTAAGGGGACAGCCGCTCAGTCTTATCAGTGGATTTCTTTCCATCTTGATCTAAACATCATCCAGGTGCTAGGTCAGTGATGGCGAACCTATGGCACACATGCCACAGCTGGCACACGGAGCCATATCTGAGGGCATGCAAGGTGTTGCCCTATGTCAGCTCCAGCGCGCATGCACCCACTGGCCAGCTGATTTTCGGCCTTGGGGAAGGCCGTTTTCACCCTCCGGAAGCTTCAGGAGGCTTCCCTGAAGACTCCGGAGTGCGAAAAACAGCCCAACGGGCAAACCGGAAGTCCGTTTTTCTGAACTTCCAGTTTGCCTGTTGGGCCGTTTTTCGCCGTCCCAGGCTTCAGTAAGGCCTGGGCGCATGCGCGGCAGCGGGGGGGGGGGTTGTGCGCATGCGCAGGGGGGAGGGAATGGGTGTGGGCATGTGCGCATGTGCACACACCCTTTTGGCATGCGAACCAAAAAAGGTTCGCCATCACTGGTCTATAACATCACAGAAATGCAAGACTGTCAATTGTCTCTCTAGTAATTTTTGCAAAATCCATTCGATCCATTTCCCATTTAAATCTTCTAAAAAATAAAGAAAATATAGCCCAGCAGTACTTTGCAGTCATGATAGAAAAATAAGATCATTTGGCTACAGATGCAAACTGGAAGACTTTTAGGAGACTACATGTGGATCTATTCAGCATCAAGGCAGGGTGCACCTGAACCAGCCACATCCATTCTGTTAAAATATCCAAAGATACGTTACAGATATTTTTGAAAGATAACATTTCCCCCCCCTTCGGTAGAAGAAAAATGATGGTCTTTGGCAAAAAGAGCTCCTTTAGGGTGGAATGTCATTCAAGTAGACAAATCTGAAAGTCACTGATCAAAGCAGGGTATCTGTGTAATATTCCAAGCATTGGGGTTTATATGGAAAACCTGACCTATTTGCTATAGTGCAAAGATGGTTCTGCTGAGAGGTATGTCTACTTCCTGGTTTTCTCAAGGATTTTCCTTCATGTGTAGGTGCTGCAAGATTTCTGAACAGCGCCATCTGGTGAGTCTGGAAGGAATCATGTCATTTCCTTGGCACTGAAGATGATATCGAAAATGTACAGTACTGTAGCTAATGAAAGACCATCCTGTGCCTTTTCACTTACCCACATTGTAAAGGATTTCAGAATAGTCTGTCCACCCTGCCCCCCATTTATGAGGAAAAAGAATGTTTCATACCGCACAAAGTAATGTTTTTTTTTAATTCTTTCATTACTCAGGTATGCGGGAAATCGGTTGTGAAATCTCTTTACCTGGAGTTGCTTAACTTATTAGCTTTATGCATATACATTTTGCATATAGATTTTTATTTGTGTTTTGTCCCATGTCATCCTGACTAGAAGAAGGAATAAATATTGATTTCCATGAGCTTTTATATGCTGTTCCTCCGTACAGTTTGTGCCACATAACCCATGTAATTAAATTTGTCTGTGTTTTTGAAATTCAGTTTAATAACATTATCCTAAAATGGAGAAATATTAACAGAAGAGCTGAGAAATGAATAAAAACCATTATAACCAGGGGTGAAATGCTCCCGGTTCGGGCGTGCCTGCCAGTCGTCGGAGAGCCAGTAGGACGGCAGCGCTAGGCTTCGCCCACCCGCCTGGATGCCGCCATTTGGGTTCCTTTACCCTCTGCGCATGCACAAAGCGTTCTGCGTATGCGCAGAGGGTAAAAGAACCCAAATGGTGGCGTCCGGGCGGGTGGGCGAAGCCTAGCGCTGCCGTCGCTACTGGCTCTCCGATGACCGGCAGGCACGCCCGAACTGGGAGCATTTCACCCCTGATTATAACCATAAAGACCCAATATGTTTTACTGAAAAAAGTGACTTTGTAACCTTCACAAACTTTTTTTAAATTAAGAATTAATTAATTCGGATGGGGATAAATACATCTGGTCCCAGAGCAGCGGTGGGTTGCTCCCGGTTTGGCCCGGTTCTTAGAACCGGTAGCGGCGGCGGGAGGCTCCGCCCACCCGCCCGGGACGCTTCTGCACATGCGCAGAAGCGTCACGTGCGAACCGGTACCAACGGGTTTTAGAACCCACTATTGTCCCAGAGGGCTTTATTATTACAAAAACCTGTTAGGGGCCCACTTGTGAAAAATAAAAATAAGATCCTGCCTTTTATGTACATCTAATGGCTGCTAATTCTGAGGAATATGGCTATATTCACATTAGCTGAAAATATTGAGAACAGAAGTAGGAATCCATTCAGCTCCTCAATTTAATCAGGACCTTCGCTACAGGATTACTATTCCAGAGAAGAAACCATTGCAGACCATAAGAATGGCAATGACAGAGTCTTTGATGAATTGTTAGTGACTCCATAAAATCCAGCTAGGCACAGAATCAGTGCTTATTCCGGTAACAGATAGCTGAGTCATAAGTCAGAAATGTCTATTTTTGAGTCATTTGTCAAAGTGTCTCCCTCCATTCTCTCTCTCTGAAGGTTCAAGAACTTACTAAGAATTCACAGAATGGGGTTTAAAAAAAAATCTTGTTGACATCATAAAATTGTTCCTTTCTTCTTTCTCCCTGTCGGCCCCTAGCATTTATAACATATGTTCCATATTTTTCAGTGCCAAATGCTTTATTTTACTCTGCAGCAACACCTTTGATTTTCAACTTTTCATCATTTTTTTTCTTGGCTCTTTTATATAGATCAGATTCTTTTCAGAAAGTGCACAGTGTACCTAATCTCTGAAGTATTTTTGTTTCATTTATACAATAGGTGCCTATGGGGGGGAAAAAACAGAAAATGCAAATAGCTGGAATTTCTTTTGTTTGTAACAGCATGAAAATGTCAGGGGAATGCTCAGAAAGATGGGACAGAAATCATTCTCAATAACTTGATAAACATTTATTGTGCTGGTAATTGAAGTTATTAAAGAAACCCCACTTAGCAGCAGTAACTAGATAGTTACTAACCCCACTTAGCAGCAGTTATTAGATGCATTTGATCCAAGCCTGTTTTTTTTTTTTTAATGAAATGCTTTGCCTATTTTCTGGAATTTTATAGGGGACATCCAGATGGTAAAGTCCTACATTAGCCAGCCTCACATGATTTCCTATAAATTCTTCCCTTTTTTTCCTGTCTCCCATCACAAATTCACAATTCTCTAGGCATCTTTTCCCACTGTGCTTGAAAGCAATCTTTTCCTGTAATGCTGCCCTGAAAGTTCCTTTCTGTCGTAGCTGAAGTACTTTATTTCTTTTAGTTCCAGGTCAACTTTGCAAGAAAGAAATAGTCCTTCAGCTGAGACAAAATCGGTTCTGATCTTTAAGACTTTCTAAGCCCTTCTTTTTATTATTATTATGAAGGGACATAATAATAGTAGAACGGGTAGAATTACTGGGACATAATAATAACTTGCTGTTTCGCTTCTGTAAGAATTGCTTTGCTCCTGTAAGAATTAGAATTGCCCCTGCCATTTGCTTCTACTAGTGATCTAACTCCTGTTATCTTGTTTTTGTGTACAACTCAATGCCTGGTGCGGGGTATGTCATGGCCTGGCAGGGTTACATTGGGCAAATACCTCTGTTGCTAAGCACTCAGCCCCCCCTGTTCCTTGCTGCACAGCCAATGCAGGGCTACAAGGAAGGCATGGGCCAGGGGGCCAGAATTGGGTACTAAGGTATAAAAGGTCTCTGAAGGTATAAAATTGGTCTCTGAAGGTATAAAAAGACGCCATACCTTCCCCAAGGTGTGGCCTTCCTTACATGCACCTTGTCTGTATGTTCATGGAATGGTCTACCAGCTCTTTGCTTTGATCAAAAATAAAAGCTGATATTTTTTCCAAGCCTCTTCTTGGATCTCTCTCTTTGGCATTCTAGTGACTCAAGTACATTTGGAAATGTTGGTGCGTCTTATACACCGAATACATTTTTGGCCTCCCGAAGCCCCGCCCCCGCATCCCATTTTTGCAAAAAATGGGCCCGTTTTTCACAAAAACGGGGTGCGCAGAGGGTTTGGGATGCCTGCAGAGTGTTCCTGGGGGCTGGGGGAAGGCAAAAATGCCCCCGTTTTTGCAAAAAAATGGTGAAAAACGGGCCATTTTCCGCAAAACCCAGGGTATTTTTGCCTTCTCCCAGCCCCCAGGAGTACTCTGCAGGCCTCCCAAACCCTCTGTGCGCCCCGTTTTTTGCAAAAACGGATGAAAAAGGGGCCCGTTTTTGCAAAAATCGGGGTGCGCAGAGGGTTTGGGAGGCCTGCAGAGTGCTTCTGGGGGCCGGGGAGGACAAAAACTTTTTTTTTCTTACTTACCTCTTCGAAATCTTGGTGCGTCATATACACCGGTGCGTCTTATAGTCCGAAAAATACGGCAAGCACGATTCATCTGGACTAATATGTTACACAATAACAGCACTGTTATCTTGTCCAGACTCCGTTCAATTTGCTGGCCCTCATCCATCCCATCTCTTTGCCAGGCCTTGATTAAGCATTTCCATGACTCACCTGGATCTAATAGAGATGATACAGCTGTGTGTCATCAGTAGAAATGTGCAATAGGTTTTGAGTGCTATCAGAACATCCAATTCTACTGTTGGTACAACTCATTTAGGGATTGGAAGATCCCGTCTGAGAGCGATGCAAAATATTCTAAGGTTCCAATTCCAGCTGCACAGACTCTACTCAGAGTCTCCAAATGAACTCACTCCATGGTTACATGTCGATGTTAAACAGCATGGAAGATAAAATAGGATCTTGCAGAACCCCGTGACACATATTTGGTAAAGATCTGATATGCCATTCTGACACTATTGTTTCATCAAACAAATTTCATGAGATCAAATGGAATTTTATCCAGTGACAGGTTGAAACACTGTGAGGCAATGATTTTAGTAGCATTACATTTCAATTGTGTTAATCTCCAGACAGGAATCTTCCCCCAAGGTAGTTCGTATCTCCCATAGCATTTGCCTCCTCACAATGCCCATCCCTTAATGTTTAAAACTGCCTTTTGATTTTCCAGAGAGAATTGGGGATTGCCAATGGCAGCACAAAAAAGAAAAGCCAGAGGTATTCCTGGGTACTAGGTTTCTAACATATAACTAACACACACACACACACACAATATCTATATATAAAAATATGTTTAAGTAAGATATATTTAGATCCAGTTTAATCAATAAGGCTCTGAACTGGGGTTTCTGTCTCATTGGGAGCATATAAGCATTTATGATCAACAGGACATCACAGTTAAATTGGATTAAAACTGTCATGGCGTAATTGGCATATGTCTTGAGAGAGGAGCCTTGAAATGGCACATAGTGTAGTAGAAACTAGGACCTCCAGGCCCCCTTTTGTTCTTCCATGCTTTGTTCCTGGTTTGGCCCTAGTCAAATATGAATGAAATTTATATTTAGGTCCACCCTATTAAGTTATTTTGCAAAGAAGACTAATAAGCCAACTCCAGTTCTAACAGATGTTTTAACAAGCTGTCAGATGTTTGCTTTAGGAGCCACATAAATATGCTTAAAGGCAGCAATCGACCGATTGGGACAAATTGTACGCACACTTGTTCTTAGACTGATTTATGTAGAATAGCTTAGAACAATTTGAAACGAGAAACTTTTTTTTTCTTTCCAGAAATCTTGAGAAAGAATATAGCTAATTTATCCAGTGCCAGGTTAATGGCAACAATATATCTTACAAGCATATAGTAAAAATTGGACAGTAAATAAAATGGATTAGGTTTTTATCCTTCGCTGTGACATGATTTATTTGAAAAGTATTGAGTAAGATTTGTCTCTTGTTGCTCAATTCCTGATGCTTAAATATTAAAACTGTGTCAAGAAAGCATGCTTAAGTGGGATTCACAGCTGCTGTTTTTGCTTTTGTTATTGATTTCAAATGTGTCTCATTTAAAAGGTGCCCTACAGTTTCTCAAAAGAGACATACAACATATTTGATCATAAAGTAAATGAAAATATCACAACAACCTCATTGCTGTTTTGTTGATAGAGTAAAGATCATATGCATATTCAACAGGATAATTTTGATTCCCACTTTTCTAATCCTGCAAATAAAAGATACTGATGTTAGACCCCAGGGTCTGTAACTTAAAAATAATACAGAAATAATACAGAAATAAATATGAGCAGGTTCCTTCATGATGGTGGATGAACCTGATCTTGTGAACTGCATATGCACACGGGAACAATACTTAATAATAGTTGTACATCTGAAACTTTAACATCATTATCTTTTTCAAATAATTTCAAATAAATAGACATGGGGTCCAATCAAAAAGCCTGAATGTCCCAAAATTCTGCATTTCACATCTACACTATAGCTGGTATAGTTTGTTCATTCTTCTCTTACTGTTTCTTTTCTCTTATTATATTTCATTGATGTTGAAAGAGTTAACGTAAAGCGTTATCCAGAAATCTTCCTCTCTTAAGTCCCATCTTAAGTATTACTTAAACCAGAGCAGTCTTGTTAAGCTCTTACCTGTACCAATATCAACTTTCTTACCGTAGTTGCACATTCTTGCCAAACAACTTCAGGAAGAATGGATTTTGTCAGCTGCCAGGTGTTTTCTGGAGTGGGTGGCTATATTAAATTGATCAATATAATTAAATTAAATTTAAAAGGCCCATGTAGCATGGACAGGACTTTTCTTCAGAATGCACAAATGTGTGCAAGACACAAGTGGCATTAAAGAAACTAAAGTTGGGTAAGGTAGACGATGGAGATGAGATTATTCTGAAGTTCTAGAGACTCTTGGAAATAAAGTTTCTGTTCGGGGCCTGTTGCATTCTCAGAAAATTATGCTTCTTTTTCCTTATAGTCTGGATCTCTATTTTAATCTATAACCTCATGTTCTGAAATAACTTGATGGGTTTCTGTGAGAAACTATGGACAAGACAAAAAAAAAAAAAAGCTCACCCAGTCACAATTTCTTTTACTAGACCTTTGCCTCTTGATCAGCATTTCTGCAAAATAATTATTTTTTCACTAGCTGATTCCATAGCCTGAAAATGTTTGAACACCACTGCCTTTGAAAAGAAGCCTAGAAGATTTTGACCTTCAGATGAAGTGATAGAGGGGAGGAGCCAGATATACACACAATTTATAATTTACCCTTTTTATTGACAAAATATCTTTCTTTCAGTAGGTTTCTGAGAACAGTTCTGTAGGTTATTGTTAGGACTCGGTCCAGACGGTTAGGTTGGTTAATATAAACAAGCCACAAATCACTGTTTAAATGTATATATGTAATATGGCTTTAAATGCATTGGTGCATTCTGACTGGCAGTAACGGCCATAAGAGGGAGCTAGAGAACATGGTTAGTGCTCTCTCTCTCTCTCGCTTTTGCTGATTCATTGCTGAGTGACTTCGTGTCTGCAATTAAGCTCTGTGTGTAGCTAACTATCTGTGATAGGAGAGAATCTTTGTTTGATGATTAAGACAAAGAAAGACTGGTAAGTTATTTGGACTGTGCTATCTCTTTAAGTAAACTACTTTTATACACTTTAAGGTATCTGTGTATTGACTGAATCATTACTCATATCTACTGCAACATTACGGTGAACTGTGCAAACCTTCAGAAGCAGAGGTTACTCTGCACAATTCCTTGGCAGTTTTGAATTGCAGAATATCAGTAATTGCCATGGTCAGTTAAGCATGTGCATGTTGGTGATTATCTCCCAGTAAGGACTTTGTGTACTGTGGTTCTCCATGTGAATTGGGTTCATTTTGGACCATTGTAGACTTGATGAGATCAGGTGAGAATAAGTGTAGCAATATCAACTGAAGCAATGAAGTACTCTTCCAATACTTAATACTTGTAGTATTGAAATAATGGAAGCAATCTTGTTTACCCTTGTTTTAATCCTAATGTCATTCTCATGGTGAACCATTGCACAGAAGCAGTTTGTCATATTGTAACAATTGCCTTTATGAAACAATTTCAAAGCCTTCCATGGCTTTTGTAAGGTGGTCACACTTTTCACCATCACTTAAGCTCACTTCAATTTACAGCTGAACAATGAATGTATACCCATTGTGTGTTTCCAAAGATCAGGGAAATACATTGTACAAGTCAGTGGTGGGTTGCTACCGGTTCGCACCGGTTAGGCTAACCGGTAGCGGCGGTGCCGGGAAGTTCCGCCCACCCACCCGGACATCATCAAAAACGCTCTGCGCATGCGCAGAAGCATTGTGCGCGCAAAGCGTGCTCCCGTTCCCGAACCGGTAGCAAAGGTAAGTGGAACCCACTACTGGTACAAGTACACCTATCTTCTCCCATTGGAGTTTCTAAGACAAAAATATGCCAGTCAGGAATAGCCCCCTCTGGCCAGCTTGTACCATACAGATTTTTTTGGAATATTTCCCTGAAGTATTGTATATGCCTCAAAATCTGAATTTCCATTTATTTAACAAGGAGTGTGGGGCAGTGGTTAGAATGCAGTATTGCAGGCTACTTCTACTGCCTGCCGGCTGCCTGCAGTTCAGCAGTTCGATTCCCAGTGCTCAAGGTTGACTCAGCCTTCCATCCTTCCGAGGTCGGTAAAATGAGGGCCCACATTGTTGGGGGCAATATGCTGACACTGTAAACTGCTTAGAGGGCTGTAAAGCACTATGAAGCAGTATATAAGTCTAAGTGCTATTGCTATATATATAAAATCTCAGGCTAAAAGAACATCACTAGCAGTGCTGATGGAGGAGATATATGGAGAGCTGATTGCTAAAGGTAATAGCAATAGCAATAGCACTTAGACTTATATACCGCTTTACAGTGCTTTACAGCACTCTCTAAGCGGTTCACAGAGTCAGCATATTGCCCCCAACAATCTGGGTCCTCATTTTACCCACCTTGGAAGGATGGAAGGCTGAGTCAACCTTGAGCCGGTGAGATTTGAACCGCTGAACTGCTGAACAGTCAGCTGAAGTAGCCTGCAGTACTGCAGAACATAATGCAATGTTCTCTGATATGTTGGCCCTCAGGTTAACAGACTTTGAATGTAACATACAAGATCTGGGTGTGATCATCACTGAGAAAACAGAACAGGGGCAGGGACATTAGTCCCAACTACAATGACACAAGCTGGCTTGAGCCTGGTTCTCCTGATAAGTTTATCTCTTGATAAACTCTCATTCCATGCATGTCTCTTTTGGAGCATGTGAACACCAATCATGCACAACTACTGTAAAAGAGGCTGGAGCTATAAGGCCAATTGACAAGCCAGTCTTGAAGGGTTTCTTAAGCAGAAGAGAACATTGTTGTGGCTGACACATATGAAGGCAATCTTCTCCCCCTCCCCTTCATCTTCTAGATTAAGAGTTTATGGTTAATCATTTGATTCAACAATTACATTTGTATATAACACTAAGTCAGGCTTTAACTAAGGTTTCTTGAACAGGCCATACTGGCCTGTTTGCATATAATGATAAGTTTTCAGTTCATCCATCATGCCAAGCCGGGAGTGGGGGGGATCAATGTACAATCTCAGCCAAAAATACAAAGCAGTAGATTGTTCTATGACCAGCCAAACGTCAACTTCTGAAAACATTAAAATAGGAAATACAATTGTGGCTTCCAGTTATGTTGATAGCTAGTGGTGAGCTGTAGTAGTGTAGTTTTAAATAGTTTAATATTTTTATATATCATATAAAAAGGCAAGGGGGAATCTCCTAATCAGTCAACCCTAGTTTTGGGGTTCATTATTGCTTTCTTAGGTGAGACGTATAAAACTTTAGGAAAAACATAGAATTGAAAATTTCTCAACTGTTGTCAGATGAGGATTAAAAATGAGATCCAAGGGTTGGTCATGTGACATTTTTATTATGGTTCACTGTGTTCAGGCACATCCCCAAACAGAGGGACAAGTGTTAAACAAAATTGACCAAATCCATGGAATGTTATTACCGCTGCCTTGGCGAAACTCACATTTGCTGCTTTCCTCCACATTTTGTTCCTTCTATACTCTGCTGGATAGTACTTCAGCCTGTTCCAAATTATACTTGGCTGTCCTAGAAGTAAGATAATTGAGTTTAAATCCTTGATTCACTAGCGGGTCTTATGCATTTAGTTCCAGCTGTTGCCTATCTGTGCAATTAAGGCATTGTTTTGCTAGACAATGCCCATCAATGTGGCACCAACTAGGAACATTCAGGTCTCCACCTAAGACACTGAGCTTCATTTCCTGGATAGGGTGATGAATCTTCCATTATATGCCATTCTTTTAATCTCAGTGACAGAGGTTTATAAAGAAATCTGCCTTATACAAGAGGAACAATTGTCCATCTGTACCTCTGCTGTTTGCTTTGGCTGCATCTTCTCAGGATCACAGGTAGAGATTTTTCATATCTCCCTTGATCCCTTTCATTTGGAGATGCCTGGATTTGAGCCTGGGGCCTTGGGTAAGCAAAGGAGATGCTCTGGCTATAAGGCTACAATTCCACAAATTAGATAACGACTTTCAATCTTTGCCAGGTTAAACAGTGACAAGACATGAATCTTCTGCAGAGGTTGGAATGTTATACCCTAAGGAAATTAATATTCCATTTGATGAACAGAAGAGCCTTTGCATATTGCAATCAGGGTTCCTATAATTAAAAGATTGAAACACAAATCCTATTAATTATATGGCTTCTGGTAAAGGGAATCTCTCTTGACTAAGATGAGGAACCTTCGCTACCACTTGGATCTCTCCACCTTAAGCACCAGGTGAAAATATCTAAAGTATTGTTGCTTGCAGCCGTAGTTATGTACCTTGCTCTGTGAAAGCTATTTGTGGTTATTGCCACTCCTTACCTTTGAAGCTATGGGAGATGAAATTCTAGCTGGTGAAACTGATGCCCGCAGGTATGAAAGGAATGATAACCTAGGGACCAATCAAACACTTCTTTCTCCTGGTCTTGCCTTCCAGAGCCAATTCTTATCCATTAGAAGGATTAGGGCTACTAAATATGAACCAAGACACCTTGATGACTAATAGATGACAGCAGAGAGGTAATTTTTTGTATCTCTGTTATCTGGTGGTCACTTAGATTTTTATAACCAAATCTCCTAACACTAAACAGGTTTTTCAGCTTCTCCTGTTTGATTAACATTTGTAATTCATTTCTTTAAAAATGACTTCTTCTGGATTTGAGATTAAGTACAACCAATCTATTATTCTCCACCAGCAGATACTTCCAGAGCTGCTATAAATACAAGATGGAACTCTAGTTCAATACCACAAAAATAAAAAAAATACATTAAATAATAACACATAATACATTGAAAATCCAGGAATTAATCAACATCACATTTCAAGAGCTATATCACTTTCATTTTCTCCCACATCAGAATCCTAAATTTCTTCTGTTCCATTTATTCCATGTATTGATTTCAACAAATACTGATAAAGTCAAACACACACACTTTTAACTTCTCCTTTTCTCCAATTCTAGTCCTACCAGGTGCTGCTGATTTTGGTTTTCCCACAGAGAAGCAGAGAAAGTTTAAAGTGTGTGAGAGGGAGGGTAAAATGTTGATCTAACATTCAAGTACTGACAAGTAGATGTAGGCAATTATATGAGCCTTTCATGTTACTTGATATGTAATCATTTTCAAGATAAGGTTTCTGCCTACTTGCACTTTTTCAGATTAGTTCCTTGGAGAAATAATTTCTATCTGCTCAGCATAAAGCATAACTTTACACTGTACCACCCTTCATCAGTGATGTCACCTTTTTTGGAACATCTTAAATCTGTGGATCTGTCACAGCGGAACCCACCACTCATGACAGCAGTGAAGTTATTTGTGTTGACAAGACTTTCTATAGACTAGTCATACCAATGATTTATCTTTGGGGAAGAACTATAATTCACCCTCCAAGGATAATAGAGTACTATGGAATAATACCTCCTTTAAATTGAAATCAAAAGAAAATTTTACTCCAGTCCCTGATTTCCTCAAGTAGGACTATGTGAGACGATGGAGAACTATTGCCAGGGGCAAGCCAGACCGAAGTGCGTTAATCCAAGATCTGAATCAATATGAGGCAGTGTCCTATCCTCTCCCTAAAAGAGAGCTGGACTACCCATCACACAGATTACCCATCAAGTGGATTACCCATCAGCTGCTGGATTACCCATTGGCTCTATTGAAAAGCATTTTGAAGAAAAAAAAGCTAACTTGATGGCATGTAATCAATCAAATACCATTTTTAATAAGGAAAAAAAAATTCTATACTTGTAATGTCACTTTATCAAACTGTTGTATATTTCTTTCTTTCATTTTAAATAGATCAACCAGATCTGACTGAAATTCCAGAGATCTAGATCTAGATGGTAGCAGAATTTTCTATGATTCGGTGCTGCCTTCTAGTGGTCACCTAAATGTTTTCAGCCCGTATCTGGTACTCCTACCTTTAAATGTCCTGTACTGTGACTGGCTTTGTGCTGTCCATTTCTTTTCGCTGTGATGCATTTTCTCTTATTTATTCTTTATTGATATTTAAATGGAAATAAAGTGTAACTCAAACTATTTCTAGACCTCTCTAAGGAACTCCTTGTCTAGCCATTTCTTACCAAATCTGGTTAAGAATTATCTCGCTCCCACTGTCTCATTTCCTTCCATTTCCCACTACTGTTTGGTATAAAGAGATGATGTAATCCAGCTATTTTTGACCTCAATTTGGGCTGTGGTATTTTTTAAAAGTTTAGTCCTGGATGGCTGTGTACTTCTTTTCCTTTTTACCATACTTATGAAATCGCTTTGTCTTCCTCCTCCTCCTCCTCCTCCTCCTCCTCCTCCCCCCCCCCCCCCTCCCCCCCCTTTAACCTTTAAAATTTGTTGTTTGTTCCTCCTCCTCCTCCTCCTCCACAGCTTATAACATTTAAAATTGGTTGTATGTATGTATTTGAGTGACACACATTTTACAAATCATTTGGAAAAGTGTCCTGGAACTTGCTCAAGCACACCAATTCTCTGCTATTTATTAAAGCAGCTCCACTTTTTTTTCTATTGTCCTATTTAAAAAAAGATAGTTTAGTATTTTAATGGTCCCCACTGAGAAGTCCCGTAAATGTCACAAGAAGGGCCTGTCAACAAACCTTCTTGAGATGATTGAATCCAACAGGTGAAATGTATTTTCTTTATGCTGCACAGAGGCCCCACTGGCTGGGATTCCTGAAAGTGTCATTTCACCAAGGCTGATTTCGCCCCCCCCACCTTTTCATCATATTCTTTGTTCTGCATCATGATTAATTGAGGGAACAGAATGGGAAGAATATGCTATGAAATCATAATATTTTGTGCTGATGCCGGAAGAGGTTTCCTTCATGTTACAGTGGGTAACAATCAATGCAAGAACACCTGCTGAAAGGCACCCTCTTTTGCTTTATTGTTATGACTGTCCCTTGCACATTTATCGTTTGTAATGAAATAATTAAAATAATACACATGCAAACAACTTATTATATGACCAAATATGTTTATCAAGACGTATCCTTGTATGGGAAAACAAGTCTCAGTCAATCCAGTAACCTTCTTGTCTCCTTGAAATTTTTAAAAATTGTTTACATTTTTAATTCTAGACGTTTAACTTTAACATTTTAATATTTACATACTGTTTTATATTTTGATGCTTTATTGTACACCGCTCAGAGTTCCTCTTCTTAGGGAGATGGCCTGTTCAGAAATGTGAAATATAAATAAATAAATATAAACCCGTGCTTCTGAATAAGCATGGACTGGATAGCTCTATTACATTTTAAGAAAACTGGCAGAGGAAACAGATCAGCATATTTTTCTGAAACGTTTAGCAGTCCAAATTTGCTTACGGGTTCCAGAATGCCAGTTCTAACAAGACAACCCAAGGAAGGGAAAATAGGGTCACATTTTCTTAAAAGGAAAAATGAGCTTCTGTTTTAACCTCAGGGAAACAATAAAGTGGAAACTCCTGATATTTCTCCATCTTTAATTGAAAGCAGGGTGAATGGCTTCCGTGGCTGTGCTGTAGTTCGTACAACAACAAAACCTTCCCACCCCTGCAGCTTCTCTTTTCATGCTTTATACCAGGGGTGAAATTCAGCAGGTTCTGACAGGTTCTGGAGAACCGGTAGCGGAAATGTTGAGTAGTTCGGAGAACCGGTAGCGGAAATTTTGAGTAGTTTGGAGAACCGGCAAATATCACCTCTGGCTGGCCCCAGAGTGGGGAGGGAATGGAGATTTTGCAATATCCTTCCCCCAGGAGTGGGGTGGGAATGGAGATTTTGCAGTATCCTTCCCCTGCCACGCCCACCACAGAACCAGTAGGGAAAATTTTTGAATTTCACCCCTGCTTTATACCCACAGTCCTCATTTTCCCACTCAATAACTTATATAACTCAGCAAATGCTTTATTTTAAGAACCATTTTCTGTAGCTAGGGAAAAGAGCTTCAGTAGAACTTCAGGAAGTTTTATGACTTTAGATCTCCTGGATGAAAAGCACATGCCATTTTTGCCATCCTGCTTACCTATTATCTGAGACTAAATGTGTCCCTCTCAGAGGTAAGCACTAGAACAGGGGTGTCAAACTCGTGATGACACATTGTCGTCACGTGACGTATTGCAACTTTTCCCTCTTTTGCTAAACCAGGGGTGGGCGTGGCCAGCACGTGTTGCATCCAGGCCGTGGGCCGCGAGTTTGACACCCCTGCACTTATGCCTTTTAAGAGCCAGTTTGGTCTAGTGGCTAAGGTACTGGCCTAGAAACTAGGAGACCAAGGTTCTAGTCCCACTTGAAAGCCAGTTTGATGACTTTGGATCAGTCACTTTCTCTCAGCCGAACTCATCTCGTAAGGTTGTTATTGTTGCGGAGAAAACAGGAGGAGTATTAGGGATGTCCACCACCTTGAGTTATTTATAAACATAATAAAGGCAGGATAAAAATAAATAAATAAATAAATAAATAAATAAATAAATAAATAAATAAATAAATAAATAAGAGCAACAGTACAATCTAACCCAAAGGTGCTTTTCAAAAGGCAGCTGGTCTTTCTTGGTTTTTTCCCCCCTTGAAAATATTTCACGTCTCATCCAAGAAGCTTCTTCAGTTCATCAGAACTGAGGGGAAAAAACCAAGGATGTCCAGTTGCCTTTGGGACAACCCTGCTTGGGGACAATCTGGATGATTGAGAATCTCCACAGACAGTCAATCTAACTGCCACATTGTGCAAATCTTCTAAAAATAATAATGTAATGTAATAATGTAAGAATTCTGTGTTCCAGATCATTGAGATGGCATGCAGAAGCATACCAGTTGGCTGCTCCAAAGAAGAAAAATTTGAAAACAAACAGAGAAGTTTTCCACAGTGGCAGAAAGACTTGGGAAAGGGTTGTGCCAGTGGTGGGTTGCTCCCGGTTCTGTCCGGTTCTTAGAACCGGTAGCGGCGGCGGTAGCAGGGGTGAAATCCGGCAGGTTCTGACAGGTTCTGGAGAACCGGTAGCGGAAATTTTGAGTAATTTGGAGAACCGGCAAATACCACCTCTGGATTTTGCAGTATCCTTCCCCTGGAGTGGGGTGGGAATGGAGATTTTGCAGTATCCTTCCCCTGCCACGCCCACCAAGCCAAGCCCACCAAGCCACACCACGCCCACCAAGCTACGCCCACAGAACCGGTAGTAAAAAAATTGGATTTCACCACTGGGTGGGACGCTCTGCCCACCCGCCCGGGATGCTACTGCGCATGCGCAGAAGCAGCGCAGGGCGTGCAAGCGTTCACACGTACTGGTAGCAATGGGTTTTAGAACCCACTACTGGGTTGTGCCCTTAGTCATCCTTGATCAATGCCCCAAGGACCCTCACTGAGTCATCGCTGATGGCAAACAATGGAGGAGAGCTAATTATGTTCACTTGCATATTGATCCAAATGGTCCTGAACCTTGAGCAAACATCGTGTACAAAATACTTCCAAGCTAAACATGTCTTGTACAATAAATTAGTTCAGTCTGTTAGTTCAGTTTTTAACATGGTGGACACATGCTCAAGCTGAGATAGTTGCCCCTGCCTTTAGCACTAGCATAAAGCACATTTGTTTAGAAAAAAAACACAGTTGTAAGAGATTTAGTTGTCAGAAAAGTAAGCCTTAAAATGCTGTCGGTGAAGCTTGTTTGGGTTATTATTTTAGCTTGAGCAAGCAATAAGACGGACTGAACAAATCCAATGGTAAATTCAAAGCAGATTTCACGATTTAGCCCTCTTCAGAAAGACCAAGTTTAGAATAACCGTAAGTGGAAAGTGACAAAGGTCACCAAAGGATATTGAAAAACTAAACTGAAAGCGATAGGTGAACATGAGAACATCTTTATTATTACTCAGTTATTGGAAGCAGTAACTCCCATTATTGTTTTCCCGGGCCACTTCAGACAATCAAGTCATCCATTTCTAAAATGAAATTGAGCATATAACTATAGGGAAGTTCAAGAAATATCTGTCTGAAATGTTCTTCATATTTCTGTGACCATTTTCAAGTAATTTGGAGGCTTCATAATCCATGTTTTAATGATTTATTTCAATTTAATATTCTCTCCAGTGTGATGTAATGATAGTGGATTTGCCCCATATATGTATCTTATCAGGACAACTGAATCTGTAGAGCATTGCTTCATATGAATGAAACATTTCAGTCAATTTAATGGAGCTTAACTTTGAAGTTAAGAAGAAATCTGGGTCTCCTTTTAGACTGAGGTTATAGACACACCTACCAAAAGAGTTTTGATATCCCCAAATGTGTTCAATTCAGTTCAATTCAGTTTATTACAGTCATAGACCAGAGACCAGAACAAATAAAAACACTCAGTGAATATCCAGTTTAAAAATTCTAGAATAAAATAATAAATAACAGATAAAAATCTATGATAAAATCCAGTCTGTCATTTACACATGGTCTAACCATACTAAAATTACAATCCATAAACTGTGCCCAAATATGTTATTGATTGTAGCATGAGTTTATACATTTCATACCATATTTTGTTAGATTTACAGAGCAGGGTTGGAAGTTGGCTGATACACACACAAATGAATGTTGAGACAAAATAGGAAGTTTTGTAAAAGTTTTGTGCAGCCTATTTCTTCTTGGGTTTTGTGAGGGGTTGGGCATCAGAAATAATGAAGTCAGAAATAATAACTTCATGGACGATCAAATGACCACGTTTTTAGGAGATAAGTATTCCCAATGGTGTGCAGAAATATTAAGAATTATAGTAGTCCTTGACTTACAATAATTCATTTAGTGACCAGTCAAATTTACGACAGCATTGAAGGAAGTGATTTATGACCATTTTTCACACAACAGCAACTCCATGATCATGTTAATTGGTTCATATTTATGATGTTAATTGGTTTTTAATTGGTTCATTGTCCTGGATTGTGTGATCACCCTTGTCAATCTTCTGACAAGCAAAGTCAATGGGGAAGCCAGATTCCCTTAACAACCATGTTACTAACCAGGGGTGGGTTCTACTTACCTTCCCCACCAGTTTGCATCGCGACGGAAGTGCACGTTTTGCGCGTCCCTTCCCGAAAATGATCCTCTGTGCATGCTCAGTACTTAAAAAAAAAACCTTCCATGTTGCAAATGAGCCAACAAGCATGGAAAACAGCTGCGGAGCGGCAATTCAATCTGCTGCCCCTGATCAGCTGGGCTTCGGAAGCAGAAATAAAGGTGAGTATAAACCAGGGGCGGGCCCACTTTCAGGGACATAGAGAAGCAGTTCACTCTAGGCTTGGAGTCAGAGCTACCGGTTCTAAAGAGCCAGTCCGAACCAGCAGCAACCCACCACTGTTACTAACGTAACAACATATCAACTGCAGTGACTCACCTAACAACCGTGGCAAGAAAGATAATAAAATAAGGCAAAACTCACTTAACAACTGTCTTGCTTAGCAAAGGAAAATTTGGTCTTAATTGTGGTTACAAGTCAAGGACTGCCTGTATTAATCTCTTAAAAGGTTATAAAGCACATAAGTGGCAACCACCTCTCCCATCATGGCCAAATACTTAATTTCATGGAGGAGAAGCTTGAAACTGGGGTGGGAAATTTGATCCATTCCGTGAGATTGAGGGATTAATATTCTCATGGCTTGAACTTTAAAAAAAACCATTATAAATTAAAGATTGCACAGTAAGGCTGCAAACCCCTCTCAATTTACTTGGGAGTGACCTTATATAAGGTTACACAAGGTTTTCTTCTGAATAAAACATTATTAATTGTAGTTGCCCTTTGAAAAATAACTCCTTTTAAAAATGCCACAAAAAAGGACCTTTTCCGCAAGCACACGATTCATTTAGCCAGAGACCTTTCCTAATGAGAGGCAATCAGTAGCTATTGGTGGAGCTCTGCAAATGATCTGATCTGAAAATGTCACTCATTCTTTTACTGGTCCCAGGAGGTCGTTAGAAGAACCTTTTCTTTTATTTAGGTAGCAAAAGGAAGGACCTCATTAATAAAGAGCTTTCCGCAGAGTATGCCTGTTAAGCTGACATTTCCTTCCGGGATTCACAGACTTTTGATTTTAGAGACCTTTTGAGTTTATTAATTGCCAGCTTTTCTTTCTGATCTTTTGGGGGCTCTTTCTTCAACTCAACTATTTTAGCAGACAGTTTTTTTCAACTTTGTCTTGCTGAACTTGAACGAGCCAGAAGCTGTGGTGGTGCAGTGGTTAGAGTGCAGTACTGCAGGCTACTTCTGCTGACTGCCGGCTGACTGCAATTTGGCAGTTCGAATCTCACCAGGTTCAAGGTTGACTCGGCCTTCCATCCTTCTGAGGTGGGTAAAATGAGGACTCAGATTGTTGGGGGCAATATGCTGACTCTGTAAACTGCTTAGAAAGGGCTGTAAAACACTGTAAAGTGATATAAAAGTCTAAGTGCTATTGCTATTGCTAAGCCCCACTGCTGGTGATGGTTATAAACAACCTGTTTGAAAATATTCTTGCTTTTCTGATTGCTAAATAGAAATCTATTTTCAACTATTACTTAGCAGTGTCCACAAGGGTAAAAAAGAGTCAAGACTGCAATCATTGCAACGAGATTGAAGCTCTGCCCCAGTGGTGGGTTTCAATTTTTTTTACTACCGGTTCTGTGAGCGTGGCTTGGTGGCCATGGTGTGGCTTGGTGGGCGTGGCTTGGTGGGCATGGCAGGGGAAGGATACTGTAAAATCTCCATTCCCTCCCCACTCCAGGGGAAGGTTACTGCAAAATCCCCATTTCCTCCCGATCATCTGGGACTCGGGAGGCAGAGAATAGATGGGGGTGGGGCCAGTCAGAGGTGGTATTTACTGGTTCTCCGAACTACTCAAAATTTCTGCTACCGGTTCTCCGAATTACTCAAAATTTCTGCTACCAGTTCTCCAGAACTGGTCAGAACCTGCTGAAACCCACCTCTGCTCTGCCCCCTTGCAGATATCTTGACATTGCACACACATGCAAAGGGGGTGAAGCTTCAGTCACCATCTTGTCTTATGAATGTTGCTGCCTTTATTACTTTTTAATAGCTAGTATTATCAACATGTAAACTTCATGAAAGTTTTTCATGAAGAGATGTTTATTTATCTCACCCTTTCGTATGGTGTGAGAACCAATGGGTCTCTGTTCATTAAGGGAGATGTTATGCTTCGTGTTATTCTTCAGTAGATGCAAAGGAGAAAACCTTTTGAACACTGCCACATTCTAACGTTCAGAGCCATTGGGTTCATTTTTAAGAATGTCTTAGAAATGTTTCAACTTTACAACTTCCCAGAAAGTACAACTCACTGTGTTCCTGTCTTGAATCTCTTCTTATAAACTACTCCATGTTCCATCTGGAGGTGCTTCCAATAAAATATATCAAGCAGTATTTCTGGAAAAAGAACTGAAGGGGAAAAAGAAGGTTGACGATGAAGAACATCTGGGGCTCTCTCATAAAATTCTGTGGGTGAGGTAAGCTTCATCATTGCTTAAGAGCAAAATGCCTGTTTGTATGATTTCTTTTTTTCACTTCTTTTGTAAGAGGTCTTTTTTTGCAACTCATCAACCCTGGGTGTAAAAATAAGTATGATTCCTATCATATAACCTTTTAATGCAAGATTTTCAGACATTCTAAGCTCAAATCAGAAAATGATTTAAAACAATTAAAAGGGTTTGGGAGGGGAGGTTTCAAACCAGCATGATAAATCATTCTCAGTTTTCTGCAGTGTGGCCAGTTTTCCTCATTAGGTGTAGGTCAGGCATCTTTTCCAAGATGGTTTGAGGTTTTACAATCAAATTTACAGAATGGATTGTGAAATTAATGAAATTGGCTGTGGTAGTGTAATTAACTAACTTGATTTTTTTTTAAAAAAATAAAGACTTTGTCTAGCTGTGTTTCTAAGTGGAAACCAGTTTTGGACTTTTTTGCTAGAACCCGAAAGAAATGCTATGTTCATTTTGGGATTTGACGATTAGAACTGTTTATGATCACAGAAATACTGCGTAGTATTGAATTTTAGATCAAAAAGCTAATGTATTTTATGTCAAAGAAAATTGGAAGTTACCCTATTTAGATTTCATTTCTTTTTCCTTATTACTTTGCACCTTCCCCTTCCCTATTTTTTTCCTTTATAATTCTTTTTCCTTGGTTTTTTATATTTTATCTTTTGCAGAAATGTAATAAAGTGTATTTTTTAAAAAAAGGAATGAAACACCGGGGCACATGATTTTACTTAACATGTGTCATAGTTATAAACATCCTTTTTCTTCATAGCCATCTATGCTTTCTTTTTGATTATCAATAAAAAATATCTTAATCTGAACACCAATGTGAAGTCAGATGAAGACATTTTAAAACAAAACAACTTTTCCCATAGTTCTACTGTTTTTATTAGGCATTGGAGCTTTTCAAACTTTAATTGCACAACAAAACATTAACATTTTAGACATTATCTGATCTATCACATATGTAAAACATCTGTTTGAAACAAATGTGAAAATGCCAGGAATGAACTGATTACGTGACTCAGTTACTAACATATTTTATAGCTCAGTGGCCTTTAAATTTTCTGTTTCATGGATTTCAATAGTAGAACAGAATACAATGGAACAAATTAAAGGAGGAATTCCCACCACTTATTTTCAGGCAATTAAATGAAAAGTACCAAGAAATAAACTAGACATGGGTGCTGAAATAGCAATAACATTTAGGCTTATATATTACCCCATAATGCTTTACAGCACTCTCTGGGCAATTTACAATGTAAGCATTATTTGCCTATTGCTCCCAACAATCTGGATCCTTATTTTACTGACCTGGGAAGGATGGAAGGCTGAGTGAGCCTTGAGCCCCATCAGGATCGAACTCCAGGCTGTGGACAGACTTTGCCTGCAGTACTGCACTTTAACCACTCCGCCACCAGGGCTCCTAAAACATATCAGTCTTTCCAAACATATATATATACTGTATAAGATATAATAAAATAACAGGATCTCATTAGGCCCAATTCATACATGCTTGAATCTGACAGTTTTGCCATGGAATTCTGACCTGCTGACCACAAGCTATATAATACATTCAAGGAAACCAATAGCACATTTCCCAAAACTGCTGTTAATTTATGAAGATGATGCCAAGTTGATGCTAAGATGGCCAATTTCAAATTCTCCTTATCTCTAGTCCTGTGACTTACTTGTAACACTAAACTTTGAGATATGCAAATGTTGCCAAAGAAGGCCCATAAACGGACAGCATCTATCTTCAAGGAATGACAGGCATAATCAACTGGATGTTTCCTTCTAGCTAACTTTCCACTGTTTATAACTTACCTTTGAGGCTGTCATATAAACACAAGTAAATAATGTTGATTATTTTAAAAACAGGATTTTAAAAAACAAAATTGCTGCATGTGGCATCCTTAATTTACAACAATTAAGTGTTAATACTAAAGTAAAACTAGACATCTTAACTTAGTGTCTTGCCATCTATTCTCTATACTAGATTCCACATGATTAGTATATATGAAATCATCACATTAATAAATTATTACAGATACATCCCTATTGTTCCAACTTCTTGACTCAAAAATGGGATACGATGCAATTTAAACTAACCTGGTCAATTAGATTTGAGTCGTGTAGGGATTCATGGCTGTGGGTACATGAGAATGAGTGGTGCTTTGAGTTCAGAAAGTGATCAATGGAAAATTGTAAACCTACATTTGAGTTTATCTGTCCAGAGTAAATAAATAAATGCAACAAGTAGCACTGGGATGTTATAAAAACCCTCTTTCTGATGCTCATTGTGGCATAGGATTCTCCAGGATGATGAAATGTGTTTTTATTCAGATTATAATCATGATTTCTCTATTTCTAATGTGAAAATATGACAGTAGAACACTAGTCAAAATCTGTTTTTGATAACAGTTAAATGACCTGGTATGAGCTATCAGTAGAGAAAACCCTGGTTGCTTCATAAGGAACAGCTTGTTTTCCTGCTCTGGGACTGAAAGCTACTTTTTCCTAACCCAGTAGCCTTTCAGTTTGTTCCTCCATGGCTCAATTGACAGGGTTAGAGATAAGCATGATCTGCAAGGCTTTGAGAAGCATAGCGCATACAGTAAGTTCAGGATGCTTTTGATTAAAAGAGAACAAACTCCAAAGAAAAGAAAAGAAAAGAGAAGAGAAGAGAAGAGAAAAGAAAAGAAAAAAAGAAAAGAAAAGAAAAGAAAAGAAAAGAAAAGATTTTCGTGATATATGATGTGTTTTCAAAACTGCTGGGAAGCTAATCTTTCTCTTGCAGCAGATAATTTTCTAGCCAATGCTTACTATCTGTGCAAGCAGAGAGCTGGTTAAAACCAAGAGGATGGAGTGAATTTCTTAGGAAGGAAACTTCTTTAAAAATAAGGTCAGATCGCCAAGAAGTAAACCTATCTTTGTCTTAGGAAATGCTTTAATCTGACTCTCTGAAGGCAAGTCCAACTTGCCCATTGTGAAAAATGAATCGATACAGTTTTCCCAGGCCAACCCTACCGACAGAGAAAGTGAGGAATCAGCTGACAGAGACAGTGAAACAGTACTGTAATGGCAGTTTCCAACAACTGGTCTCTCTTCCATTTCAGGACTTGGGTACATCTGCCGCCCAACCTTCCCTGGTCTCCTCAATGTTGCCCTAGTTGTGGGAGAGAAACCTATCCTCTCAACAATGTTACAATACAGACTGAAATGTCTCCACGGCTGTCTTCTGAATGTTGAATGAGAAGTCAATACTCTCTTGCCCTTTATCTTAAGACAGTGAAATATTTTGGCCAGCTCTGCAAGTTTCATTTTCTAGAACTGGTAAACTCATTTCTGCAGAAATGTACTTCTTGACCACACTTTGTCTAGGTTACTTATTCCTAAGGCAATACAAGGGGTGGGGGGAGTTCATCCCTTAGTAAACCATCACCGCAATGATGCACCATCTTGATAAATCAAAGGCATGGATTTCATATAGCAGAATGCTAGCATGTCGTTGCCAAGTTTATTAAAGCATTGGAAAACAAATAGAGGCTTTTTGTTGGTCAAGTGCCTTTAAATGGCTTTGTGTGAAAGTTGTCACAGGAAAAAGTTTGGAAAAACCCATTAGAGAAAGAAAAAAAACTATTCAAACGTGGTCCTTTTAATTACAATTATCTTAGCCTATCTTAGCAATGTTTTTTCCTAACAGATTTCTTTCATCTGTACAAATGTCATTCTGGACAGAATATGCATATTTTAAATCCTTGCATTTGTCTTTAGGATCACATAACAATTTGTATAGATAATCAAACATCAACATACACAGTTATGCAAATTCAGTGTTTCTTTGGGTGGCTCCTTCACTAAAAAAATGACCTCATGATTCCAATGGTATCCAACGAATCCAATGGTAGCTGCAACAACTCTGCCATTCTTTTTTACCATGTTGGGTGGATTTCTCTATCCCATTACAAGCATTGTTTCTAAAATATAAGAATGACATATTCACCATTGCCATTGCCTGCCTCATCCTGGTAAGCTTATCAGAAGGGAAAACAGGATGGCACTGGGTGGGCACCAGAGGGAAAGTTGCCCAGATATCTTCTCAATGTAGCCATGACTCATCTATTTTCCTGTTCATATCTGTAGTTTTTACAGGATAGAATGGCAAAAAAAAAAGTCTTTCCCCAGAGACCCCAGTTTTCATATCAAATGATAATTGTTCACATCACTGATAAAACAAGGTTGCCTTTGTTAGGAATGTAATACATCCTGTTGGTGCAGCAAAGGGTTCCACCAGAGATAAATATAGACTCTTTCCTCTGTCCTAAATGGAAACAGATGTAAAAGCTTAGCTCTGAGATACTCTTTCAGCCTAAAACAATCCTGAGGTTCGTTCTGGAAAAGAATATCTACACCCTCTTTCTCTCTGGAATTTCCTAGCTAGGGTCTTTCATGATGGACGTATTGAGGCCCCTTAGCTCTCTGTGGGGTGATCTATGACATAGGTGGACTCACCCCCCCCCATTCAGGGCCTTGCTATGTGTCAATAGCAAGTGAGATTTAAAGGAAATCCTGGGGATTGGGTCAGAGTTAAAAAAAAATATTGGGTTCATCCCTTGTCTTTCTCAGGCTGCATTTCCCCCTCTTTTTCTCTCCCCCCATCCTTCTCGATGTGGTTGGTCAGCTCAGCTTGTTCTTTCCAGACCCAAATTGACTCCCTATTGAAGATTTTGGAAATTGGTTTCATAACCATGTGAAATTAAGTCCAGGACCTAATGGTTGTGCATCCTCAGGCGCTCCTGAACTGATTACTTGCTAAATTAAACTTCTGCTTTCTGCAGCTTGGTGACGTTCTCTCTTATCAACACAACCTCTAGCTTTGTTGAGATTGCATCTTCCAGCCAGACTGAGAATTCTGGGATGCCAGTTGTGGAAGGAGGCTGTGCAGAGCAACAGACTGATTCCAGCTATAGCGAAGCAGCGGTTGTGGACCAACAAGCCCTATTCAGTTGCATCTGTCTGAATGGCTTTCCTCGTTAAAGCCCTTTGGTCAAAGTAGCTGTGGGTCTAAAATGCAGCATTGAGGAAAGTAGAAGTGTAATAAATGAAGTGTTGTTTTCAGCTGCAAGTAAAGGCAGCAAGTAATTTCCTTGAGTTGAAATATGTAGAGCTATGTTATGCCACCCTATGTACTCTTCGATATAAAACAATCTGCCTCCTTACTGTGAAGTCTTAAACTTGTCTAGTCAAAAATATTTTCAGTATGAATTTCTTTCAGGAAAGTGGGTATAGCATTGCAGGCTCAGCCGCTGTTACTGTTCAGTACTAATAAGCATTATTCTGTAAAATTGTTTTCATAAATGTGAAAAAGAACTTGATGTTTTCTTAGAATAGATGAAATGATGGCCACTGTGTAGTCACAGAATTCATGATTCTCTGATCAATGATCTGAGGGTTAGTCAACTGAGTTCATGCCTGGCAACCTAGCCCCTAAATTATCTCTATGACCTAGTACAGATAGTCTTTGACTTATGACCACAATTAAGCCCATAATTTCTGTTGCTAAGCGAGAAAGCTGTTAAGTGAATTTTGTCCCATTTTATTACCTTTCTTGCCATAGTTGTTAAGTGAATCACTGCAGTTGTTAAGTTAGTAACTTGGTTGCTAAGTAAATCTGGCTTCCCTGTTGACTTTGCTTGTCAGAAGGTCACAAAAGATGATCACAAGACTCCGAGACACTGCAACCATCATAAATATGAATCATTTTAGAAGTGTCTGAATGTTGGTCATGTGGTCATGGGGATGCTGCCATGGTCATAAGTGTGAAAAACGGTCATGTCATATTTTTCAGTGCCGTTGTAACTTTGATTGGTCACTGAATGAACTGTTGTAAGTTGAGGACTACCTGTAGACAGGGTCCCGACTGGTTTGTGTGACTGTGTATGTGAAGGGGACTCAATTCAGATATTTGCCCTTTTCTTATTGTGTGAAATAAAATCCAAATGATATGTCTCATCTTTTGTATTTCTTCCATGTGTTACTTGTTTTATGTGTCATGAGTGGAAACAAAATGATTTTGTCACTAGCATTGGGCTTTCCTGGTTCCAATGCTGCCTTAAATCTCCTTTCTAGATCCTTGAAACTCCTTCCAGAGCCTAATTCCTGAAAAATGACAGCACAACTTCCAGCCAATTTGACTGGGGAAGCTGATGACAGTGTCCTGAAGGGTTAGGGTTTGGCATGTCATAACTGGAAAAAAAGAAAGAAAGAAAGAAAGAAAGAAAGAAAGAAAGAAAGAAAGAAAGAAAGAAAGAAAGAAAGAAAGAAAGAAAGAAAGAAAGAAAGAAAGAAAGAAAGAAAGAAAGAAAAATCCCTACCTCCCAACCAGAATCTAAGACCTAGTCCCACATATACCATATGACGAGGTCTTCAGTCCCAAACAAACTGCTAAAAGTGACTGTGGACCAAGCAAATATAGAGGACCTGAAAGAGGTTAATCTTTTTTTACAGTCTCTTCCAAAGGAACTTACAACCTTTTAAAACAAGCAATAACATCCAACAGTACAGCATATCTAACAAGCCATTTAAAACAGCTTCAGAAGGAGGAAAATGCATGCAGAAAAATAAAGTAGATTAGTATTTTGCACAGATTTAGAGAATTTTTTTGAAGCAGGATATGTTGATTAACGCAAAACGCTAAACCTTAATTAGTTGGACTGTGTCTAATCCCAAATCAAGGCAAACAAAATGCATTATGGTAAGGAATTGGTGTTCTACTACACCATGAACAACTGCAGAAAGTGTAGTGTAGACCATGTGTAGAAAAGTCTATGATGGAACTACCAACTTAGCTGCTTCAAATTACAAGGTACAAAAATTTGCCCTTTGGAAAAAAAAATGTGACTAATTCCATTTTATAGAAAAAGTCATTGCGATGTTTTGGAAAATGCTTCTTCACACTAACTTCCTGATGAAAATCCTTGCTGTCTGCTATTTGTCTTCCAAAGGTGCTGCTGGCAAATGGTAGTGTTGGGGGGAAGTTTATGGGAAGAAGCAATTGTTGATGATTAAAAACTGTCTGGCAATGCTAAGGGTTTCATCCAGAAGAGTCATGACTTTAACCACCATGCGCTGGGTAAGTCACGCAGGTCTAAGCAGACGTTCAATGGCATTGAATAGAATTCACCCACAAGTAAGTGGATGTAAGACTATACCTTTATTTCAGGAAGTGGTACCTGTATAGCCTGCTGAAACAAAAGCAGCCGTGTTTTTATTGGACAATCCACAACAATGGATTATAATAAACTTGCCTTAAATTCTGTTATTTACAGTCATATGTGCATTGTACTTCAGATGTAAACTGTTATGCCACTGCATTGGGAAGAGTTATTATTTAGGTCTGCCATTAAGATCTGCGTATTTACTTGAGATGAAGATTGTTCTAAATCTGTTTATTGGCAGAAAGAGAGGAATGTCTTTTATCTTCGCTAATAAAACCGAAGGAGAAGATGCTCTGCTAGAAAACATGAGGAATTTAATGGAAAGCAGGCTAATTTAGTATCCTGCTATCCAATATAGAGGCCAGACTAATCATTGCTATTACAATAGTTGTGAATCCAACATATTTAATTTGTAACACGAGACAAAAGATATATTGAATGCTAGCCTAGATAGGCCATTTTACCTTTTATATCGACACTTCCCTGGCATATATTCCACAAACTGAAAACATCTGATCTACAAACAAATTTGGGAAAAGGATAGCAAGGGGCCAACACAAAATCAGTTGATAGGCCAAAGTTCCATCTTTCCTCCAAAGTGATCTTCTTTATATATTTATATTGTGCAGGTATGACTTCCTTAAAAAGATATTATCACCAACCAGAAAATATGTTACCAAAGAGAAGACAGTAGAAGTTTCAGATTGCATTCAGATTGCATTCAGATATCCTTTTAATGTGTGCAAGTCTCTCTCTCTCTCTCTCTCTCTCCCTCCCTCCCTCCCTCTCTCCCTCCCTCCTCCCCTCCCTCCCTCCCTCCTTTCCTCCCTCCTTTAGTGTTCATATAGAGAGTGTTCATATAGAGAGCCAGTAGTGATTAAGGCATCAGGCTAGAAACTGGGAGACTATGAGTTCTACTCCCATCTTGGGCACAAAGCCAACTGGGTGACCTTGGGCAAGTCAGTCTCTCAACCTAGGGAGGAGGCAAGGGCAAATCACTTTCAAAATCTTGCCAAGAAAACTGCAGGGAATAATTCAGGCAATTGCCCGCAATCAACACTGACCTGAAGGCAAAAAAAAAAGTGTGTGTGTGTGTGTGTGTATGCATGTGTGCACGCATAAAACACTATAATAGCACAGAGAGATGCATGCATTATTTTAGTGAGGATGTTTATGATTAGATGGCTTACATTCCTGCTCATTCAGCCATACAGGTGGATAGAATATGGCAAGGCTAATGCTTTTTGATTGGGTAGCCCTTCAACTAGAGGAATGACTCTTGTAAGATATGATATATGGGCCTCATAATCAGGAAAGAAAGTATGGATTTACTTCAGTGACAACCCTTCTTTCCTGCTATTTCTCACTGCATCCTTTTTGGGTGACCTTCAGAGTAGACTAATGACTAATATGGAAAATGAAACGTAATTCTTGGAATTATTGGAAATCTAGAAATAGATATGGCTGGTCTGATTTTATGGGCATACGGTAAACAGAAAATGGAAATGGCACCTCTCACTAAAAACATTCCCCTAAGGTCAAACATTTGAAGTCAGAGTGGAAAAACAATTCATAGTTTTCCCTTTTTATGACCCTTGCTAATTCAAATAAACATCTAGATCCCATACCCAGGGTATCAATAAATGTAGCCTTTTTGTCTGCAATTTTATTATTATCGGATATATACTTTAATTGTCCCATACCTCCCATCCCATTGGGGTGATCGGAACTATAAAAATAGATTTAATCTTTCTCAAATGATGGATTTATTTAAGGTGGAGAAAAAGTGGAGGAGAGGAAGCATTATTGGATCAAACACAATTAATCAGTGGAACAACTTGCCTCCAGAAGTTGTGAGTGCTCCAACACTGGAAGTTTTTAAGAAGAGACTGGACAACCATTTGTCTGAAATGGTATAGGGTTTCCTGCCTGAACAGGGAGTTGGACTAGAAGACCTCCAAAGTCCCTTCCAACTCTGTTATTCTGTTATTCTATTTAAAGCTGAAATGACACTTATGAATTTTAGAGTCTGTTCTTTTGTTTTTTCATCAAACAATTAACTCTTCTCTGTGCTAGGAAAGTATGGTGTTGTTTACAAACATATTCATATATTTTGTTATGATCCATATGGCTCAATATTCTTTTCACAGACTAGCATGTAGTATACATAAGATAGGAAATGTTACACAAACTGTAGGTGGGACTCAACAGAAGGGTGGCATAAAAGTTTAATAAATAATCAAATAATTCCAGTTCTGTATTCCCAGAGGAGTGGGGAATCTGTGGTTTCCTAGTTGTTGAGGAATTGCCTCCTCTGGTTAAACCAGGAGTGGGCAGTTAATTTTCTCAAGGGGTCATATGAAAAACTGGGACCTGCCTACTGTCACCCTGCCCTGCCCCACTGCTGTCCCATCTCCCCACCCCTGCCACAGTTTTAGTAGGCAGGACAGGAACAGCCAAAGGGCCGGTGTGGCCCACAGGATGCAAAACATCCAGGTCTGGGTTAGGCTGATTATGGTTGATGAAGGAATCCAACAACATCCTCAAACCCTCACAGCTTCAACCTTAAACTGTCAACCGTGGACCTCACCCCATTCCTAAGAGGTCCGTAAAGGGGGTGTGCATAAGCGCACCAGCATGCCTACCGTCCCTGTCCTACTGCCCCATTTATTTGTATTCATTTCCTTCGTTCATGTCCATGTTCATATTTATACCTGCTATCTTGTACATGTTTGACAAACAAACAAACAAACAAACAAACAAATAAATAAATAAATAAATAAATAAATAAATAAATAAATAAAATAAACATCTGTAGAAGATGTTCCTCAGCTCTGCTTTAAATTTGGGAGGCTGCATGGGAGTATGTGACTCTCTGGCAGAAAAACATAGCTTCTGCCACTGGATCAAGAATTGGGTCTATTGTAGCAGACTCTTCCTTTGTTCCTATATATGAGGACACTAAGGGCAAGAAATGCAAGATATGGATAGCTTTGTACCCATCTGACCCCTTTTAAATGCATGGGACCATGAACCTCATCAAGATGGCCAAGCATCAGTAGAGCAGGACATAAGTCTTTCATTTTAGGTTTTTCTTTCATACAATTTCCAGACTTTTGTACATTTTTTAAGAAAACAGATAGTAGTGCCACTGTTCAAAGAATTGCTTGTCAACATTGGAAGCTATACATCAGGGGTGGGTTCTGGATCCTTTTGCTGCCGGTTCACTTAGGGTCACGCTGTGCACGCGCGCTTCGTGCCTGCGCGCGCCCACAGCAATAAAAAAATAGCTTCTGCGCATGCTCAGAAGCAAAATCCAAGATGGCGGCACCCACGGAGACACCGACAGAACCGGCTCCGAGACATCATCACCGATTTACTAACGGTTCTAAAGAACCGGTTAGAACCGGTAGGAACCCACCTCTGCTATACATGCAAACGTACATACACATGCGTGCATTCCTTTGTTTTGGTTTGATACTTATACAGGTAGGCCTCGACTTATGACCATTTAGCCATGGTTCAAAGTTATGATAGCCGTGGAAAAAGTGGCTTACGAGCCATCCTTGAAGTTATGTCCATTGCACCACCCCAATGGTCATTTGATTGCAATATGGGTATTTGGCAACCAGCTCGCAATTTTGACAGTTGCATGATCTTGTGGTCACATCTTGCCATCTTCTGAGCCAACTTCTAACAAGCAAAGTCAATTGAGGAATTTTAAAAATTAGCTGTGGATAGTGTTACACACGTGAATGTTATAATAAATATTCTGATCTGCACCAAATAGCATCTGGGCATTTACTCCAGCTATTTAATTCGGCTTCTCCTTTTTATTTTTAATTTGGGTATTTATTTTTGCTAAAATAAAATATTTTTCAGTTATTTTTGCCTTTCACAGAAGTGGGTGGGTGTGTTTTTTTTGTAAATTATATTGCTACCCTGTTTTCCCCAAAATAAGACATCCCCTGATAATAAGCCCAATCGGGCTTTTGAGTGCATGGCAATAAGGCCAAGCGCTTATTTCAGGGTTCAAAAAAATATAAGACAGGGTCTTATTTTCGGGGAAACATGTTAATACAGCCTGTATCATCAAGGAGGAATTGTAAATATCTATTGTTTTCAAATCAAATACTTTGGCCACCTAATGAGAAGGAAGGACTCACTGGAGAAGAGCCTAATATTGGGAATGATTGAGGGCAAAAGAAGAAAGGGGCGGCAGAGAATGAGGTGGCTGGATGGAGTCACTGAAGCAGTAGGCGTGAGCTTAAATGGACTCCGGGGGATGGTAGAGGACAGGAAGGCCTGGAGGAACGTTGTCCATAGGGTCGCGATGGGTCGGACACGACTTTGCGACTAACAACAACAATTGTTTTCAAATTTGTGCTACCCATAAATTTCCTTTCTCCTACTTCAACTTATATATAACAATTTGCAGAGTAGCATAAGACATTTTATTGCTCCCAGTTTCCCATCTGAAGTTATCTGTACATATTGATGGGAGCCAAGCAAGAGTAGGGAACAGAGGAAGCCAGATAGCATTCAAAGTTTACCCCAGCTTCTTCACAGAAGCTTCTACTTCTGTTTACTAGATGCCTGTTTCTTCTTCCTAATGGTGAGAAGAATCCTGTTTATCTCATTTGTTTTGATAGCTCAATGATTTTTTTTTAAAATGTACAACCCTAACTATTTCATACAATGGGAATAATTAGAAGCAGAAGGAAGCATGGATTGAAATAAAATGCTATTGCAGGAATTTGCTATTATTTAGGAGAAAGGAAACATTTATTAGATCCAAATTTTTAATTTGAACTTATCGACATCAGTTTCTGAATTTGAATTTTTGATAGGCCAATATGTGTACTTTTCTGATTTTATATGGAAGTTGGTGCTGGGGGAAAAAAAGGACAGAAAAATGTGTGTATTCCAAGAAACTGCACAAAACTGCTCCTGTGAAAAATGGACATATTAAAGGAGAATGCATTAGAAAATAGTATACATTTGGATGCTACATCTGAGAAATAAGAGATATACCTGAAAATGCACAAAATTATCAACTGATGTAGAAATCAATTGAAATCAATTTCATTCAGGAAAAAATGAAAGCCTCTGCAAAATCAAAATAATGCCTGGTGAAAATAATACTTAGACTTGGATTCCAGTACCATCAATCTCAGCCAGCCGATTCATTAATTAGGACAAGTTATTGAATCACTAATATCTGGAATAGCACAGGTTATACATCTGTGCTGAAAAATAATGCTACTTAGACATACATGGCTATTTTAATTGTAATGCCTTCAGTCATTTTTACCCAAAGTGTTGTTTTGTTCATTGAATCAAAATAGAACTGCCAATTGTAAGACTCACGTACCACTTTGCGGTTTGGTTTCATCTTAGTATGTTATGTGAACTGAGCCAATGCTAAGCAAACAATGGCTTAACTTGGTATTTGAATCTAGTCAGCTTCTTGAGTTACTTTCACACTGGAGGAGAAATGCTGCAAAGATTAAAGGTTGGTTCTCTTAGCCAAGCATTTATTGGGATTGGACATCCTCGCTCAGATGATGTCAACCGACAGTATCACATTTCACCCTTTTCTCTCTCCAGTCATTATTTCTCCTTCTCATAAAGATAGTTAATAAAAAAATGGTTTTCCAAACATTAACCCATTAAATGTGCTGACATATTATGTCTATGCAACTGTTGTCCAGTATTGAACATATTCTTTCAGAAAATCTAAAATATTGAACTTATTTTTTAATTCCAAATTTCGCTGTGAGTCACTGGTTTCAGTGAGAAGATCGAGGCGAGCGTGTTTGAAGCTAAGAGGCATAAGTAATCAACCTTGAAAGGAATTGCCTCAAGGATTTCATCTCCTGGAGTTGAAGCATATTTGTTGAATTTGGCCAACCTTGGTAGAAAAACTTCAGCTGAAATCCAAAATAAAGAAAGCAATCCCATTAAGCTGAAAGATTTTTGGTAAAGATAAAACCGAATTTACCTTAAAAATGAGGCAAAACCCAGCAGAGTTAACCAGTTTCATTATAGGTTCTATTCTATAATTAATAATAATTAACTATTAATGAAATAAGAGCTGAGTGAGACAAATTAATTTTCAGCCTGTTCCCATTGGAACACAGAATGCAGATATTTGCATAATTTCCCCCCTCTTTTTTCAGTTGCAATATTGCTTATTTTTCATAAAGAACGGGGGGGGGGTACATATATAAACCTGGTCTCCAGTGAAACACACATAAATACTATCTTCAAGTATATATTCCTCAAAATTCTTAGAAGTGCATAATGTACCTACAGGTCAGGAGTCCACGAAAGCTGAATCTCAGTGATTATATTGCTAAATAACTGTATCTGCATCACTCTATGATGGCTGAAGGCCCCTTCCAACATCTCAAGATAATTGGCTTTCGGTCTTCGTTTTAAAAGAACCATCTTTTAGAAGGAAAAAGAATCTAGATGTGCAATTTTCCTATCCTGAGCATTTTCTATATGTTTCTTAGCCAAGGGAATTAGCTGAGAACAGAAGAGTTACTTTTCCTAGCATCTTCTACAGAAGTGCATATGGTTATGATTTTCTTTTCAAAAGAGTTTTCCTGCCGTCAAAAGTTGGGAAGGGGGTTAAGGATAGAGGAGTGATAGTTCTGTAGCACAGCTTTTTCCTTACACTATTTGAATCTCACCTTTGAAAAGTTTTTGACTGTTTGTGAAGCTAAAAATAATTTTGGTATCCTTTCGGAACTGTTTCATATACTGTTATGAATTTTTCATGCAGCAATTTGGTGGAGCAATTTGGATATCAGAAAAAGTGGCAAACTGCACCCACACTTTCTAATCTGTTTTGCTGTGGGTAGAAAAGCATTTGTATATTTGTGTGTGTGTGTGTGTGTGTGTGTGTGTGTGTGTGTGTGTGTGTCACACGCATGCATACATGTTTGTGTGTGTGTGTGAGAGAGAGAGAGAGAGAGAGAGAGAGAGAGAGAGGAAGAGAGGGAGAGGGACACAGGGAGAGAAGAAGGGATGAGAGAAACTGAGAGAGAGTAAGGGAGGGAGGGAGACAGAGAGAGAAGGAGAGGGAGAGGGAGAAGGGGAGGAAAGGGAGAGAGAGAATAGAAGGTAAGAAGAGGGGGGAAAGTAGGGAGAAGGAGAAGGAGAGGAAAGGGAGAGAGAGAGAAAAGAGAGGGAGAGAAAAGGGGGGAAAGTAGGGAGAGAGAGAAAATAACTGAATTGCTTAATGCCAGCATCTTCCTATGCATATCTAGGCCAATCTCAACTATTATTCTGCTTCTCCTCCACTTTTTCCTCCCCTTCCAAAGGCTGATTTTGGGCCAGAGGCATGTAATCCTCTTCAGACTGAGTTGACATCCCATGAATGCACAGGGCAGTTTGCTGTGAGGAAAAAAGAATCTTGAAGAGAACTCCATGGCAAGTTCTTTGTAAAACAGAGATGAATTTGAGATGAAGGTGAAATATTTAGACTGTGCCATTCTGCAAAAGGATTTGCAACTAGTCCAAGGGGGGGGGAGGAATAGGCTGATCTTTCATACTTCAGAAACTTTATGGTTTGCCTTTGAATGGAAAGCTCTGCTAACCCACCACTTATACCCACTAATTATTTCAAACCCATTACTTCAGAGAAATACAAGCAGATATGAATCTATCATTCTGAATATGGAACGCTGGTTGCTTACCTAACTTAACTTGCTGTTTATTCTGGATTCTGATATCAGCCAGATGTAGATCAGAGCTATCTTATTCCAGATGTTCAATGATTGATGATGTGCCATCAAGTTGATGTTGAGTTTTAGCAAGCATATTATTGTTGGAGGGGGGGAAACATTGCTTATACCAACTAAGCCATAAATAAAATGGAGCAGGGATATGACTCCATCAGAAAATACTTACTGTGATCAGATTCACAATGCATTTGGGTCAGTTTTAATGGGGTGGATGTTTCCTCTGACCACAAATCACAGATTTTTGGGGGGCACTTTTAGGAAGTAGAGGGATAATTTATTCAGTCACTGGGACAACTGACAGGATATAATAATTCTGCTGTCCTGAGAACCAACAGCTAGTGAAGATGCCTTCTCTTGCTAGCCTTTAGGAGAACTACAAGGAGAAGTGAAATTAAATCCAGTAAATATGTACGTGCATATTTATAACTTGAAGGAGAAAGAGTTTATTAAATGCCAAGACAGGATAAAGGGATGTTGCTTATAACGGTTGTGTATAGTAGGCGGTAGTCAAAAAAGAAGACAGCCGTCCCTCTGAGCTTCAGAAAATGTTAATTCATGTGGACTTAGAAGTGAAAGGGGTGTCCCTCTGTGAGAGAGATGGGTGGTTTCTAAATCTGATAAATAAGTAAACTCATATGGCAATTATAACCTTGGAAAAGCAACGTATAGGACCCAATCTTCTGCCTGCTTACTTTGAACACTAGTACCCTTGCAGCTCAACCATCATAAATGAGCAAAGGATGCTTAAAGCCACTATTGTGAGTCTTCTTTTGCCCTGTGTCATTCCTTGAGAAGCAGAAGCATAGATGTGGAACATTCATCTGCAGGTTCAAGAAGCACAAGGAGATGGAAGGAGGAAGAGCAACAGTTTTTCCCCCAGGAGCAGCTTTAGGTCTTTCTTCCCAGCAAACCGATGCCTGCTGGTGCAGTTGATCTGCTGATGGATTGGTCCTGGGGAGATCCAGGCTCAGGTCTGCTCTCAGCTCTGGAAGTTCCTTAGGCCAGACTCTCTTTCTTGGTTCAGTCTGTTACGTCCATTGCCTTGAGCTCCTGAAGGGAAAAAAATAGGATATAAAGCTAAAATGTTCATTAATTTGGTACAATGCTAATAGGCCTTTGGTAAAGTTGGGGTTAAGAGACCTGAATGAATATAACATGGTTCAAATACGTCCTTCTTATGTAATATGTATATCACAGTCCTTGCAAAAACAAAAATGTAATATTAAATGCAGTTTATCCAGTAGCTACATGAAACATTATCCTTGACTTTCCATTCATTAGAAACTCTTGGTTTTTCTTGCCTTAGTAAGGCCAAAGCTTCACATTACTTCTTTTATGAATCCAACACTATATGGGACAGAATGAATCATCTAATATTGCAAGAAGTGTACCGTTCAAATGAGGAAAGTCATAAGAACCTACATTATTTTTGCAGACCTTGAATATTTTTAAACCATTCCTACTCTTGAGGCTGGAAAGATGTGTTGCCAGATTTAACATTGGAAGGTTTTCGAAGGTTTTCCTAGTAGTTATGATACTGCTTCAAAGGCAACATTCAACTGTATATGTTAAGTATCCACAGTTTTTGGGAAAGATACGAATTAAACATATTATAAAATGCAAGATGAAATATTTATAGCAGAAGTGGAATCAGACAACATTAAACAGCTTCAATAATATGAATAACCATCCAAAAACAGGGATTATCTCTGGCAGAGACCTTACCAGATGGATACTGCCCAGTATGGAGACCCAGCCAAGGAAATGTATGAAGCTGCTTGTGCACCTTAAGCATTATATATTCTATGTTGTAAATATGTATTCAAAGATTCTGCTTGAAAATAGTTTCTACTGTATTGCTTGGGATCAGCCCGCCCATTTTGCCTCTGAATCAAGTAAAGTTTGCCAAATTCTTAACTTCTTAGATTCATTTGGCTTATCGATAAGTCCCCCTTCAGCAACCACAATTGAGTCGGCAACTCAATCGATAAGCAAGGTGGTTGTTAATGAACCATATGATTTTCTTTCAGCTTTTCTTTCCCTTATGGACCTGCAAAGCTTGTAAATGCTTGAAAAAGTTCCTTTTTCATTAGCATCACAACTGTGAAGAGTCACTAAACAAAACATTTGCAAAATGAGGAGTCCCTGTATTTAAATGTTTTCTTACACAAAAATCACCCATGTTATTTATTTGGATTTACAAACTGTTTCTTGAACAGGTGTGTTTGCATTGGATGCAGCACCCTTCTCTTTCCCCTACCTCCTTTGGTGCTATACGTTTAGCTGTCTTCATTTCACACTTTCTCTATCTGAAGCAAAAATGTGTCTTTCTTGTTGTTGTTTTTTTCACTAGCTGCATAATCATTGAAGTTGGCTAGCAGCAATCAAAGAATGGAGTAGTTTGATAAACTCTTTTATTGTTTGCCAACCTGGATGCTGCCTTCGAGCCCTGGCCTTTTGCCAATAACATACCTGTGGCATGAGATCAAAATGAACCGATCTCCATTGACAATCTTGAGATATATCTTGTCCTAGAGTTTTTTTGGACAAAATTGCATTGGCTCATTTAATCAGCGTAATGCAAGCAGTTATTTTCTCTGTCACTCCAAACTTGGCTTTAATACCTTGGAAGTAAATTACGGCAGAGTACTCCCTGTTCTAAGATGTTTGTCAAAAGGATTTTTGTGGGTTTTTAAGCTAAAGAAGGAGAGCAGAAAAACTAACTCTGTTTAGTCTGTATTACTAGCGGCTTGTTTAGCTGAGAGGGTGCAAATGCTTAGCATGGCTAGAACTGGCATTAAGGGACAGATCCAGCAAATTTATGCTGATCATTAAGTCTTTCTTAAACTGTGAGACTGTGGAGTTTGTCAGGGTGTTGCCAGGTTATGATATTGAGAGCTTACTGCACATGAATGAAGTCCTGCTAACTTGATCATTTGAAAAATCAAGTTTTGCTGCGTTGATCCAGTACTTCAGTGCCATGTTGAGATGCATTAATCACAGACAGGTTGATCTTTCTTGAACACTCAGCTGAGAGTCTTTTGGGAATCCTTATTCTGGAACACAATGCAGACTACCATCGTCTAGTCATTTCTTGACTCCAAGTCAAGGCATGAGCAGCAGTGTTATGGAATTTCTCACTGAATTTACAAAAGGTGAAAAAAATATGTACACATTTGTAATGGCATGACTCTTTTAACTGAGTCATGAAATATGAGATCCGAAGGACAAGAGCAGAAGAGATGCCTCAGTCTAGGCTGACTAATGGGAAGATAGCATTACTGTTGTAAACAAAATCGACTTCTAGCTTTTGGGATGGAGAGGATTGGAATACGTCATAAAATGAGGCATTGTTTCTGGAGACCTGACACAACCCTGTCCATTCTGAAAGGTTGGTTGGCTAGCTCATCTGCAGATGTTACTTCCCTTCCGTAAATCATCTTCCTTGCCTATTTGAAGAGTGGCAGTTAACAGACTGGTGCTAGTTTTCCTCTTTCCTTTCTCTATCCAGTCTCTTTCTATATATCTTGCCTTTTTTTAAAAAAAGCCAAACAAAACACCCTAGTCATATCTGTGTAAGAGAATAGAAAAAATAGGAAAGAAATTGGATGTAAATAAAATGTGAAAGGGGAGATTCAAACACCCATTTGGCATGATCAAGAACTTTAATAGTTCTGAATGCGCTTTAATTAGCTTTTTGAAGCCTGGATAGAGAATGAAAAGAAAGCACTCAGAGAACAAAAGACATAATTTTGAACTAATCTTGGCCTTTGCATTAAAGTAGAGCATGGGGATAAAGAAAGGAGGAAAAAGTACATTAATAATGTATTATTTTTGATGTTGAAAATGTTATCTTAAACAAAAGACAGATTTTATTTGTTTTTGTGGGGGGGGGTTAACACAAGGGGATTATTTTCTTTCATCACAAAAGTTGTCTAGTTGAGTATTTTCTTATCTAGATATTCTTTTGTAGAGATCACTGGCAAAACTTAATAGAAATAAAGCTCTAGGAATTTTGACAGCTAGAGAAGGAGATAAAATCTGATTCCAGGGAGATTCTTAGGGTTGCTTCAACATGTGAAGAAGTGGCAATGGTCAAGTTAGTGCAAGGACATGTTTGTTTGAAATGATAAATCAAGCATCTCCCTAGTGAAATGCACATTTTAATTGGGTTACAATGTTATCATCTTTGCTGTGAGGAACGGAATGAATTTCTTCCTCTCCTGTTACCCAAGAAACATGATTAGCTTAGATTTATTTGAAATTCTAGATTGTGTTGAGGCAATGACCATGCCACAGAGGAAAGAGATGAATAGCATTTAGCAATAACATTTAGTCTTATGTAACTTGCCTTCAGAAGTTGTGGGTGCTCCATCACTGAAGGCTTTGAAAAAGAGACTGGACAACCATTTGTCTGAAATGATATAGGGTCTCCTGCTCGAGCATGGGGTTGGACTAGAAACCCTCCGAGATTCTTTCCAATTCTATTATTCTCTGTTCACTGTTCTATGTTCATAGTGCTTTACAGCCCTCTCTAAGTGGTTTACAATGTCAGCATCTTGTCCCAACAATGTGGTCCTCATTTTACTGAAGGATGGAAGGCTGAATCAACCTTGAGCCGGTGAGAATCGAACTGCTGGCAGTGGGCAGAGCTAGCCTGCAATACTGCATTCTAACCACTGCGCCACCAGAGCTCTTACTGCGGCTGAAAAAAGTTTCTGATCGTCAACCAGACCTATTGTAATCTATCAGTCTCTGTCTTAAGAATTGTTTAGATGCACCTGGATCCTCCATAAGATTTCTTATCAATGAATAGTATGGAGGATATTGAAGAGCAGGTAAGGGAAAACATGGTTCTCCCCTACAGAATCCATTGTTTAAAAAGCTAGAAATGTTTATGCTTGTAACCATAGTGTACTCAGACAAAGCTCTTGAACACAGCTTTTTTCTTACCCCGATTGAGGTAATGTCTCTTTCCCGCTAGTTTAACACATGAGCTCTCCAATCTGGTATGACACCATTAGTATTGAGACCCTTTGTTCCTTAAATTTTTCATTATGCAATAGGAGAGGATTCTTAGTAAAAACTAAGTAAAATATTAGTAATATAATTAATATTTTGGATAACTATCTGTTTGCAAATAGGTTTTTTTTTTTGTTTCTTCAGTTTAACTTTGCATCTTTAATGCTGGCACTTTTCTTAAAATTTACGATTTCTCAGTACTGAGAGAGCCAGGGTTCAACAAAACTGTAGGTAGGGTTGCTTTATGAAACAACAATAAATAGAACTGCACAGTTTGGAACAAATACGCACTTAGCAGGTGCTGTCGGTAGCTTCTGGAATTGAATAAAGAAAAAGATGCCAATAACAGATGTGTTCCTTGGCTCTGCATTAACATAATTACATGGAAATCTTCTCTCTCTCTCTCTCTCTCTCTCATATAGATTTTAGATTGCAACATTATGTAACCCTGTAGTTATACAACTTCAACTTATTAAGCATTTATTCTTTTGTATCTACTAAATGCTGTCTCTGCTTCTCGGGACATAGATTTTCAGTAAGCAAAGTATCTTTCAACTCTTTTTTAGGGTTACACTATACAGTAGGTAGTAGCAAACAGCAATTAATCAGATTTAATATTTAAGTACTTCAGTGTTTACTCCTCAATTACTCAAGCACTTCACGTGGTCAAGTCATCTTACAATCTTTACTACAACTCTATGAAGTAAGTCAGTACCACTATCTGCGTATAGTTGGTGCTTAATAACTTCATAGCAAAGATGTGTCTGCAACAGAGAAGAATATCTATAGTTTGTGACTGAACTGTGGAGTCCTTGGTGCTCTCTGAGCTTGCTTGCTTGCTTGCTGATGTTTCATTACCCAAAGTAGGTAACATCACTAGTGCAAGTGATATGGGTTTGCTGCTTGTTGATATGAAATAGTTTGCCCTGACATTTTTGATGGAGGTATAGTTTCCTCCTTGGTGGTTCCTTGATTAAAATAGACTAGACTAGATAACCAGGCAGGAAACAATACACTAACGTGGCTTAGCTTGGAACCCAATCACTCTATTTCAGATGCATCTGAAACATGCTGTATATGAATAGCTATTTAACCTAAGATATATGGGTAGTCTTTCAGGTTCAAGGAAGAAATGCTCTTGTGCAATTAATCTACGGAGATGCAGATGGCTTTGCAGTCCTAGTCTGGAAGTGCACATTTTATACAATGAGGCCACTGGAAGTCCATTGTTGTAATAAATGTGGGTGTTATTCTGTGATGCTGCTTAGAGTTTTCTATTAGCACCTACAATATCTTCAAAGCTAATGGAGGTTTCATAGCACGGGATTCTATCAGAAGCCACAATTTCTAGTTCCCTTTACTGGATGGCACAGTGGCATAGGGTTTCCTTCACGGCCTCTTTGTAGCATTTGCGTGGATGACTTCAGAAGTCTCTTCCCAGTCTCCAGTACACCACAGAGCAATCAGCGAAACGTACAGTGCTCATCCATTCTGATGATGTGTTCCATCCACAGCCACTGGCTTTGATAATCAGAGATTCAACATTGGTGGACTTTGTATCATCCAAGATTTCCAGGCTGGATATATAATCTTGTCAACAAATGCCAAGGATGGAGTGAAGAGTGTGCAAGTAAAATTTATCCAGTTGTTTGAAGTGTCATCAGTACAGAGTCCAGGACTCATAACCACATAGGAGAGCAGGGATAACCACACGACCCTGTAGATTTTCAGATTTGTGGAGATATGGATGCATCTCTAGTACAACACTCTAGTAAGCAGCTGTTCCAGAGCCAAGCTGGCCTTGCTCCTCCTGGAACCAATTTATTTGTCTAAAGACCCATCACTCCAAACAATGCTTCCCAATATTTGAAGCTATTGACACTGTCAGTTTGGTGTTGTTAACAGTGATTTTTGCTTCTATGAATTTGATACTTGGCACTTGCTGGTAAAATATTTCAATCTTGTTAAGGCTGGTAGTCTAGCCAAAGAACATAGCAGCATTGGGAATTTGTTCAGCATCAACTGTAGATCACTGTCTGTATGGTGGAGAGCATAGTCATCAGCAGAGGATTTCTTGAAGACTGTATGATGGCATTTCATCCATGCATTCAAGCAGCAAAGGTCAAGTCAGCATCTGATATATATTCCCTCCCTCAGACCTTGGACAGTATGTGAATCATGCAAACAAAGGACACATTGAACAGGAACGGGGTTAGTACACAACCTCATTTCATCCCATTAGACATAGTAAATGCAGCTGTATCACCATTGTAAAGGACCTATCCTGACATTATGTTATGGAGGAGTTGAATCAACTTCACAAATTTACTTGGACATCCATAGAGCCTCCCTGTTTACAGTGTCAAATGCTTTTGTCAGGTCAATGATGACAGGTTAAAGAGGTTTGTTCTGCTTGTTGCACTTTTCCTGGACTTGTTGCATGGCAAATATCTGTCTGTTGTGCTCTGTTCTGGCCAAAAGCCACACTGCACTTATGGGAGGTAGCTTTCCAAGACAGTGAGAGTCTAATCAGGGGAGTATAGACAAAAATCTTGCCTGTGATGGAAAGCAGTGAGATACCACTGTAGTTTGCTGCCCTTATTTTTATAGAGAGTCACAATGGGGGCAACACAGATGTTGTCAAGTACCTTCTCTGTGTGCCAAATGTTTTCCAAGATGTCTTGGAACATTTGCAATGCATTTGGGTCTAGAGCTTTGTAAATCTCAGCAGAATAGCCATCCTGTCCTATTGCCTTATTTGAGTTCATCTATGAGTTTGCTTTCTTGATCTCATCAGTATAATAAGCAGATCTGAGGCATCCCAGACTGGCAGCTGAGGAATCCGCTGTAAAACATCAGGATTAACTGTGGACAGCCTACTGAGTAGGTTGGAAAAGTGTTCAGCCAATGGTTTTTCAGTCCTTCCTAGTCTTTGTTCAGACTCAACTCATCAGATGACAGCAGGTTGGAACCATAAATTGACTTTATAGCACTGAAGAATTTTCTGATGGTATGCATGTCTGTCTAAGATATTCCATTTGCAATCTATTCAGGCTGGGGGAAAAAAATGAAATTTGTGAAATGAGGGAAATGTTTGGAGAAAACTCCGGAGTTTCACATTAATCAAATTCTAGCCAAAGGCTGATTGTTACTTACATAGGAGTTTCCACAGTTTCCATGACAGTTGCTGTCATTCAACAGCCAATCTGGCAGATAACGGTGTTTAGAAGAATCTGTATAGTTCTGCTCCACATTCAGTTAAGTGTTCACATTCAATTCCATGTTCCTGATTAGTGCATTCCACACAGAGAACTTCAGCTGCATGGGGCAGCATAATCTGCAAGTAATAAAAATAAGTAACCAAGCAGCACACACACACAAAAAATCCTATTGCTTTATATGGAGATAACAAATCTCCTTCTAAAGCCAGGATTTATCCTCGGAAAAGGCTATGAAGTTGTTGATGATTGTCTCCTGACCTTGTCTAAGCTAAGAAAATGCTTAAGAATTCCAAAGTATACTAGGGATAAAGGACGGATCAAAATAGAAGTTTTCTCAAGCTTATAAAAGTGGAGTATATCTAAGTATAAAACTGCTCAGAGACCAATGGTGCAGTTCAGAAGCAAAACCAAAATAGACATCTGTCTGAAATGTCAATGGACATAAAGCCTTGTGGGATTTGAGATGTTAGTGCAATTCCTTCCACCAGGCTTTACAGTGGCTGGCTGACTGCTGTTTCAATAAAACATTTATTTTTTTGGTCCTCAAAGTAGAATTTCTACTGATTGGAAGAAACATGTGGCAGAATCATGCCTTTCTGTGAAAGATAATGCACAGCATTAAGTACCTCTTTGCTGGTTTTTTTTCTATAAATCTCATTTCTAAATAACTTGGCGAAAAAACACAGTGATTATTTTTCATGTTTACATTATTTTATCTGATTAAAACTATGTATTAGTTCACAATTAAATTATTTGCAATATACTGGTATACTTAATTGGTTGTTGGCCATTACGGAGCACCTAAAACTCTTTGAATACGCCTAAGCCCCAAAATAATTTTATTAACAGATCATACAATATCCACCAATTTCTCATCTTCCAAAAAACTGATAATTCTCTAGAACTATCCCTTGATTGCACTGCTTGTTGAGACAATTTCACACATGATCTTTATATGTGTAGTTTTTCTAGCCACTGAAATCTACTTTTAATCTCCAGGCCTAACCTAATTGAGGTCCTTGAGAATTTTATTTCATTGAAACTCACATGACTTCCCACAGATGTTTTGCCTATAAAGGACTCCAACAAAAGTGTAATTCTCTTGAAGAAAAGACTTTGTATTAACTTCAATATTTACTGATCTTTTTCATGCGTATGTGGAGATTTTAACCTACCTTTACTAAAACTGAGTCAGATATACAGCTAGTCCTCGACTTACAACAGTTCACTTAGTGACTCTTCAAAGTTACAATAGCACTGAAAAAAGTGATTTATTACTACTTTTCATACTTATAACAAATGCAGCATCCCATAGTCATGGGATCAAAATTCAGACGTTTAGCAACTGAGTCAGATTTAAGAATGTGATCACCTTTTGTGACCTTCAAATAAGCAAAGTCAATGGGAATAGCACTTAGCAATAGCACTTAGACTTATATACCGCTTTACAGTGCTTTACAGCCCTCTCTAAGCGGTTTACAGAGTCAGCATATTGTCCCCAACAATCTGGGTCCTCATTTTACCCACCTCGGAAGGATGGAAGGCTGAGTCAACCTTGAGCCGGTGAGATTTGAACCGCCGAACTGCAGCTAGCAGTCAGCTGAAGTAGCCTGCAGTGCTGCACTCTAACCACTGCGCCACCTTGGCACCTTGGAAGCCAGATTCACTTAACAACCATGTTATTAATGTAACAACTGCAGTGATTCACTTAACAACTGTGGAAAGAAAGATGGTAAAATGGGGCAAAACTCACTTAACAAATGTTTCACTTAGCAATATAACTTTTGAGCTCAGTTGTGGTCGTAAGTCAAGGATTATCTGTAGTTCCATTCTGTCAAGGAGAAATTGAAACTTTCTTCCACAAATTTTCTTGAGAATGGTGTGGAAAGCATTAACAATTATTTCTCTGAAAGAATTAGCTCAAATGACACTGACCCTAACAGTAAGATCCTTGAAAAAAGAAGAGAAGAATATAGAAAAATAAGAAAATAAAGCAAAACTTTAATATAGAGTCTTATTTATTTTATTTATTTTATTTTATAAAATTTATATGCCGCCCAACTCCCGAAGGACTCTGGGCGGCTTACATCATAAAAAATAAAACATATAAAAACAATTTAAAAAAGAAAGGGGAAAAAAAACCCCCAACTATATTTAAAATAAAACATTCACACAACCATGCATGGGCCAATCAGAACAACTATTGGCCCCAGGCCTGCCGGAAAAGCCAGGTCTTAACGGCTTTACGGAAGGCCAGTAAGGTGGGGGTAGTACGGATCTCGGGGGGAAGCCGGTTCCACAGAGTCGGAGTGGCTACAGAGAAGGCCCTACCACGCGGTCCCGCCAGCCGGCA
>QLTV01002556.1:1080162-1094965 GCA_003457575.1 Thermophis baileyi
ATGCATGCATGCATGGATGGATGGATGGATGGATGGATGGATGGATGGATGGATGGATGGATGGATGGATGGAGACAGAGAGACAGACAGACACGGATGGATGGATGGATGCATGGATGGATAGACGGACAGACAGATAGGTGATAGGTGATGGATGGATGGATGGATGGACGGACAGACAGACAGACGCAGACAGACAGACAGACAGACAGACAGACAGACAGACATAGAGATAAATCTCGATCAACTCTAAACCTTTGAAGAAATGTACACCTAAGATTCAGTGAATTAGTACGGAATTAGTAAGTAACTTACTGATAGAAGTAAGAAACGTGTTTTAGAAAGAACATAGAACATAATGTCCAGAATAAAGGAAGCTGGAGAACAGCATAACATGGAACAATTATTTATCTCACTAAAATTGCACTATTCTTGGATTTGTATATTATCTTTTGCTTACTTTACTATGATGCTCTAGTTATTAAATGTACAGAACCAGCTTCCTTACTTTTGTATAATGGAGTTACATCTCCATTTATGTACCTTCTGTGCAATTATTTAAAACCTTTATTTTCTTTAGCAAAAGGAGTTAATACCTACTTATAGATTGGAGCTTCTTCCATTTTTTTTTGAGTTATTTCCTCTTCATTTTTACTAATTAAAATGCTAACGTTGGAAAAGAAGACGTGAGAGAGAGAAATGCAGAAGACTTGACTGGTAAATTGACATTGCTTTAAATATTGCAGGAAAAATATTTTCCAATTCCCATGATTGGCACAGAGGAGAAACTGTGATTTGGAAATATATTGTTTCAGTGTTGTTTTAAATATTCCTCTGTGATAGATGACAATCTCTTTTCTGGAAAATGTAATACTCATAAAATATAGAAACATGAAAATATGCAAGCACACCAGGACATCAATTAAAGATTTAGACATGCAACTCAAAGGAGAGATTGCAGAAAAGTTCAAATCTTTATTTATCTTTTATTAACAAAAGCCTCATAATCTCCTTTTCAATTCCTCCCTGCAAAGTTACCTTTTCATCCAATAAAGTTAAATTTGCCATTAGTTCCACCAAAACCAGATTCGTTTTGCAGAAACATTTTATATAAAAGACTGAGTTGATAATACTTTAAAAGAAAGTCACTGTAGCCTTTCCAGTTAGCGGATCTTCCCTTCCCCTTCATATCACATGTTACGTGACTCTGTGTGTCTTTATGTAGAGTACATGTTGCATCATCTAAACATTTTATACTCCTGAATAGGTTTCTTGAATGTGCAGCTTTAGACTTCTATTAAAGCAGGAAGCACATAAATGTTTTCCATTCCTTGTGCTAAACAACAGGAAGAAACCTCTTTCCATACATATTATAGATTTGTTACCCTGTGCGTTTATTAGCTGTTCAGTTTCAATTGAATACAATTGAATATTGAGCATACATTGTACGATAGAATATCATAGAATATTAAGTATACATTGGCTTCTATCTTGAGCAGACAGAACAACTATTTAAAACTTTACCATTCCCCAAGGAGCAGATATAGGGTTCAATGTCTGTGTGTAAAATACAAGAGTATCTCAGTAGCCATGGATTACTATTCCTGCTCTAAAATTATCCCTAAATCAGTTTCCCCCCCCCAAATATTTTTTCCCTCCTCTGATAAATATGCTATTGATTTTTTTAAAATCGTCCTTAAGAGTATTAGAAAGTATATTACTGCCTTGGTAGGCTTATGAGAAAGACAGCAAAATTCATAATCAACATTATTCTGTTTCATTTCAATGGTCAAAGCACTGCTCACCATTCAAAGCATGGATTAAGCTGAATGCAGCAGCCTCAGGACTAATTATTAGATAAGAGAAAGAACTTGATTCATTTTTGTGTTTCCTTGTATTGTATTACAATAATAGAACTCACTTTTCCAAATGCTTATTTGCATCAACAGAGAAGTCCAATTTTGAAGCAATGGCATCAGGGCAATTAACAATGCTGAACAGAAATTTTAATCTTTGCCTACTTCTTGGACCTTTCCCTTGTTTCTTCATTTTTTTTTTTCCCCTCTGATTGCAAGCCAGAGAAAAATACTTGACCAAGATACGTTCATCTAAAACTTGCCCTTGGAGCATAGAGAAGGGCAAAACAGTGCTTCTGAGGATGCTCAATCTCTCCCATCATCCCCACTGTTGCAGAGGTGGGTTCCTCCCGGTTCGGACCGGTTCTATGGAACCGGCAGCAACCCAGGCCTGCCACGCCCCTGAACTGGCTCTCTCTGCGGCACCGTAGGTGCCGCCATCCTGGTTTCTTAGCACTGCGCATGTGCCCACGTGAGGCGTGCCTGCAGTGCGCAACATGCGCGCACCAACGCGGCACGGTAAGGAGCAAACCAGCAGCGAAGAAATTCAGAACCCACCCCTGCACTGTTGCAATGTTGGGATTTCATGAGGCAGACCAGGGGTAATGGGAGTAAGAACAAGATTCTGATCCTGGTTTTCCTTCATCAAGATCAGGTGCAATTGCAGCATTTGTTTTTTCCTTATCTCTTGAACTGCAAGCATCCCCACACTCTCATCTTATCTGCAAACTATCACTGATGCTACTCAAATTTCCAAAACTTCCAAGTTTCAGAAGATTTCAGACCTCAGTTCATCCAGTGTTTCCCTGGAGAAACTGAGGCTGTGCCCCCTACTATCTAACTTCTCATATCACTCTATCCAGATCAGGTTAGACTGAAATGTACTATAGTGACGTGCTTCTCTAAGACAGCTTGCTGCCATACAGGTCTCCAAAGATCTGATGAAATAACATATAAGGTTTGCTCCAGGGGTGGGTTCTAACTTACCTCGCTGCCGGTTCGCTTCCTCCCGCGCTGTGTGGCTGCGCGCGCATTGCGTGCTGTGTGGCCATGCCGTGCAGGCATGTGCGCACATTGCACATGTGGCTGCGCATGCGCAGTGCCAAAACCTGGCTTCTGCGCATGTGCAGAAGCAAAACAAGCAAAAAATAGCAAAAAAGCCAAAAACAAGATGGCGCATGCGCAGTGCCGAAAACTCTGCTTCTGTGCATGCACAGAAGCAAAAACCAGCAAAAAATTCCAAAAAAAAAAATTCCAAAAAAAATATATTCCAAAAAATAGACAGAACCGGCTCCGTGACGTCACCGCCGGTTTACTACCGGTTCTATAGAACCGGTGCAAACCGGGAGGAACCCACCTCTGGTTTGCTCAGACACTTCCTGCGATGATGATCAAGTGCCGTGGTTCTTGGTTCATTTGGTAATGGTTCAAGCAGCAATTTCCCCTTATAACCAGCCACACAAGAGCCTCTTGGAATTGTTTTGCAAATACTCAGAAATACCTAATGGATAAATGCATGGACAATCTATAAGTGCTAAATGGGTATCTGCTTCTCTTTTTGTGAAGGAGTATGAGATATCTGTTCTTAATTAATGGAGTCCTGGTAACCCTAGGAGCAATTCATTCAGGAATTGGCCTACATTTTATGAGCCTTTTAGCTTTTGGCTAGCTTGGATTGAGCAATGATTGGCTGAAGAGTCACCAGATTTCCAAACAGACAGGCAATGCTATGCCAAAAGTATCCAAAGAGCTGTGAATGGTTAAGTATAATATGGAGAAATCACAGGTTGCTTTTAAAGGGTTTTGGAAAGATTAGCAAATGGAATGACTGGTAATGTGTCAGACTGCTACTTCTCACTCAGATGAAGAAAATAAATCTGTGCAGTTAGATAGGTACCCTAATTAACACAGACTCCTTAATCAAGACAGATAATTTCTTCAATTTAGCCTCTTCTCCCTCTATGTATGGCATCCATACAATATGTGAAGTTTTCTGACTGGAATGAGACTAATGGTTTTTTTTTGTTTTTTTTTAAAGAGAGCTCAACAGAAAGGGTCAGCAAGAGTCCATGGATGTGTGGATGTTAATGATTGAGAAAAATTGTGTACAGAGGGCACAGCTACATTCACAATGCCTAAATATTCCTCTAGGATCAGATACAGCAAGCCTTTTAAAAGTTGGGTTTTTTCCTAATTACATTTAAAATATGCAGCACACAATTAGCATCCAAGTATAGATGATCGTGGTAAATCCATCCTAGAATGTTAAAAGGCTGCAAATCCATTTCACAAACTTTCTTTTTTCAAGCAGAATTTTCTTCTGGCTCTCCAAATTTCCATCTGAAACCTGATAGTGCAGAGAAATGTGCTGATGCTCTTTCATAGGTCTTCCTGACCCAGTGGTATGTGCTTCTGCAGAATAACAACACACTCACTTTGATGAGCCAGGCTACGTTCTTGGCAAAGCTCCTTTGTGGTTTTCAGGAAGTGTTGTAATGAACGTAGCTCGGAGAAGAAAAATAAAAAAATATGCGGCCTCCATACTCTAAATCTTAAGACTGAATAGGGGATTAGCCTTGGAATATAAAGATCTTGGTCAGAGCATCATGATGGTCCTGCCTAAACTTAGCAGTGGAATAAGAAATTGCTTTTCCCTCTTAAACAATCTCTATTTGTATGCCCGAGTTCCATGTCTGTCTGTTAAGAATTACACTCATACTTTAAAATGAAAAATAAAAGTACACTCTGAAGTTTCAACTGCTTCTTAGAGACAGATTGTACTCGGTTTTTGCCTGTGGGTTTTAGAAAAACTGAACAGGCATTCTCATTTGGTTGAAAACACACAGACCCAATGGAAGCAAACATTCTAAGAATCTGATATTTTGACAGAAGGCCATCTATTGTCTGATGTATTGTAGGGAGGAATAACCAACACACAACATGAATAACTTTGGATGGATTTGTATAACTAGCCCTGGGCTAGCTGCAGCGAACTAACACTTCACCATAGGTTTATGGCAGTGGTGAAATCCAATTTTTTTACTACCGGTTCTGTGGGCGTGGCTTGGTGGGCGTGGTGTGACTTGGTGGGCATGGCTTGGTGGGCGTGGCAGAGGAAGAATACTGCAAAATCTCCATTCCCACCCCACTCCAGGGGAAGGATACTGCAAAATCTCCATTCCTACCCCACTCCAGGGGAAGGATACTGCAAAATCCCCATTCCCTCCCCACTCCTGGGGGAAGGATATTGCAAAATCTCCATTCCCACCCCACTCTGGGGCCAGCCAGAGGTGGTATTTGCCAGTTCTCCGAACTACTCAAAATTTCCGCTACCAGTTCTCCGAACTACTCAAAATTTCTACTACTGGTTCTCCAGAACCTGTCAGAACCTGTTGGATTTCACCCCTGGTTTATGGGTATCTAAATAGAGGCATGTGGCTACTCACATACTGTATAATAGAAGATTTCAGAGTGGGGCAATAAAAAGAGTTTCCTTTCCTAAAGGTTTGGAATATTATTGTTTGGGATATTCACCAAAAGTCTAGCAGTATAGGTTAGAGTTTTAAACTTGATAATATTTAATAATTTCTCCATGTGGATGGAGAAGGGTCTATAGTATTAAAACAAGAATGCGGATTTTGGACAGGTAAATGTAGTCATGTTGTTTATTAACTACAGAGCATTCAGCGAAGAGAACTATACCCATATCAAATTTGTAACTACTACTCAGTGTAGGAGAGACTAAACACTCAGTATTATCTACAAAGACTCTAGAACTGGAAATATGTCAACCTAGAGAAGTTCAAAGACTAATGTAAATGGTTACATGTAAGAATTAAGAATCGAGGCACAAATGTAAAATAAGAATTAACTAGCCACAAGAACATTTGTTAGTCAGGATGCCTCTTCAAAAATCTTGATTTCATGTGAAATTCTTAATTGATGTTAAAATTACTAAGTTTGATATACACTGAACCTGTACCTTTTCCATTTGCCACTGTAACAATTAAGAAATTTTAAATCTGTATCTGGAAGTCTTACCGGGCTAGTTAGTCATATTCATTGTGCAGCCAAAGGGTTGTTAGGATTTTCAGTGAGTTTGTGGTTGTCTGGATGCCTGTGGATAAGAGACAGAGAACAAGACCTTGCTCTTATGTATACAACTACTGTGTGTTGTGGTTAGTGAATGACCAGTAATTTATACTGTATAGGACTGGAAGCTACCTCATTGTTTCAGATGTTTTTTTCAAACATTTCATGACCCCTTATGAAACATATATCGATTGGTGTATTATCTCCCTGTCTACATAGATGGCAACAGCTGTTTCTCTGAGCTGAGTTTTCCTAATATGCAAAATGTTTAAAAGCATCTTCCACAGATGGGGCACAATTTTCTTTTTAAAAAGAAGAGTAATGGCCCTTCTGTAAAACACGCATGGTGGTGCACTATGACTGCATGAAGGAACTTCTATGATGCATTGTTTGAAAAAGAACTAATTATGGCTTTCTGACTCGAGAGAGCTGATATGATATCTGATATCTGATTTGGAGCTACAAAGCAGGGCCACACTTTCTGAGTTGCAAAACTCTCTTTCCTGCCATTTAGCAGTCACCGGGATTTTTGCAGCCTAGAATTAGCAGCCCTAATCATGTAATTGCCTCCAAAAATGTCCTTTATGCTCTGCTTTCCACTGCAATTTTGCCTCCTTGTGTTATAACAGTAAAAACTCCATGATCCTCCAGATGTTTCTGAAATACAGCCCCCAGCTTTCCTTATGGTTGAGCCTATTGGCTGGGGCTACTGAGAATTTTGCTTCAACATCGTCTGCAGAAGCACATGTTCCCCATTAGTCTATTGAAGAGAAAGGCAGTGTGTCAGTATGGCCGGGGAAAAGAAACACAGCATGCAGTGAGAAACAGCACCAACCTTGCACCGAAAATGAAGTTCATTTCTTCCCTTCTGAGGGCCTTAACTGGGTGAACTCAGAGGTCACTGGATGGCTTTGATCTAATCATTCTTCCTCAATCCCAAAAGGTTTTGGTGGTAATATAATTAAGTGAATCCCCAGGAACATTGCCTTTCCCAACCTAGAAGAGATGGATTTCCATAGTCTCCAGCCTTGACTGAATAATGATCATTTTGATTATCATCACACCAATTTCTACACATTTGACAATTTAGAATGATAGGCCCCATGAACTCTCTGTGAGCAAACACAGTTAAAGAAAGTCAGTTGGCTACATACCATATGAAACTGTAAAAATATCATAGCAAGAGCAGCCACCTAGAAAAAGAAGAGAGAGAAGTAATATATTCTCCCTATATCATTTGGGCAATTCCCCCTGAAATTAAGTGAACCATAATCCAACACATATGAAGAACAACAGTCTTAAAAGAAGTTTCTTTGAAGTGACACATGAAGAGGAATGTTTGAAAAAAGACCATACTTTGCTCTTCAAGTACGGAATATAAAAATAATCCTCTTAAGATAGCAGAGAAACAGGAGTGGGAAAGTAAACGCTGGTATGGTCACACCAGAGCTAAAAAATTTGAAGAAGGCAATATTTTATATTAGCTGAGAAAAGTGTTCATCATGAATTACACCATCAAAGAAGTCAATGTGAAAATACCAACGCCTCAATAAAAACCAAAATTACACAGCTGAAATTCCTGTAAATAGATGTGTGTTTTTCCATATCCCAGTAATGAATGTCTGTAGCAACAGTGCCGTCTACAGAACAGTTCCATAAAAATCAGGAAAACTAATGAAGCCCCTGGTCAAATGGGAAACTAATTTTGAAAGGGATTACGGGGTTCTCTTTTTTCCACTGGCACTTTCTATGTCTTTTGACACCATGCCAAGTTCTGTCACACCAAGGTTTCCAAGGTTATACAGTATGTAATTTCCACACAAAGCAAAGCCTGGGTGCTACAGAGCCACTGAGAAATTACATTTTAAAAGGAATGGGCTCCCTCAGAAAGCATGAGTGAGGACCCACAGACCTCTTTGAGGTGGCCACTTGGTTTCTGTGAAGAAGGCAAAGAAACATAGCTGTATTTAGGGAGATTTGTTGCTGCTTTTGATAGCAACCTCTTTATGGAAACTTGCAGACTTAGGAGGAGGAGGAGGAGGAGGAGGAGGGGAGGGAAGGAAGAAGGAAGGAAGGAAGGAAGGAAGGAAGATGTTACAAGCTGGTTTTCTATCTGTTCTGTGGCCATGTCTGCTAAGGTAGTTTTCACCTTAAATAAATTAAGGAGGAGAGATTCCACTATGGCGATTCTGGTGAGATTGAACCAAATTCTTTATCTACAATATATGGCAGCCATCTTCCCTGTCAGCATTTTGCTGGTGGACAGCATGAGGGAAAAGGAGAGGACTTGCTTTCAGAAGAAAGCAAGTGTAAAAAGCTATTGCTTGGAAGAAATCCAGCAACTTCAGAAAAGTGATTTTATCTGAGCAAACTTTTATTTAATCCCACTTCTATTATTTTATCAGTAACTCAAAGTGACAAACATGCCTAGTACCTCTTCCTCCTCCTGTTTTCCCCATAACAACTCTGTGTTGTGAGTTGGGCTGAGAGAGCATGACTGGCCCAAAGTCACCCAGCAGGTTTTCATGCCTAAGGAAGGCAGACCTAGAACTCACAGTCTCCTGGTTTGTAAGCCCGCACCTTCACCACTAGACCAAACTGATGCAGAGTTGAAGTGGGTTCCGTATGCTTGACTGCGGCCCTGTGGTAGGGACTAGGTTCCTCCTACTTATGCCTGAGTTTACTTACTGAATATGTAGGGTTTTTTAAATTAATTTCACAAATTCAAATTACAATTAAAACAAGTGGACATTAAATAAGTCTGAGGTTATTTTGAAAGTGTCACTCACAAGAGGGAGGTTTTATAAAACTCATAGAGAATTAACAAGACTCTCTCCTCATACTCTCTTTAAAAAATACGGAAAAAGTGTAGATGGCATCTACCACCTGCTAGATTAGCTAAAATGTTTAAAAATATGTCTAGCAAATGTTGGAAATGTAACCAAAAAACGGGCACATTTTATAATTTGTGGTGGACTTGTGTCAAAGCAAAAAAAAAATTTGGGCAAAGATACACAGAAGGTTAGAAAAGATGATAGGAAAACATGTAGATTTTAAACCTGATTTGGTTTTATTAGGTATAATATCAGAAAAACTTGATAAGAAAAGTATGTATTTAATATTACATATCTTAACAGCAGCAAGGATTATTTTTGCACAATATTGGAAAAATGAAGATATACCATGAGATGAAGAAATAGTCAAGAAGATACTAGATTGTGCAGAAATGGATAGATTGACATTGAAAATTAAACAGAAAGAGAGGATGTAGAATATTATCAAACATGGAATTTATTTTACCAATGGTTGGAAAAAAAGGGTGGAGATTAAGAATGTAATTTGTATTGTTAAGCAAATCATATACCCAGACGACACAATGTTTATTAAGCACTAAGATATGTATTTAATAGAAAATCAATAAAATTTAAATTAAAAAAAAATACGGAAAAAGGATCTCTAGGGGAGAATTTTCACAGGTCAGGTGTCCCTGTGGGAGAGAGAATTCCATTCATTGTTGCAACTTTTATTGTTGCAGAAATGAGTATAGGAAAGAGAGTCTTCCTTGAGGATCTTGGAAGAATAGTTATTCCATACCAAAGCAGGCAATCTTTTTATTATCTGGATTCTGATCTGTATAGTGCTTAATCAGTATGTATCTCTGGTTTGAACAGGAGGGCTGCGCGTACTTTGAAAATGATTCAGAACAGTTTTGGACCTCATGCAAGCACAGAACTCCAGTGCTATTAATTAAAGCAGCCTGATCTTTCTCAGGCTTCCACGCTTTAAGGAACTGACATCATGCATGCACAGTTTAAAAAAAAAACAATGGAACATATAAATTTTGCAATATTGATGTTATATGCTCCCTTTGATGTTGCCAGTCCAGAGTCAGACTGTCACTTTCTGAACCATTTCAAAATTTCCAACAGTTGCAGAGGGCAGCTCCACCAACATGTCACAACAAGAAGCCTAGATGTTATTAATTTTTGTACTTTCATTGCCAGGTCATAATACCTTTGTCATTCTTATGAGTGATGAGACACGTAAGCCAATCTTGGATTTTTTTTTACATTCCTATCCTATTTTACTTGATTATTTGTTAGATTGTAATGTTACTGATTTTAAAAAAAACCTCAAGGAACAAGGTAAATGAAAATGCAAACTTTGGTTCTCCACCTCATGGTACGTCCGTGGTACTGAGATAATGCATGTGCCTGGGCACAATAAAGGGGGGGGGGAAATCCATATTCTGTAAGGTAGAACCTAGCAAGAAGTAGATTAAGGAAATTGTGCCAATGCCTGCTTTATAGTTCAAAGATAAGAGCAACCTATATTAAATTGGATTTTTACAGCATGCTGAACCATAAAGCATTGCTTACAAAATACACTGGCTGGGAATATAGAACACAGTTCTATATAGGTCACATACTCTTTCGATGTTCCTTTTACACAGAGATTCGGAAAAAACATATTCTGCCAATAACTGCTAGGTATCCTGGCCGTTCCGACACTGCTTATCTCCAGTGGCTGCTTAAAGTTGAACAATACATAACTACAGCACAGGTGGCTAGATTCTGCGCAGCAGCACTGGGGATTCGTCGGAAACACGTGTCTAATCCACCATAGTTATATAACAAATGTGGCAAACCCCTTTGCACTGCTTATTCCTTTCCCTTTTAGTATTAAACTGACAACAGGCCACGCAATTTATGGATTGTAATTTTAGTATAGTTAGACCATGTATAATTGACAGACTGGATTTTATCATAGATTTTAGTCGTTATTTATTATTTTATATTAGAATTTTTAATTGTGTTTTTATTTGTTCTGGTCTGTAATAACTGATTGATTGAACACAGTAAACTAAAAATAAGCAGACAATAAAAGGTGGAAGATTTTTACTATCTGATGGGTAATTAGAGTATTAATTAAATTTAATTAAAGATAGTGATATGGTAGGTCAAATGCTCTTGCCTTTTGGAGAAGCACCCCTTACTGAAAGAGGAGTCAAAGAGGCCATCTACATTAAGGTTGAACAGCCCCCTCTTAACAGATGGGGGGATACGACACCACCTATCTTCTTTTTACAACATAGTCCTTTCAGCAGTTCCAAAGGGTTCCACACCCATTTGCACTATTCAGATGACTCTGAGGGCATCTGATAAACTTCCAAGTGACCTCAACGACTCTCAGAAAGAGTACTAATGACCAGATGACTGCAAAGTATATAAATCCTTCTATTCCCCACCATTCAGTCAGAACTGAAGAAACGTCTTGGTTGAGAAGCGAAACCTCTTCAAGGAAAAACAAAGCACCTTTTAACAAAGCACCTTTGAGACATCCCTTACCCCCAAAGTCAGTCAGTCTGACTGAGTACATCAAAGGCTTTGCCCTCATGGGTCTTTTCCTTTCTACAGAAGAAAAATTCCAGCATGGAGATGAGCTGCAACTAAGCGAAAATGACTTGCCTAAGGCCACACAACAAATTCATGGAAGAGGCAGGTTTGGAATGAGAATCTCCCAGGCAATCACAGAATCTCCTCATGGCTTCTGCATTTGTACTGGATGAAACCTGAGATTCTCTATTATCCTTCCCTAATCACCTGAAGAGGTGCAGCTCTTTTTCAAAGGAAAAATGAGAGAGAAAACAATGGTTGTCCTAATTTGAAAGCTAATTGATTTGCTTATTAAATTAAAATGTCTCTAATGCCGTTCTTTGTAGGTTCCTGCCAAAATGGAAATGCCAGTGGCAGCTGTCCAGAGAAAAAGACTCCTACGAAGCCTTCAGTAAACAGCTGCTCTGTCTTTCATTAGGGAGTTTAGCAAAACCATATTAAGGCAATGGAAACACATCCATGGAGTAGAGCAATATGCTCAAAGGGATGCTATTAGTTTTATTCCCCCCCCACCCCCATATTAGAGTAAAAAAAAAGATCTGAGAGTTGAGCCAAAAGCTTCCATCATTTCAAAGTATTTGTGATTGATTCAGGGCCTGCAAATATCTACTAGAGCTTCCAAAGGTTTAATGAAGGCCCACAGGTTGAGATGGTCACCAAAAACCAACAGAATGTGAAAACAATTCCTAACAGACAAATAACCGAAACTGTGCTGCTCTGGGAACATTGTGATTTTTAGAAAGAAAGAGAGAGAGAGAGAGAGAGAGAGAGAGAGAGAGAGAGAGAGAGAGAGAGAGAAGAAAGAAAGCAAGAAAGAAAGAAAGAAAGAAAGAAAGAACGAAAGAAAGAAAGAAAGAAAGAAAGAAAGAAAGAAAGAAAGAAAGAAAGATGAAAGGCATAGCATGTGCTGGAAGATCACTTGGGAGGTATTTGTATTGACTCTCATTCTCAACTATGACTGCAAAGACCCTAAATTTGAATGATGCTGAACACCAAGGATCACTACTATCACAAAAAAAGTTGTTGGCTTAAGAGCCTCTTTCATTCTCTTTTTCTTCTTATTATTATTTCTCAGACATTCACTAAAACAGTAGATCGATGTGATTAAGAGAGCCATTTTATTTTATTTTTTCTTCAGCTTTAGGCTACAGACTGGAGTATGTTCACTGGCTCAAGTGAAAGCCAAAAAAGCAAAATAGTAAAAAGCAAGCCAGAAACTTCAAAGGGAACAAATTGTTCCATGGAATGGTGTTTGGTGACAGTATCAAGTCCCCAAATAATTAATTTCTGGGGATATGTTCTCCTCCCCCGAAAATAAATGCTTGGGGTAAACCTGAAATGGAGGACAATATCAGAGATGTTGCAATAATAGGGGGCTTCAATTACCTTCACTAGGGCTAATTAAAGAGATCCTTAGAGCAGGGGTCTCCAAACTTGACAACTTTAAGACTTGTGAACTTCAACTCCCAGAATTCCCCAGCCAGCTGGCTGACGAATTCTGGGAATTGTTTTTCTTTGAAGATGTTTCGCTTCTCATCCAAGAAGCTTCTTCAGCTCTGACTGGATGGTGGGGATATCCAGGAATATAAATCCTTCAATTCCCCACCATCCAGTCAGCGCTGAAGAAGCTTCTTGGATGAGGAGTGAAACGTCTTCAAAGAAAAAAACAAGAAAGTCCAGTTGCCTCTTGGAAAAAGCACCTTTGGGACAACCGTGACCTGGATGACTGACAATCTCCATAGACATTTTGCCAAGTTTAGAGACCCCTGCCTTAGAGAAAAGATGACCCTGGACTACTGTATATCCTATACAATGCTCTCAGACTGGTATAACAGGAGAATGCTGAAGAATGGAGTAGAAAGCATCAACATGCTGTTAAATTAAATGTAATTTCTCTACAAGTGGAAATTGCCATGTACATTTGGATGGCTCTCTCTCCCACTTCAATATTGAGGTTCCCCTCAGGGGTGGGATTGAAAAAATTTAGCAACCGGTTCTCTGCCCGGTTGCTGGGTGGGCGTGGCCTACTTAGCCTCCTGCACCATGGTGGGGGGAGGCTTTTCACCCTCCCCAGGCTCCGAAGGCTTTCCTCGAGCCTCTGGGAGGGCGAAAACAGGCCCCCGGGCTCCGGAGGCCTGAAATGGGCCCATTTCCGGACTTCTGGTACTTCCGGTAGGCCCATTTTTTGCCCTCCCCAGGCTCCGGAGGCTTTCTCAAGCCTCCGGGAGGGTGAAAATGGGCCCCCTGGGCTCCGGAGGCTGGAAACGGGCCCGTTTCCAGACTTCTGGTACTTCCAGTAGGCCCGTTTTTTGCCCTCCCAGAGCCTCCGCGCAGGTCCTGCACTTACCTGGCATCCAAAATGGGCCGCGTGAAGACTCCGGGGAGCGGCAGAGAGGGGCGGGCGGGGTCAGCCAGTCCTTGAAACTACCGGTTCAGCGAATCAGATGTAAATTAACATCCGGTTCGCCCGAACCGGTCCAAATCGGCTGAATCCCACCCCTGGTTCCCTGTCTACCCACTCTGTGTATAATTTTGAGGCTGTCTTCACGATGATACACTAAAGTGGCCATGGTATCAGATTCTACCAGCAGCCATTGAGGTAATAGATAATTAAGATGGCGCCGACGATGGCTGCCTCGGTGAAATGCTCTCAAATGATTTCTTTATTTTCTACTATTCTCTGCGATTCTCTATGGATTTCATACTCACAAGACCATCTACTAAGAATTAAGGAACGTTTCTTTAAGGAGCAGCTCTCTGTAACCTCCCCCCCCCCCCCCGTCTTTACAAACGCGGAGGAGATTCTAACACAGGAGGAAGCTTATTCCCCGGAACTATGGATCACCAAAAGCAAACGCAGACGGCAGAGACGAAGAGGTAAAAGGGTGGGAATTTTAAATAGACTAAGGAATAAGGGATATAAAAAACCCCCGCTCTCTTCAATCTTTCTAACCAATTTACGTTGGTTTGCTAATAAGATGGATGAAATACTTCTTTTAAACCAGTGGTTCCCAAACTTTTTCAGTCCACCGCCCCCTTGGTGCTACAAACTCATCCTCAGTGCCCCCCCACCCCCTTTAGGTGGGCGTGGCTTGGTGGTCAGGTGACTGGGTGGGCGTGGCCAATTTGTAAAATGTGGAGAAACTCACTTAACAACGCTCTTGCTTAACCAAAATTTTGGGCTCAATTGTGATCATAAGTCTTTCTTTCTTTCTTTTTCTTTCTTTCTGTCTTCCTTCCTTCCTTCCTTCCTTCCTTCCTTCCTTCCTTCCTACCATCTTTCTTTCTTTTTGTTTCTTTCTCTTCCTTCCTTCCTTCCTTCCTTCCGTCCGTCCGTCTGTCTGTCTGTCTGTCTTTATTCCTTCCTAACATCTTTCTTTCTTTCATGGCGGGAGAGCCGGCGCTAGGCTTACCTTCCTGGCGAGGCTCGGAGACCGCCCAGCACGCCCATCCGCTGGA
>QLTV01002556.1:1105076-1116765 GCA_003457575.1 Thermophis baileyi
CCAGTTCATCTTTCTTCTGGCTGCCAGTCAAACTGTTGGGGAGGTGAGAAAATAGCAAGGACCAGAAGGTTAGCATTGGTATCCCACCTCCCAAGTCTCAAGCAAGGACCAACCTCTTGGTGCCTGATCAGCTCGGTTCTCTCTGGCTGTCCCTTTTGCTTTGGGGAGGACCCAGCACCACAGGAAGGATGCTCAGGCAGAGAAAGGAGAACTATCTGGGTTATTTGCTTTTCCAGCCATCCTGGGTCTCTTTTTCCAAGGAGTTAAGACCAGCAAATATTCCTTGGAATCAGAGGTGGGTTCCTCCCGGTTCGGGCCAGTTTGCCTGAACCGGTAGCAACCCGCTGGTGATGTCACGGTGATGTCACGGATCCGGTTCTATCGGTGCCGGTCCGTGGGCGCCGCCATCTTTTTTTTGGATTTTTTTTTGGATTTTTTTTTAAATTTTTTTTTTGAATTTTTTCCGGGTTTTTTTCTTCTGCGCATGCACAGACGCCGAGTTTCCAGCACTGCACATGCGTCGCCATCTTGTTTTTGGCTTTTTTTTCACGAGGCACGGCCACGCGGCGCGGGAAGAAGCGAACCGGCAGCGAGGTAAGTTAGAACCCACCCCTGTCTCTAATACATTTACATGGGCCTACTGTGCCCCTGAATTAGGCCTCTGTCACCGCTATGTTCTCTGTTCTAGTTCCATTCTTTCATGTGGGTGAAATTCAAGTGAAAGAGGGAAGAACTTTAGTAGCTGGAAACTAACTTTGAAAGATTTGGGGTGGGGGTTAAGGGCCAAGTTATTGTTGAAGCCAAGTTGGCAGGATCACAGCACATATGTGAGTACAGCTGGAATCTATGCTTTTTATGATTTGGAGAAGGGCGTCATTGTTGTTTTACTGTCATAAACTTATTTTAGGGTTCATAATACCACATCTTTGTGTGTTTCTGTGCTAAAAATGGCAAGAAAATGTACTATTGATTTTTGGCCTGCAATCAACATTCTGCAGTTTGATTAGACTGGGGATGCGAAAAACAGCTTTGGACCATTCTTGAGGTATCAGAATACAGTACACAATTGTATAAATGAGCTATTTCTGGTTTTTAGACATATGACTGTAATTTTTATGACATCTAATTATCAAAGTATAAACCATCATATTATGTACAAAACACTCACTATTACTTTTTCCTGGATTTTTGAGATGTTAATGTCTTCCATGAAACTGCATTCATGAAATAAATTACATTTGACGTTAAAATAAACTCTGGGCAAGCTGAATATTTCATAATGAGGAGATGTGCACAGCTTCAGAGTACCTTGTTTCAAATTCCAATAAAATTATTAATAATAGGTGTCTCATAATGATAATGAGCATAATCTGTGGCAATTGAAAACATACGCAAATATCTAGATTGTTTGCCTTTGCTCCTTGCTATAGTAATCAACTATTTTCTCCTTCATGAGTTTACATTCCTTACCTGGAATGTTTAAAAAGTTGTAAATTGTTATGAAAGTTGTCCAATTGAACTTTTTTTCTTAAGTAATGGGGGCATTGCCTTGGTATTCGTGCGGATCAGCAATAAACAGTGATTGCTTCCTAATTTTAATTTCTTGATTCTCATTACCAGCTTACTTGATAACTGACAGAATATCAGCATATATGAGCCACGGTGGTGCAGTGGTTAGAGTGCAGTACTGCAGGCTACTTCTGCTGACTGCCGGCTGCCTGCAATTTGGCAGTTCAAATCTCACCAGGCTCAAGGTTGACTCAGCCTTCCATCCTTCCGAGGTCGGTAAAATGAGGACCCAGATTGTTGGGTGTAATATGCTGGCTCTGTAAATTTCTTAGAGAGGGCTGTAAAGCACTGTAAAGCAGTATATAAGTCTAAGTGCTATTGCTATTGCTATCCTTGTGATACTATTTCAGCAAACACCATGGTGGACTTCATGAATGCAGAATCCTGGTCTCTATGTTTTTCAAAGGGATGGAAATGGAAAGCATATCAAGGAGGGAGTTCATTTATACAAAGTTGTGAGAATTCATCTATAACATCACATGCAGGAATGCCTGATTTTTGTACAAGTGGACATAGATAAGAATTGACAATTTAAATAAATAAATCCAACATATATAAGAAAAGAGTTACTGGAAATAAGTTCATTAGATTTCCTCCACATCAGCTCATCATTTTTAAATAAGTTTTAGTAAATGAGCAACCTCACCTGTCCTACTTCATTCAGGTAAAGCATGACAGGCCTTTTCCTCTGCCACTTTCAACCAGACAGCCAATACATAGATGTTTCAAACCTGGCAGGGAGAATACAAATAATTGCAAAATCCAAACCTCACTTAAGTGATAAACAGGGAGGGAGGGGTCCAGGGCTGCCTATTAGATCCTTCTCAACCTTATCCTTGGTGCAAAACTCTTTTGTCTTGAGGCAAAAGCAGAAGACAGTGGGAGAGGTGTAAAGAAGCAGGTCACCTGGGAGAAAGAACACTTACAAGAAAGAAAAGGAGATTGCTGGAAAATGGAAATTGGAAACAGCCACATGGTTTTGGTGATATGAAGCAGAAAGCTATGCAAGAACCATGGTAGGAGCAAAGCTGGTCCTCTCCAGGTCTATAGCTGATGGACCCAAGAAAAAGTTCAGGGAACAGATAAAGAACCAACCTTTAAGGAGATCAACAAGCACCACCTTGTGCAATCAAACACAGCATGTTATTATCATGATAATAATGCCACTGTTACGTTAGGGTCGAATGAAGAGGCAGGACTCAGAATAGTGACTTCAGCTCTTTAATAAGAAGACAGGTACAGCAAACTTGCTAGGCTGTCCGACAGCTCCCTCTTTTAAAGGGACCTGTCCGGCAGCCCAGCCACTGGAATTGCTCTGTTTTCCCGCCACTCAGTTGAACCAATGAGCTTAAAGTATGTTAATTCCCCCTTAAGACATGGAACAGAGTGAAGCCTTTGCCCAAGGCTTCACTCTCTATTTATATATGAAACACCCCTCCCCTCTGAAACAGGCATTAACCAATCAGAGAGGTTCAACTAACGTAGTCACGCAGGTAGGCGGGGCGTTGGTGGGTGCGACCTGACCTGTGCAGCTCAGTAGCACCAGCGGCGGCGGCTTGGGTAGTCAGGTCTGCCGCCGTTCCTGAGTCAGCCAATGGAACCGTCTGGAAGTTATCCCGGGGCATGGCTGACTCCACCCGAATCGCCAGTGTTACATTAAGGTCGAATGAAGAGACAGGACTCAGTATAGTGACTTCAGCTCTTTAATAAGAAGACAGGTACAGCAAACTTGCTAGGCTGTCCGACAGCTCCCTCTTTTAAAGGGACCTGTCCGGCAGCCCAGCCACTGGAATTGCTCTGTTTTCCCGCCGCTCAGTTGAACCAATGAGCTTAAAGTATGTTAATTCCCCCTTAAGACACGGACCGGAGTGAAGCCTTTGCCCAAGGCTTCACTCTCTATTTACACATGTAACAGCCACTAAGTTTTCAGATAAGTTGCTCAAATGTGAGAGCCTCATCTCTGTCACAAGCCAGCATTAAGGAGGACCAGTGTGGACAAGGCATTTTCCTCCTCCCAGACAATAGGTGATAGCCAGAAAAAGTACAACATAATCCATATCCAGAACCTATGCCATGCATTGGAGCAGGAGTAATTCAGAGCTGAAGGGCACTTAGACCATGATCTTCCAATGTTGCACTCATCCTTGGCCATTCTCAGTATAAGCAAATTGCACAGGAACCAAATTAAGGGTAGCACCAAGAGCTACATCAGTAACAATAGCTGCTTGCTGGACTGAAATATATATTTCAAAAGAATCAGAATAGAATCTGAGCCAATTCCAAAAGTAATCTGTGGCTTCTAATCCAGTGAGAGCAGGAAGAGAGAAAACACTAAGCATAGCACTGAGTGAAAAACCCTACACATTCAGTCTGTACTGCTTGAATGATTTGCAGTAAATTCAAGGTCAGTTTTTGTAATATAATACATTACAGTCTAATACATTTTCCATCTTTGCTGCTTCTGTTTGTGGCATCCATCCAATGCTCAGCTTGTCTGGGCATTTTATTAGCTGCGTTTTAATAATGTACTAAGCCAGAGTTGGTTTCAGCATGGCTTATTTGTTGAATAAGCCACAATTGGCTAGGTCATAGAAACCAGGCAAATCCCATGAGGGTTGGATGATGAATGAACCTGACCTGGCTGACAGTCCACAGAAACTATGATCCCTCTTCTGTTTAATACATGATTCAATCTAGGGCAGAACAAACTGGGTGGCAGAGGAAATGTGGCATCCTAGGCAGCTGCTTACTGTGCTCTGTTTTTCAGCCAGCTCTGCAGTCATACTAATGTGTTTGGGCTTCCCTCCCTCCCTCCCTCCCTCCTCCCCCTGCCAGGATTGCTGCATTCAGTAGCAACCTACAGAACTGAACAGAGGCTTAGCAGCTATTCAGTATTGTGTGTGTGTGTGTGTGTGTGTGTGTGTGTGTGTGTGTGTGTGTGTGAGAGAGAGAGAGAGAGAGAGAGAGAGAGAGAGACCATTGAGCCAGAGCTGGCCAAAGACATTTTCATAGTCATGTGGCTGGCATGACATCACAGAGCATGGTTACCTTTTCACCAAAGTGGAAAGGTAACCACCGTATTCACCGTATCCGTTTACCTACTTGCTTTCGAACTGCTAGGTTGGCAGGAACTGAGGTGAGGATGGGAGCTCACCCCATCACGTGACACTCAGGTCTTGAACCCAGACAGCCGGGTTTCCAGCTGACAAGCCCAGTGTCTTAACCATTGAGCCACCGTGCCACCCCGTGTGTGTGTGTGTTTGTGTGTGTACACATACATAGATACATACATACACCAGGGGTGAAATTCAGCAGGTTCTGACAGGTTCTGGAGAACCGGTAGCGGAAATTTTGAGTAGTTTGGAGAACCGGCAAATACCACCTTTGGCTGGCCCCAGAGTGGGGTGGGAATGGGGATTTTGCAGTATCCTTCCCCTGCCATGCCTACCAATCCACGCCCACAGAACAGGTAGGGAAAATTTTTGAATTTCACCCTTGACATACACACACACATGCATGCATGCATGCATGCATAAACACACACTCTGAATACATACTAAACCTCTGGTACAGTTCTCCAGGTTGCTACTGAATGCAGGAATCCTTGGGCCTCACAATTATATTGCTAATCTCTTGTCGGCAATACTCCTGCAGTTTCCAAACTGAGCAAGAGATGAGACCCAAGATATTGAAGGCAGAGAAAAAGAATTACTTTTAACAACATGAATAATGGCTATTCACTCAGCAGTGACCTGTCAATCAGCATTTAGGAGAAAAAACAGTGTCATCTCAAAGAACACAAATGATAATTTTAGCAGATGTGTTTAAGCGTTTGCACAGAAAGGAGTGATGAGAGATTTGAAATGCCGTGCAATAAAAAGCAATACAACTTGGCAAGAGATCGAATGAATCCAAGCATATCTCCAAGCCAGCTGAGGCCAGAAGATGGGAGCATGGTGGCAAGATCTGCAGAGCAAAAAAGGAACGGCTGGCCAAGGATCTGGATTCATACAAATAGAGAGTCCCTGTTGCTTGTGTGTAGGCAGGCAGCCAGGCCTGAAATGAAAATTGGTTTGGGCTGGACACGGGTAGAGCAAAACGTCACATGGCATGACTACATTTATGAAAGAACTTCAGTCCCCTCGGATTCCATAAGGGAGAAGGATTCAGAAGATTGCTTTCAAGTCTGCAATTTTGGTGAGAGAAACATTCTGGTGTAACTGAAAAAGGCGAAATCTCTGATTGCTTTGCTTACTTCAAATATTACCTCTTGGCAAGCTCTGCTGAGATTCTTTCATTTCAACTTTAAAGATTGTAACCATGGAACATTTGACCTAACAATATTTAGGGGGATGCGTGACCTCCCCCTAGTTTAATTTCTAACTAGTCTGGGTTTTTTTGAATTTACTTGGAAACTTTCATTGACAGCTTTCCATGCAATTGTGAGTCTTTAAAAAAAGGTAAAGGTTTCCCATGTCTAGTTGTGTCCGACTCTTGGAGGTGGTGCTCATCTCTGTTTCCTTATATGCACATATATTTGGTATCTTTCTCATAAACACTATGACATTGTTTTCAGGAAGTTGGGCTTACAGTGCTTTCTAACATGTGTTAAGCATTATGACACTCATGGTAGAGCTACGCATCAGCTTCAGATAAAACTCCAGTCTTTACTATTACATTTGTTTGTTTGTTTGTTTGTTTTTTTGTTTGTTTTATAAAGTTATATGGCTGCCCATCTACCAGATGGAATTCTGGGTGGTGAACAAGACTCAAACCCAATATAATTAGAACAACAACAACAACATCTGAAAGAGAGCAAACAAAAATTACGTGAGGCCAAGTCAGAGAAATTCTAGACTCTGGCAAAAAGCAAGATACGGTAGTTTACAAAGTAATCAAAACTGAATCTGTTCCTTTCAAAGATTAATTAGTGATTAGTACTTTGGAGGCTTATGGAAAGAGATATCTTTACTAACATTTTTCCAAATACCAGAAATTCCAGAAGAGAAGGCGAGACTGAGAGACTTACCTTCAATTTACAGGAAATAATTGACCTAGGATTCTTCCATTATAGAATTTAAAGGAAAAGATTTTCATGGTTTCTTTGCTTTTTCCTAATTATGTCTTGTTTGAGTAGGGCTATTTGGAAAGCTTTGGTGGAACCAGTGAGAGTCAGGAAGGAATTGCTTGTAATTTATGTTCCATCCTCTTATCCTAATTCCAAAAAAAAAAATCCTTACTCTCCCAATTTTCTAGTTCTTTGCTTCAGTTCAGTTCTTAACCTTCCATCCCAATCTCTTCGTTTTTATCATGATCTCCATTTTTGAAATTAAAATTCCATTTATTCTTACTTTTAATCTATCTGGGCTACATAAACAGTCCGCCCTTCTCCCACCACTTTCATTTAAAACCTTGTTATGAAATTTGGTTTTATTTTGAAGCAGATCCTGAGTTTATTCTTCAAATCTTTACCAATATGTATGTGACACTAAGTTATTATTTTAGTTCTATATCTGTCTCACCATAGTACCTTTACAAATGAATGAATGAATGAATATATACCTGTACACACACACGTGTATGTGTGTGTGTATACATGTGTGTGTGTGTGTGTGTGTGTGTGTGTGTGTGTGTGTGTGTGTACAGGTAGTCCTCAATTTACGTCCACAATTAAGCCAAAATGTCTATTGCTAAGTGAAACATTTTTTAAATGAGTTTTGTCGCATTTTATGACTTTTCTTGTCACAGTTGTCAAGTGAATCACTGGAGTTGTTAAGTTAGTAATAGGGTTGTTAAGTGAATGTGGCTTCCCCATTGACTTTGCTTGTCAGAAGGCTGCAAAAGGTGATCACATGACCCCGGACACTGCAACCGTCATAAATGTGAATCAAGCATCTGAATTTTGATCATGTGACTATGGGGATGCTGCAACGGTCATAAGTGTGAACAATGGTCATAAGTTACTGTTTTCAGTGTCATTGTAACTTTGAATGGTCAGTAAATGAACTGTTGTAAGTCAAGGCCACCTGTACATGTGTGTGTGTGTGTGAGTTTGTGTGTGTGTATTAGAATCAGACAATTATAGAATGAAAAGTCTGAACAGGATCTTGAAGATTACTAGTCCAACCTCCCTCTTCCTCCAGTGCAGGAACCTACTATTGCACCATCTCTGACACATGCCAATTTAGTCCTTCTTAAAATAAATCCAGCAAAGGAAAAATCTATCACCTCTGAAGGCAATCTGTTCCACGGCTGAACAGCTCTTGCTGTTAGAATTTGCTTCCTGATGTTCCTGCAAAATCAACTTTTTCATAATTTAAACTTATAAGGTCTTTGTTGTGCCTTCAAGAACAATTCTGCCCTTTCTTCGACATATTGGTAGTTGAGATACATGTAGGCCTATCTTGCATCTCCATGGTCTTTTCCTTCCCAGGGTACCCAATGCCACCAACAATTTGTCATAAGATTTTCCTTCCTCTTGCTGTCTTATTGCTCTCCTTGAGAGTGCTCCAGTTCATTACTGTCCATCCTAAAATGCAGTGCGCCAAACTATTCCAGGTACAGTCTATCCAACACAGAATATTCCGAAACAATGACTTGTCTTGATTTTGACATATACTTCCGATGATGCAGCTTAGAACTTTTTGCTGTTTTTGCTGTTTTTGTTGTTTTCATTTTTATTTGGCAGCCGCATCAAATGGTTGGCTCCTATTCTGCTTGTGATCCTCCAAACCACCTAAATCATTTTTCCATGTATTGCTGCCCAGTAAGGGTTCCTCCATCCTATACCCATCACTTTGATTTTTTTCCCTACTTAAATGTAAAACTGTCTTTATCCTTGTTGATATTCATCTTGCTGGTTTTTGCCCAATGTTCCAACTTCATCAAGATCCTTTTGAAATTGGAGGCTGTCCTCTCAGATGTTTGTTAATTTTTTGCAAATTTGACATTCATAGTTTCTAGCCTCTAATTCAAGTCATTTATAAATGAACAAAAAAACATTGAAGACTGGAGCCAGGTAGCTTGATGCAGAACCATTCCCCTACAATTGTTGGGTACAATTGTTTACTAGCTAATGATAACAGAGTCCAGCCTACATTTTACTCTCTTCTCTAAGAAAATCTCATAGATGATTTGTTTTCTTGAAAACTTTGCTCCATCCCCCAAATTCCTGCAGTCAGCTAAACTGTTCATTTTGCCTTATATCAAAAGCTGAGTTATCCCTAAATTGGTTGAAAGAATTGCTTCAAAATACAGAAGTCTAAAAATAAGAAAACAAAATCTAGAACTGTGCCAAAATCTCTTCACGGTGAAATACATTGCTTGACATTAATGCAAGATCATTCATTTAAAATTATTATGTAAACTATAGTAGCATGCATGGGCAGAAATACTGCTGGCTGCGGCATTCTAGCTAAATATGCTTTTGGTCTGGAGAGTTGCAGAAACGTTTGCTAGGAAGTCAAGGTAATAAGAGATCCATACAATCTAGTGATGGATTACAGCCTGCAATCTTTAGATGCAATGGCAGGAAGGACCTCCTACTTGACCATCCATGTCAGAAATATATCGAATAAATTGATTTTGAATAATTTCTTTGAGGAGAAATAAATGTTAAATTACTTGAAAATATTCCCCCACTTCCAATTAGATGAATCAACAAGATCATGTATCTAAACACAATTTAAACGACATGCATTTAGAAGAGTAACTGTGCTTGCTTCTGAAGAAATAAAGAGCTTCTAACATTTTTTAATCACTTAAGCTTCTGTTCTATTATTTTGTATTTTTCTTTCTGCTTATTTTTCTCTCCCTTTTGTGGATTTTAAAGTATATATATAAGACTGAGATTACAGTCAATATGTGCAGGAAATGTGCTAAGGCAAATATGCTGCTGGCCACTAAAACTGATTTGAGCAAAAAGGAAACAGGGATGTATTTTGTAACTGTCAGCAGTTTCCAAGTAAAGTTCACACTAACCTTAGCCCTATAAAATCATTATGGAAAAGGTCTACCATTTTTATTTAATTTTGTTTGTAAAAAAGGTCTTGGACACCCTGCCAAGTTGCAAAATTATATAAAACAGAAGATGTTAGAAGAATTGGAAAAGAAGACAACTTGCTGATTAGCAGACTAGTTCTATGTGGGACTGGATGACATGACCATGAAGTGGATATATAGCTGACTCACAAATCAGACTCAAAGAAAAATAAGATTAATTTATTGTATCTCATCAAACTGAAGAATTGGGATGCCATAAGGATAAGTCCTGGATCCTCTATATTTTAATATCTCAATTAATGCCTTAGATGAAGAGGCCAAGGGAATGCTTATCATATTTATAGATGACATCAAATTTTGTGGTCTAGCCAATCCTATAGAAGACAGAAAGAAAAGACAAAATGATCTTAATAATTTGAAGAAATGGGCTGAAAGTAACAGAATGAACCCTATGTGGGCTCCTGTTGTTTTTGTCAAAATGAAGAAAGCAGCCACGTGTCAGAAGCTCCAGTCGTTTGGGAAGTAAATGGAGACATTCAGTACGTACAAAAGGGGTTGAGTAATATGATGCTGGTTTTTTTTTTCAGACTAAGCCATTTGATACTTCCAACCCCACTGCTGCTAACTAAAAACCACACCCTAGATCAGTGATGGCGAACCTTTTTTTCCTCGGGTGCCGAAAGCGCGTGTGCGCGTGCTATCACGGGAGGGCAAAAACGGCCTCCCCCACCCCTCGGAGGCCCTCTGGAGTCTGGAAACGGCCCATTTCCCAACTTTTGGTGGGCCCAGTAGGCCTGTTTTTCACCCTCCCCAGGCTCCAGAGGCTTCCCTGGAGCCTGGAGAGGGCAAAAACGCCCTCCCCCGCCCCCCGGAGGCCCTCCGGAGTCCGGAAATGGCCCATTTCTCGACTTCCAGTGGGCCTGGTAGGCCTGTTTTTCACCCTCACCAGGCTCCAGAGGCTTTCCTGGAGCATGGGGAGGGCGAAAACGCCCTCCCCCGCCCCCTGGAGGCCCTCCTGAGGCCAAAAACGTCCTCCCAGAGCCTCCGTGCAAGCCAAAAATCAGCTGGCCGGCGCGCACATGCATGCTGGAGCTGAGCTAGGGCAACGGCTCGCGTGCCGGCAGATATGGCTCCGCGTGCCACCTGTGGCACGCGTGCCATAGGTTCGCCATCACTGCCTTAGATAGAAGAAGCTGAGCATTTTTAGCCTTGAGGAAAAAAAATTCTGGGAGCAGAAGTACTCTTCAGATACCTGAGAAGTGTCACATAGAAGGGGGTAAAGAACTGTCCTCTCTGTCAAAGAGTGCAAGACTGCGAAATGGATTTAAATTAAAAGAAGGAGATTTTAATTGACTGGGAGGGGGTAGAGATTTTCTTGCAGTAAGAGCAGTTTGGCGCAGATGACCAGAGAGGCGGGCAGATTCTTCTTCACTGGAAAGATTCAAGGGAGAGGTAGACAGTCATCTCTCTAGGATGCCTTAATTTGGATTCATGCATAGAATTGGGAATTGGACTCAGTGGTCTAGATTGCCCCTTCCAATTCTCAGATTTTCTGGTTCTTTCATTGGAATCTTTTTTTATAAAAAGTTTTTTTTTATTTTTTCCAACAAACATTACATATTTTATGAACAAAGTGTTGTCCAGATCAATCTTACATAACTTTCCAAATATATAATCCATTTCATTATCATCTGTTCGTTTCATTTCCAACCCATATTTTCCTTACATATTTCTTTATCTTAATTTCTTTTCTTTTTAATACATACATAATATTACTAATCGCCCTAGATTCTTAATCCCTTACAATAACATCAATTAACTACCCTATTTACTACATACATTTCTCATATTTTCAATCCCACTGTATTTCAACTCCTTCTGATAATTTCATTAATCTAATTTAATTTGTCTTTAAAAATAAACAAATTACCCTTTCACATTCCATCTACTATTCTGTTTTACTATAATCAATATACATCGTTATCCTCACATCTTACACAAAAAAACCCTTTAATTTTTATTAACAATATATCTAATGCCACCAGAAGTTGTGGGCGCTCCATCACTGGAGGTTTTTAAGAAGAGACTGGACAATCACTTGTCTGAAATGACATAGGTT
>QLTV01002556.1:1116787-1142863 GCA_003457575.1 Thermophis baileyi
TTCTTCTTCTTCTTCTTCTTCTTCTTCTTCTTCTTCTTCTTCTTCTTCTTCTTCTTCTTCTTCTTCTTCTTCTTCTTCTTCTTCTTCTTCTTCTTTTTTATGTTTATGTATCTTATACCTTTTCACCTGAGTCCTTTTACTCTCTTTTGAATTTATTATTTGCGTGGTTCTCCCCCCAACGTTCTCTGATCTCTTCCCACTATTTCCCATTTTACACTTTGATTGATTCTTTTTAAGGGATATTCCCCTCTCTCAACTCTTTTCTTACTACTGTAAATCCCAGTGAAATCATCAAATAGTTTTTTACTTTCAGTCCCTTCTTCTTCTGTGTTATTTTCTTGTTCCTCATTTATCTCTTTTACCACCTCCTCTCCTATTTTTTGCTCTGTATATCCCCGCAAAATTTCTGACTCTTCTCCTATTTCATCTATGTCTTCCAACAAAGTTTCTGATTTTTTATCACCTTTTACAATTTCACACACATTTTTTAGCACAATAAATAATTCCTCATACATCCAGATCTCCATATTGCCAATTTAAGCTTTTTATCTTATATCAAAATTAAAACTTAAGGTCCGTATAGTCTCTTTTTTTATTTTTATTTTTTCCAATTTCTATTGTGTCCAGTTCAAATAGTAGTCCAATCCAATCCGATTCCAATGTTTATTATCCTCCACAGCCGTAGAAACACAAAGCCAAGCAGTATAGGCAAAACAAACACACCTTAAAAATTCTCAGCCTTTGCACCTTATCTTCTTACAGCTAAGGTCAGACAGCTGCACTTTCTCTCTTACAATCCACAAATTGTTGCAATATTTTCTTTTCTCCAGTAGATGGCACTCTCCACTCCACAATATGCTCACACCAGCTGGTTGTCAAAGCTGTCAAAAAATAACTTTAAATCCACACACACAAAAAAGGATTTTCTCGCAAATTTCTTCCTTTTATTCTTTTATATTTCTCCACTTAAAATTATATCCAAGATACAAATAATCTTCTTGGGCTATAAAAATTTAGCCTCCATTTCCCCCCCCCCTGCCACTTCCTCTGTACAGTTCCCTGGTGCCAATTAGCCGCTATTTCAGCCTGGGAAATCCTTTTAAATTCCAAATTAACACTTGCCTTTTACCTGTGAATTGGTAACTTGCTCACCCAGTTTCAGCACTTTGTCCAAACACCGCTCCTGCACATAAACTTTGTCCGGTTGCCCCAGTTTTGTAGCAGTCATTCGAAAATGGCCGCTGCCCCTACCGCCGGTCCGAAGAGCTGTCTCTGACCATTCGAGGAACTTGCCTGCTCCTCTAGGTCGTCCAAGATGCCTCTCCTTCTTCATCATCCCTTCAGGATGGTTCTGGTCCAAAGACCCCCCGACAGCGGTTTGTCAGACTGGATTTTGCGAAGCTCGTTGGAGCTCCGCTATTTTCCAGCCTGTCTCGCCGCGATGCTTCCAGTTTCTCCATTGGAATCTTGAGAAAAAGAGCAAATACTGAATGTATGCAGATCCTGGGTGACATAGGCTCTTCACAGCTGTCGTCAAGGATAGATCTTGTTCCATAAGTTCTTAGCTGCCATTTGATAAAAGGAAGCAAACAACAAAAGGTATTTCTGGGTAGCTGGCAGTAATTTATATCAGTCCAAAGGCATGGTGTAGCTATTCCATCTTTACACAGCAAGCCAGTACTAGTAGTTGCAGTTTAAGAAAAAAAGATGTAAGAAGTGGCGGAGCAGACAGGATAGCTACAGATAGAAGTCAATGTTATCCTTGCACCAGTTAAAAAGTACTTCAGGTACCAGTCAAGGCTGTTACACAATGAAAGTTTTGATTGGGGGAATCCAGCATCTCTTGTAGACCACACTGTAATAACACTCGTCTGTAATGGCTCATGATAGTATTGAACGAATGTTTAGAAAAGCCTGGGGTTGAAGAGATAGCAAGTACATCAGTTGCTATTGGACCCTGGGGTAGATTTTGAAAACTTCTCAGCTACACCTGATTCAAAGATTGGATGGGATCGAACGTATGAAAACCAATTGCTGATGATGCTACTGAATCTAAATAATCACCAGGGGCGGGCAGGCATCCATCTCATGGAAAATAATTGACATTAGGAGGCATCAGCTTTTGAGAGTTGAGGATAACATTCTTAGTTGGATTTTTCCCCTCCCAAGACAACCAATCCAACAGGGAAATCAGAGAATTGCTACTGTTGAAGGAAGAATAGGAACCCAGGGTGAAAGACTTCAACTCAATCAAAAGATCATTTTACATACATCCCACTGAGATTTGTGGGTTTTCCAGTAAACATTGGAGGCGGCTCTTTTTATTTCTTGCGGCTCTTTTTCCTAACTTCTTGTTTCAGACCTAGTATCATCTTTCTCCAGCTTTCTGTGACATGGGTGGATAATTTTTTGGTGGCCATTCTACAATCATAATAGCTGATTGCCTCATTTACATATTTGGGGAAATACTATAGAACCATTGTGCTATAGTGGAAATGACTTCTGTCTGCTAAGTTGAAGTATTTAATTTTCATTTCATCTGTTGCAGTTACATCTCTTTCCGCTGTAGAAGAGTCCTCAATCATCAGGCATGGATGATCTCAGCATTTGAGATAAAAAAAAAATTCTACCCACTTCCTTGAGTGGAATTCCCAGTAAACAGAATTTATGAGCCGTGGTGGCGCAGTGGTGAGAATGCAGTACTGCAGGCTACTTCTGCTGACTGCCGAATGCCAGCAGTTCGGCAATTCGAGTCTCACTGGCTCAAGGTTGACTCAGCCTTCCATCCTTCCGAGGTCAGTAAAATGAGGACCCAGATTGTTGGGGGCAATATGCTGACTCTGTAAACCGCTTAGAGAGGGATGTAAAGCACTGTGAAGCGGTATATAAGTCTAAATGCTATTGTTATGATCAAAAATATTGTGTAAGGCTTGTGCTGCATGAATTTTGCCCTTTTTCGTTTAATGTTATTTTGCTTTCTATGCTGTCTTTTGGGGTTGAGGAATTCTGCCTTCTTAATTTTATCTTTCCTATATATCTAAATGATAGTATATAAATCATATTTGTATCCCCTTCTTCTAAAGACCTCCAAATGGTGCTTTAAAGCAGTTTGAGGTGATTTGCCCACTGCTAATCATCAAGCTATGTAGCTGACTTGAAGTTGGAGTTCCCCCATCTAACACAACACTGTACCAGAGGTGGGGTCCTCCCGGTTCGCACCAGTTCTATAGAACCGGTAGCAAACTGCTGGTGACGTCACGGAGCCGGTTCTGTCAGTGCCAGTCTGTGGACGCCGCCATCTTTTTTTTGGAATTATTATTATTATTATTTTTTGGAATTTTTTGCTGATTTTTTTCTTCTGCGCATGCGCAGAAGCCGAGTCCCCGGCACTGTGCATGCGCCGCCATCTTGTTTTTGGCTTTTTAAAAAATTTTTGGCACTATGCAGCCGTGCGGCGTGCAATGCGTGCACAGCCACGTGGCGTGGGAGGAAGCGAACTGGCGGCGAGGTAAGTTAGAACCCACCCCTGCACTGTACCTAATCATTTCTCAACTTGAAGATCGTCACTGTAATTCAGATCAGCACTTCTGGAGTATCTGATTATTTTAAAATATGAAAACTTTGGTGCTATCTCCATTTACCCTCACAGAGATTTCCATGAAAAACCACAAAAGCCATGCCGATTTGATCACCGTTTGAGTTAAAGCCTATGCTGATCATTTGACGCCTTTCCAAAAGGCTACCACCATAAAAAGTGCTGGATATCCCAGAATCTCACGTGGTGAGCATAATGGCAGAATTTTGCTCTGCTGGATTACTTGCGCAACCTGGGTGGTTGCTGGAGGGGATGCCTCTTTTGTCCCATATCTTCTTTCTCTTGGTATTTCCTTGTAGTGGATGAAAGGTCCAAAGACAATCTTGGTGTATTTGACCAGTTTAATGGCCTGGAAAGTAAGGATTGGTACCATGATAAGTACAGAGGCCTCAGAATTTTTTCCTGCTTTTATAAAAAATGGAATATATGTATGGTTCGGTACAAAACTATGAGGAGGGTATTCATTACTGCGTGGCAAATAAGTCCTGATTGACTGGTATTTTTCTGTGCTCAGTCATTGTTTGGGAAGGGCTGTTGGTTCTTTGCAAATATTATAAAATCACAAACGTGTGTGGATGCTCCCATTGTGCCCTAGTATTCTGATCTAAAAATAAGAGGAACAGACCATCCGTTCCCTGCTGCCTTTTCATTGTGAAATCAAAACACTTGGACAAAAAAAAAAGGCTGGTCATCTGGAAGTTCTATAGGGAGGCATCAGACACCCCGCACACACAAATGCACTCATTTAACTTCCTTCTCAGGAGAAAGTTTTATATATGGAGAATGAATTTTGTTTCAAATTATTTCCAAAGAGAATCACTGGGGGTGGGTTGGGTTATTATTACCCTAAAGTTATCGCCCTTAATTATCATTTGAATCAAATAAAACGTCCTGCCAAAAAAAAAAAACCTTCCCAATTCACTGCAGGATGGGTGGTAGAGGATCATGGGGAATGTGGTTGGCTAATGAAAAATTCCACTGGGAAACAAGGGGGCTAACTTTCTGGCAAATGATAGCAATGCACCAATTCTATGCCAGGAAGCATTTGTTTAATCAAAACCAGCATTTGCGCCTTTGGAAATATTTGTTTTTGATTAATAAACAATTTCTGGCTTCGTGTTTATACCCCAAATATGTGGAATGCTTCTTGTATTCTTGCTTTTTTTTTTTTTTAGTACCGTAGGCTAACAATATTCTTCAAATACACTTAGTCCATATGCTGAAACAGATCATGATAGTTAAGGTCAATAAAGAGTTCATATGTAAAAACAGAATTATTTCAAACCTCCCCCATCACGGAGGGTATTTAACACCATCAACCCATGCATGTATTCTTTAGAAGAAAGCCAGATTTACTTCGATAAACTAACATAGAATTTCAGCCTAAATCTAAGGGAAGCTCTGGGCTTTAATTTGTCTATTATATTCATAATTGCAATCTTTTTTTGCAATTTGATAGATTTTGCTATTTTTGTGATCATTTTACTTTCTTCGGATTTTTCACAGATGTTTTACCCAAGGCAGAGTTTTTAAATTCATTTCAAGTTTCCCTCAAGGTAATCATATGTGATTCACTGAAATTACCTTAGAATTACATAGATTAAAAGGTTACGTTGGCGCTTACTTTTTCAGATCTTTCAAAAATCAAACAAAGATGTGGGATTTTTGTATCCACTTCACCAGTGGACTTCTTTAAAATAAAGATAATTTGTTTGTTAAAACCATTTTAGCTCTACTCTCCAGTCAACATATCTCCCAGAACATGTTTGTTATATAAGCTAACTATAAACAAGGCAGTTCTTGCTGGCAAGTATTTGATTTCAAAGTTGATATGCAAAAGGAAAATGGGTGAGATGGGTAGAAGAAACAAATAAATTCATGCACCCTTAAGCTACAAAGTTTATGACAAACATATCCTTTGGCAGTTTCCTTCTAAGAACAAAGCAAAGCTTATATATTTACATAATATATGCCAAAATTAAACACTTCAAAATCTTACTGATTTCTATGGGAGGAATTTCAGAGAAATTAATGAGATTTAAAACTATTCAATTCTGCCAGCTGAATTCTGATTTCTGAAACATTTTTGTTCTATTGCCCAGCTAATATTAAAAATGCCTTAAAGGAAAGGACACATGTAAATTGACTGAATATGAAATTTTCACTTAAAGTTATATAAAAATGAATGTATAGCTGTCGAAACATATACAGTGACAATCAGAAGTTCCTGGGCTTGTTTTATGTTAAATTTGGGTATAATTGAAATGGAAAATATTTCTTACCACATAAGTATAGCCAGTTGTGCACTTTGGGATAGATGTATATCTAAATATAAAGTCAATCATCCACCAAGGAAACCCACTATTTATTCTCAGATATCAACAAGGATTTCTGAGAGATTTCAGAGGAGGGAAAATATATGTTCCCCAAGCAGCATAATTATGCTAATATTTTGTTACTACTGGATAAAAAGCCTATACATTTGGAAACCCAATAAATGAAACTAACTGCTCCCTAACTCTGAATTGGGAGCTACCCAATTATTCATAAACAGTTCCTGGCTTCCACACTTTAAGAGGAGTTTTTTAAGGGCTACTGCCTGTGCCAACGCCAAAAGATAACTTACCAACCATAGCTAACCTTATTCTCTAATTCCTATAATAATGGTATATAAAGCAAAATTGTCCCAAAATAGTCCAAATCCTCGCAGAACTGTGGAACCATATAAATGCCCCCTTACTGGAACAGACACAATCTACTTTTCTGAAATGTACCTTGGGGGGGGTGTGGATAAGTCTACACCAGCCCCAGAAGAAGGAACAGAATTGGGAATACCCCCATATAAAAGCCATTTGGTAATTATTATTTCATTATTGGCTGAAGTTCCTATCCATGGACCCAGATAGACTGCCCAAGCTGTGCTTCGAAGAACAATTACACAAGCAACCTTACACTTGGGCCACCCAACTTTCATTTCTCAATATGGATTATCCCTCCAATTTCTAGTCCAATCAGATCAAGGAAGGCCAAGAAAGCTTTCAAGAATTATTGATGTGACTGCCCAAGATGGCATTACAGCCCTTAAATGCGTCAAGTCTCTGAACTGGCTGGCTCAATTCAAATCAGCCTCCCAGTTACAAAAATATTTAACAACTTATGTACCTCAACATCTCAGAAGAGCTTTTTCTAGAGCTCTATTCAAACAACTGGACTTCATGGCAAGATATGTAACAGTAACAGAGTAACAGAGTTGGAAGGGACCTTGTAGGTCATCTAGTCCAACCCCCCCCCCTGCTCAAGCAGGAGTCCCTACATCATTTCCGACAAATGGCAGTCTAATTTCCTCTTGAAAGTCTCAATTGTTGGAGCTCTCACAACCTCTGAAGGCAAGCTGTTCCCCTGGTTGATCGCTCTCACTGTCAGAAACTTTCTCCTTATTTCAAGGTTGAATCTCTCCTTGGTCAGTTTCCATCCATTATTCCTTGTCTGACATTCTGGTGCCTTGTAAAATAGCCTGACCCCCTCGTCTCTGTGGCAGCCCCTCAAGTATTGGAACTCCAGTTGCCTCTTGGAAAAAGCACCTTTGGGTTTATTGATTTCCATCCTTACTCTCGTCAGCTTTTTTATCTCTTTGCTAGACTAGCCATGCCCAGTTCTTGTAACCGCTCTTCGTATGTTTTAGTTTCCATCTCCCTAATCATCCTGGTTGCTCTTCTCTGCACTTTCTCTAGAGTCTCGACGTCTTTTTTGTAGTGTGGTGACCAAAACTGGATGCAGTACTCTAGGTGTGGTCTAACTAAGGCTTTATAGAGTGGTATTAGTACCTCCCTAGACCTAGATTGTATCCCTCTATTGATGCAGCTTAGGTTGCATTGGCTTTTTTGGCTGCCGCTGCACTCTGTGAAGTTTCACAGAGTCCCACTTGAAAAAGATTGTGCATTTGTGGAGCACCAGTCATTGAAGACAGTGAGCACATTCTTGTTGACTGCAAATTGTACTCTCCAGAAAAGGTTGCTTATTTAGACCCATATTTATACCCTTAAAACTCCAGATGAATACTAGATGGAAACAGATACAGAAAACTGCCCAGAGTAAATAGTAACCCTAAATAAACTTCTTATTTTGGGTTGCTTCAGTTAACTTCTCCACAAACCACTGCATATGCTTCTTTTATGTTTATTTAGAGCTACCAGATTTGCATTGTGAAAATCCAAGGCCACTATTGTACCCATCCACTCACAAACAGTTAAGATTTCTCTCTCTTTCTGTGTCCCCCTTTCTCTCTCTCTCTTTCACACACACAACACACACACACACACACACATAAAATACACATCTGGAATTTTGCAGTCCAACTCTCATGATTAGAAAAAAATCTCTTGGAAAAGAAGAAATGTAAAAACGAATATAAAGTGATGAAACACAGAAAAGGGCCCCTGCTTCGACACATTCTGTCACCATTGAAGAGTGTCAATTTCCATTCACAGCTAATGAGAGGAATCTTACTTTTTATCAATTCATTTATTCATTAGGTTTATATCCTAATCCCATCATTTCTTCAGGGACTCAAACTATTTAATTCCCATAGCAGCAGCCTTATGTATCTTATATAATCACCAGGAGTGGAATTCAATTCAAAGAGTCTTTATTTTGACTCTTTCTACGTCCAGGTATACAAAACATTGTTCATGCAATAATTTTCCAAGTCTTGCAGGGAACACACAAAATCCCCAGGTTTCTCTCTTTTTTAACTTCTTCAATGCTTTCTTCACATGTAAAAAAGGCCCTAAAAGAGAGCAAGTTAACTAAGCTTGGCAAAGATTTGTTTTTAGAGGCAGGAGGCCTCCTTTATTACCCATTTCTTTTAAAGGATCGACACTCACATGAAACAACTGTGCTTTTATTGTGGCAATATGTACCGTGCAGAAAAGCAACTTGCCAGTTGGGGTAGCTTTATTACCTTAAATTTCTCCTCACAGTGTATACCGCAAATCAAAAAGGAAAGAAAATAATGGAGATAAAGCTGGCCAATAATGAGGAATTTTGGGCTTCAAAGAACAGGATGTTCTTATTTACCGAGTAAAGCCAATAAAACAACAAAGAACACGGTACCATTAGAAGTCCACATTGAGGACACGTCACAAAAAGAAGGCTAGGAAATATTTGTAGCAAAGACAACGTTGGGAAGCATTCTTACTATGTTACATACCCTGAAAAATAAATCAATTGAAATCCCTGCCAAATCACTGTTCATCACACCAGCCGGTCTTTTTCACTTGCAGTCTACAACCAGGGATTGTTGGACCTGGCATTGAAAGAGGACTTAACACTGCCCATTGACCTAATGCGGAGTTGCCTTGTCTTCTTTATTGGACAGAAAGGACTTCAGTGAACAGACCAGAAGACTGTATGGAAAAACATGCAAATGAACAGAGTCATCAGAGAGTAAAGACAAGCTTATGTGTCCAGTTTTCTGTTTTACTCATCCACAGCTGGCTTTTACAAGTATATTTAACAAGTACTACAAGTACCCTGTCTTTGCCAAAATTCAGGTGCCTTGAACGAGATGCCATCCGGGATATGCTTTTCTCTTTTATTTTTTCACTGCTCCTCATTTATTCTTAAGATAAAGCAGGCTCTCCACCTGCTTTCTCTCCTTCTGCCTCATCCTTCACCCCTGCCTCAGAGGTGGGTTCTAACTTACCTCGCTGCCGGTTCGCTTCCTCCCACGCCGGGTGGCCGTGCCTCATGGGCGTGCGTGCATGCGCAGTGTCGAAAAATCCGAAAAAAATTTCTCCCCCCCCCCAAACAAAGCCAAAAACAAGATGGCGACGCATGCGCAGTGACACACAAACAAGCGAAGTGAAAAAAAATAAAAAAAATCCCCCCCCCCCAAAAAAAGCCGAAAACAAGATGGTGACGCATGCGCAAGAAGAAAAAAACCCGGAAAAAATTTCAAAAAAAAAATTTTCAAAAAAAAATATGGCGGCGCCCATGGACCGGCACCAACCGAACCGGATCTGTGACGTCACTGTGACATCACCAGCGGGTCGCTACCAGTTCGGGTGAACTTGTCCAAACCGGGAGGAACCCACCTCTGCCCTGCCTGTGTTGCATTTTCCTTATCCAATCTCTCTCTTCCCTCCTTTCCAGGCAATGGCACTTCTTTCTGTTTCTTTCCTCTTTTGAAAAGTCTTGACTTCAGGGCCAATCTGACACCTTTTTCTCCCAGAGACTATTGAGAAAGCTCTAGATATGAATCCAGCAGCCCATCCTTAGCAGCACTGCTGATCACTTGAACACTGAACCTAATTTCATATCCCTCTCTATCTCTAATATTTAATTCATTCTTTCATTCCCTTTTCATTGCTTATAAAGCTCATTTAAGGAACTAAATCTCTGTTGGTTCCTGACCTTATAGGATAAGTCCATCTATATCGGCTAAGACAGGGGTATCAAACTCACGTCGTCACAGCAGCATCACGTGATGTATCGGAACTTTTTTCCCCTTCGCTAAACTGGGCATGGGTGTGGCCAGCCACGTGACTCATCCGGCCTGCAGGCCGGGAGTTTGACAGCCCTGGGCTAAGATTTGGACTGAAATAACAGGGTCTTTCCAAGACTAAGTGTTTGCTTAGTTTCCTGCTCTCCACCATCAGCACCAACAGCTGGTGCTCAGATTCATCAGAAGAACAGGGGTCCCATTAGCAATGTAGTAATGTTGTGTTTCCTTGACCCTATATGGGAAATAGGGGGACCTTGTCTTGACCTTCACATTAGGTGTCTGGTTGTCTTTGCTCACAAATCAGTCCAATGGAAACAGAACACTCTGGGTCTCAAATATAGCAGATAAAGAGACAATCAGGAAGAACCAAAATATATGGTTAATACTTAATACTGAATCCTAATACTTAGAAATTTAGCTGGAGCAAACCAATCTGCAAGCATCATCTCATTCCTCTCTGAACCATAGAAACAACCCTGCACAGATTTGCTAGTCTATTACAAAATCTGTAAAGATTTTTATTAACAATTTATTTTATTTATTAATCAAATTTATATAGTCACCCAACTCATGAGAAATGACTCTGGGCAACATACAATAGTGTTAAAAAAACAAATACATTTATAAAAACAAGTATTTAAAGATATAAAAATTAAGAGTTTGCTAAGCCCAAGACTGCTAACTGTTCCAGAAACAAATCTAAATGATTCTTTTGAAACATCTGCAAGACACATTCACTAAAATTAAAAAAAATTCATATGAGTAAGTACATGAGACAATAGGCTGAACACATTTCTGCCCTCGCAATATGACACAGAGTGCTCTTGCATGGAGCAATGATTTCATTTGTTCCTGTTGGATAAGTGAAAAGCTAGATCAAGGCTATGATGCTGTTCTTCGTGATTGTTCGTTACCATGGTCATTCATTGGACAACTTGAGGTGCTTTATGCATTTTTTTTTATTCTGCCATCAATAGTTGACTTAGTGTAGGGGTGTCAAACTCAAGGTCCATGGGCTGGATCCGGCCTGCGGGGTGCTTAGATCTGGCCCACGGGGCTGCCCTGGGAACAGTGAAGGACCGGCTCACGGTGCCCCTGCCAGCAAAAACAGAGCTTGGGAGGGCTGCGCACAGCCCTCCCAAGCTCCATTTTTGCTGGCAGAGCACTCGGGCCACCACAGGCGCCCCCAACACAAGTGATGTCGAGCTGGCCACGGCCCCCCTGGCCACCCCCCCATCCCCCGAGGTCAAACACAACCCTGGTGCGACCCTCAATGAAATTGAATTGGACACCCCTGGTCTAGAGCAGCTGGCCACGCCCGCCCCGCCCCCCCGAGGTCAAACACAACCCTGATGCGGCCCCCAATGAAATTGAGTTTGACACCCCTGACTTGACCCAACAGAATAATTATGAAAAGAACCACTGAAGAAGTACCCTAGAAGGAGGAAGAAGACATGGAAACTTGTAAGATGAATGTACTAAATTCTCATAGCACCTTGCTAAATAGACAAGGAAAATAGCATTATTCATTATTCCTTCATTAATAGCTAGATATCAATTCATAGCTGGCAACAGCAGTAAAGAAGAATGGGAAGCATGGGAAGTGTTTTCTTCTCTCCTTCTCTGGACCTGAATATAGGTATTAGTAAGGCAATCTAATCTTGCTCTATGTCAATTCTACGAGTGTTGAAATAAATGTGATTGAACAGTCTATCATTTTTTTAAAAAAAATTGTAAATTTACATTCATTTTACATGCAATTTTTACACAGGTATTTTCTACACAGTTTTATCCAATCCAATCCAATCCAATCCAATCCAATCCAATCATCTAATCTAATCTAATCTAATCTAATCTAATCTAATCTAATCAGTGTTGCATTGAAACCAGCATTGCAGATTTCAGAGAAACAGGCAATATAAAGGACAATCATATCACATTCAGGAAGTTAAAATTAAGCCAGCTTGATTAAAATTGCATCTGCAAAATTCTTTGTACCAGCCTGAGGAAAAGATGAAGCAGCTGATACAGTTCTGATTTAACTAGGAACACAATCAAGAAAAATAAAATCAGATTAAACATTTCTGTAAATCCAATGTTCATCAAATCCCAAATATTGATATGTGGGTGATGCAATTTTTCATTTTGAAACAATTTTGAAAACTTTTTTCAAACATATAAGCACCAAGTTAAATGACAATGTCAATAAATACTTAGCCTTGCTATTAAACTAAGCTCCTACATGCCTGTTAATGATGGCTTGTACACAAGAAAGGTATTTGTATGCATTGTTTCCACGCTTTGCTAGGGCCATCAGATCTAAGGCTGCATAAATCCAGCCAGCTCACCATATGGATTGAATTAAAAGCAATGCCTCCAACATTATAAGTCACTATAAGATGGCAGTACTGGCATTCTAGCAGCTCTGATATGCTTTCACTTCAGTTGGCAAGATGTTGCTATGAGAAAAGATTGCATTGCTAGCATTCTTGAAATAGAAGCCAGAGGTGAGTGATTGTCTGTGCTGGCAATGCACTTTAAATTAAACTGAATTTTTGACTGCACTTTAAATAACATACCGGGATTGAATTTTTGACTGCTGACAAGAGTCCACCCTATTTAAATTCACCACCAAATGCAGGTTATTTATGTTGATGACTCTGTAGCAGGGGTGAAATCCAGCAGGTTCTGACAGGTTCTGGAGAACCAGTAGCGGAAATTTTGAGTAGTTCGGAGAACCGGTAGCGGAAATTTTGAGTAGTTCGGAGAACCGGCAAATACCACCTCTGGCTGGCCCCAGAGTGGGGTGGGAATGGAGATTTTGCAATATCCTTCCCCCTGNATCCCAGGTGATCGGGAGGAAATGGGGATTTTGCAGTAACCTTCCTCTGGAGTGGGAAGGGAATGGAGATTTTACAGTATCCTTCCCCTGCCACGCCCACCAAGCCAAGCCACGCCCACCAAGCCACACCACACCACGCCCACCAAGCCATGCCCACAGAACCGGTAGTAAAAAAAATTGGATTTCACCACTGCTATGTAGTCTTAGTGTGTATTGCTGAGTCGAAAAAGATGAAAAGATGGTGAACTGGAAAGAACTACTTTGTGTGATCAAGAATGAAGTGGACAGCCTATGATGGCTACCTATGGGCTTCCCGTGAGAAAGGTTGATAAGCCAATCAAAGACAATTGGCAGATCTCTTCAAAGGAAATTGCTTTCAAGCTCGGCATTTCACAGGAATGTGTAGGTCACATTACGGATGTAGATTTGTACAGATGGGAGATTTGTGAAAAAAAGGATTCTTCACATGCTGTTAGACGAGATGGAAGCTTCAAGAGTGGAGATTTGCCAGCAGTCGTTTCAGTTATGCGAATGTAGATGAGAAATTGCTTCACATATTCTGATAGCCATTGTTTCATTATTATGACCCAGAAATGAAGTATCAGTCCGTGAAATATCATCACAAGCTTCACCTATGAGGTGGGGGGTGGGGAATCAATGTAGAGGATTTCAAACTAGATTGGGAAGTGAGATCTTTCCACCCCTTTTCTAAATACCATGGACCACTTGTGCCTTCTATATGTGATGATATAGGGAGTAAGTGAGCAAGATCCTAGTTTCCTGCTACTGCAATTGTGAGATTTGGGGCAACTGGAACATTTTATGGGGCTTTTTGCAAGCAGCTGCATTTTGCTCCGTTGAGCTTTCTGCTAGGAGCCAGACAGTATCAAGGCAAAAAAAGCAGAACTATAAAAATAAAAATCATGTGGTGGAAGATTAAAAAACCAATTTAGTTTCTTTTACTTTGTTCTTTTTTTCTTTTCTTTTATTCTGAGAGGAAAGAGATTTGTTTCTCAGTGCAGAATTAAGTGGGCAGAACACCTCCTTGCTTTTTCTATCCTGATATCAAGGACTGGGTCCAGCTAAGGACTGCAATGAACTCAGTACAAACTGCACGATGCTCTTCTTTATCTGAGGAGTCCTAGATCCCAACTGCTCATTTGTTTAGCAAGGAAGACCAACTTTAGGCCACAGAAGGAGAATAATGTGTGGGGGAAAGGACCGTATTCAAAGGAAATTGATTTGTAGCAAGTGGGAAATGGCTGGACTAAGTTCAACAAAGACTTGGAGGAAAGTATTCCAAGACAATTTTCAAATTCATCTCTTTCACGTATTTACACACACACACACACACACACACACACACTATAACAACACACACACACACACACACACACACATTATAACAAAGAATTCATCACCTACCATTCAATCTACACTGGCATACTAGAATAGTTATAAAATATACTGCATATTACATAATCTAATACACACACACAATCTTTTCAGCTAGAAAGCCAAATAAAGATGACATGGGAAGTTTATAAATAATAGGGTCAGTCCTCTTCAATGTTCTTTGTTTGTTTAACAGGTTTGAACATGAAGTGCTTTGAAGTTCTCATGAGAATATGATGCAAATAGTCCTTGAAGTCACATTCAACCATATGTTCCAATACAAGCTATTGAAACAATCTCTTTCATTTAGAAAAAAAAATCTGGTGAATAAATTGTTTCTTGTAAATGGTTTGCTTTGGTTGATTTAGGATCATAAGCTTTGAACAATGAATGTAGGCCAGCTGGATTCATGGAAGACTGAACAGCAATTCTGTGACTGTTTCTATGCCCAGCCTTCACACATTATGCTGAACAGGACAAGAGGATGTAATGGCTACTAATGCACATTTGGAGAGCCTGCTTTTTGAAGCCAACATGAGCTGAACATACATATAATCTACGCACAGTTTCAGTCTGAAAGCATGACCGTTGGCCTGGAAGCAAGTGAGTTTGACCTTTTTCTGGGTGAATGAAACATGAATGTGGGATGACCGATTAAAATTCCCAAATTACAAATCACCTATTTGTCTAAGCCAAACATGATTTATTCACAAAGACTTTAAAAATTGGAATTAAGCAAAAGAACAAGATGCTGTTGCTCATATGGATATAATAAGCTGTCTTACACATGTGCTAAGGATGCATGAAAAAGGCAGTGGGTTATTATCATTGGAAGCTCTTCTCTTTGCCTTTCAGCATCAAGTCTAATGTAAAATCCAGAGATGAATTGTTCACCTCACTCCAATGGAAAATGGAAAAAAACACACAATAAAAATGTGTTTAGTCTTTATTGAACTTCCCTGCAAAATTGACACAAGAGTACAACCTGAATTGATGGGGGGTTAGTACAAAGTCTTGAGTGTGGAAGTGGAGAAAATTGATGTTAAAATCAAGGATATTTTTTCCCCCAAGAGATTCTTAGCTTCCACAGAAGACACACATTTAAAAACCCTCCATCATTTATGGGGTTGACTGCATTAGACTACATTTCTAATTCTCTGAGACTTGCTCCTACTCTTAATATTTATTCTGCATATTTATGATATTCCAATCAAACGCAAAAGTGAAATTCAAAAATAAACAGATAGAAACTTGTGCAGTTCCACTGCCATTATAAACTAAAATGCTGCACAGCTATGCAATGTAAACTTTGTAGTTTACATTATCATTGTAAACTATAGCTCCTTTTTTCTGCTTTTGTCCAGCTGTGGAGCAGACAGGGTGGGTTAATCCGTGTCAGAAGAGATAGCCGAGTAATTTTTGCTCTGTCTTTCTATACACACAGCAGCAAGAATTCACATGCATTCCAAATGAAATAATCCAGAAAATCTCACAGTCCAAGTTGAAGATGGACAAGGCGGAAGAAGGTGAGGAAGGATGAAGAAATATGAGAGACATATGAACTGAGTCTTCCCATCTTATCAACAATTAATGTGTCTTACCCAGCCTTTTAAGCCATTCACTTATCATTTAAGTTGCTTCTGCCCTGGGTTCATACTGACTTGATTCTAATTTTTTAAAAAAACAATCTTGACTAGACTGTGTCCCTTTGGCAATAACCTGCAAATTAATTCATTCTGAATGGCAGGCTACCCTACACACCCACCCATTTCCATTTTAATAGATCCTACTGTATACCTCCCTTTATCAGTTCTGCTGAAACAACATGGTATTATGAACTTTGTTTAGCCCTGAGTAGGTTGCTGATTTGAATCCAGCAAAAACTGATATTTTAATGACTTTTTTTCCTGAGTCACTAGAAAGTGTATCTTTTAAAATATTTTAATTTTATTAAAGTAAGTCCAGGAATGAACCACTTTATCGTTTTCCAATTCTCTGATGTAGATGGCTTTTAACCCCAGCTCCCAAACATTTCAAATAAAGTGTTTGTTTGTTTGTTTGCTTGTTTATTGACCACCCATCTTACTATAGGGTAACTCTGAGCAGCTTACAGTCGTAAAAATGTTTCTAAACATATACATTAAAACATAAATAAATTAAAACCAATCATTAAAATGTAAGGACACATGGGGAGGATGGGGGCAGTGTGGAGGAAGGTGAGATCTATTATTATCTAGTAAGAACTAGATAATATCTAGTGGCGCAGTGGTTAAAATGCAGTACTGCAGGCTACTTCTGCGGACTACCGACTGCCTGCAATTTGGCAGATCGAATCTCACCAGGCTCAAGGTTGACTCAGCCTTCCATCCTTCTGAGGTGGGTAAAATGAGGACCCAGATTGTTGGGGGCAATATGCTGACTCTGTAAACTGCTTAGAGAGGTTCGTAAAGCACTGTGAAGCGGTATATATAAATCTAAATGCTATTGCAATTATTATTCGATCAATCACCTACAGTGTTATACTCTCCTATTGGGGCCCCAAGTTACCTGGCCAAGACAGATCTTTAGGCCTTATGAAAGAATAGGAGGGTTGGGGCTGACCTCAGGCCAGAGGGCATGATGTTCCAGAAGGTAGGAGCAACAGCAGGGAAGGCCCTCCTCCTGGATCCTACCAGCTGGAATAATCGGGTTGATGGGACCCACAGCCTGCCTCCTCTGCTGCCACAAATGGGATGGGCCAATCCCAGTGGGGTGAGACGGTCCCTCAAGTAACCTGGAGTTTCTGGGAATGAAATCCTCAGGGATCTGCGAAAACGGGAAAATGATGCACTCCTGCATTAATTTATTTTTTTTAAAGTCCAGGGGAAAACTAGTTATTGAGGAAAAGAAAAATCATTATTAAAAAAAATTCTGCTTCTTTCACACTGGTAATTTTACGTGTGCTAAGTAAATACCATAGCTTTGAAAGGGTACTGGTAAAACAAGCATAGAATATATTAGAGTTCTAGGTAAGCATCGTTTCAGTTGAAGAGATTGCTCTTCCTGTAAAAAGTAGCCACTTAATTGTAGTGGTTAGTCTGCAATACACTGGAGCATTCTCTTTTAGACTTTAGTACAGGAGTACTAAAGTTTGCCTAATAGGAAAATGGGTACTTTGAAAGTAGACCAGAAAAATGCAGCCTGAGGTCATCGTGATGGAGACTGGGAACTAATAAAGAGCAATGCAGTCCATTTTTGTCCTCCAGAAATAATAACTTTTCCCTTCTGGTGATAGGACAGTTGGAAAATGCAGATAACCTTTTCCCATCTGTATTTGGGTATCTTCTTGATGTGTTTTAGAAAATAAAGTTCAGTATGTTTTTGACACTTTCATTATATAAATATGCTAGAGCAAGGAATTCAGAGTTTCCATTTATTGTGAGTTCTGACAGTTGAGAATGTGTCACCTAAATTGTGTTCAGGCATAGTATTATATCATAAAAATAATTCCAAAACAATTTTGTTCACTTATAGGCATTTCAAATAACTAGTATTCAATATATTTATTAAACGTGGTAATCTTTGAGTAGCTGAGTTTTTAAAAAATAATGTAAGTTTAAAGGTGTAAAATTATACAAAGCAGGTGTATAATTAAATAATGCCCAAATTAAGTTTAGGCAATTTTAAATTGCGGTTCATTTTAGGACTCAGGACTTCATCATTGTAATATTTATCTCTGCAATATTTAGTTGATGATACCCTGATTTAAGAAAGGATGTATCTTAGGCTAAATCAGTGTTTCTTTAATTGTTACCAGGGGTGGGATTCAGCCGGTTTGGACCGGTTTGGGTGAACCGGGTGCTAATTTTACATCTGGTTCACCAAACCGGTAGTTGCAAGGACTGGCTGGCCCCCCCACCCCCGCCACCCCGGAGTCCCCTCCCAGGAGGCTCCATGCGGCCCGTTTTGGATGCCAGGTAAGGGCAGGGCCCATGCGGAGGCTCTGGGAGGGCGAAGAATGGGTCTCCCGGAAGTTCCAGAAGTCTGGAAACGGGCCCGTTTCCGGCTTCTGGAGGGCCTCTGGAGCCCTGGGGAGGCCGTTTTTGCCCTCCCGGAGGTTCGATGAAAGCCTCTGGAGCCTGGCGAGGGCAAAAAATGGGCCTCCCAAAAGTTCCGGAAGTCCGGAAACAGGCCCGTTTCCGGCCTCCAGAGTGCCTCCGGAGCCCGAGGGAGGCCATTTTCGTCCTCCCGGAGGCTCTAAGAAAGCCTCTGGAGCCTGGGGAAGGTGAAAAACGGGCCTACCGGAAGTTCCGGAAGTCCGGAAATGGGCCTGTTTCCAGCCTCCGGAGGGCCTCCAGAGCTCGGGAGAGCCCATTTTCACCCTCCCAGACGCTCGAGGAAAGCCTCCGGAGCTTGGGGAGGGCAAAAACGCCCCTCACCATGGTGCAGGAGGCCGAGTAGGCCACTCCCACCATGGCCACACCCACCCAGCAACCGGGCAGCGATCCGGTTGCTAAAATTTTTGAATCCCATCCCTGGTTATGGCACACTGTATGTCACACTCTGACAATACATCCCAAGGAAGACAGAGCAAGTTTAAATATTGTGATCATCTTTGTAGATATCATTTTATGTTTATCACTCTTGAAATGCAAATTTGTTTGGCCTCAAAGTAGAGAAAGAGAAAAGGATTGGATAAAAAAATAGAATGCTGTCTCTGAAAACAGAGTTATTTTCATTCTCTGATGGTCACAACAACAGATGAATATACAGTATATGTCATTCATTCTACCGCCTGGTGTGTTTTGTTTTGTTTTGTTTTTTGCTATTTATTTGCTATTTGTTGTCTATTTCTCTGGATGTGATGAAAATGCAATCTTTGTACAGAAGTTATAATTTCTCCAATATTCTGCTCAATATTCTGCTCAATATTCTTTCATTACCTGCTCAAGTGAACTGCAATATATCTTAATCAGAATTTGCATTCACTGGGATGCAATATTCAGTATGTGTTTGTGTGTACATGTTGCAGCATTCTTTGAATAGTGTACATTGCAAAGAAAACAAAATCTTATAACATGTAAAATTATTTAGGAATTTGCACATCCAGCAATTTTTAGATGTTTTCCATCCCTCAAAATATCTGTGCAATGCTGTGGGGTACCCACGCAGATTTGGCTCTATTAACAAATCCTCTTTCAGGAGAGTAACTTAGCAACATCTTAGCTAACTTTTGTACATTGGGCTCCTTCTTCAGATTCTACAATTATGTTGGTGTGTTAGGCAAAACTCTTGGATTTACAGTGTCTTTCTCTGCAGCAAGTCAAGCAATGTAAGAAAAGAATTCATTCATTTAAAGAATTTAGGACAAGATCTCAAATCGTTATCAATGTTCCCAATTCATTCAAGCAAGAATATTCAAAAATATGCGTTGCCTAATAACCAAAACATTGTTCAGATATTTCCAGCAGAAGGGGCATGAGTGTCAAAATTTGTAACTTCTGCTCAATATATCCTTTGGGTATCTAAAGACTATATCCACAGATTTTCATATGGAAGTCCACTGATTTCCATAACAATAAACTAGTGGAATGGCTTGTCTTCAGAAGTTGTGGGTGCTCCATCACTGGAGGCTTTTAAAAAGAGATTGGACAACCATTTGTCTGAAATGCTATAGGGTCTCCTGCTTCAGCAAGGGTTTGGATTAGAAGACCTCCAAGGTCCCTTCCAACTCTGTTATTCTGTTATCTGTTATCTAGAAGCTTTATATATTTAGGGTCCTAAGATATTGAAAACCTATGTTAGAACTTGGACTATATAATTCAGATAACCATATACAAGAAATTATTATTACATCAATATTTTTCCATCCATAGAGCACACAATGGAAGTTAGGGAGAGGGCCAGCAATAGTGTCCATTGTTGTGAACACATAAAAGGAGTTTGGCAATCACTGTGTAGCAGCCACTGAGATCTACTTTTTAAAAATAGTAATTGAGGTAATAAACCATCTGAAGGGATAATTTGCTTGGTTTCTAAATGGAAGCTCATATGATGAAGTGCAGTATAACTACACTTACAGTTTAAGATGCTTCTGTCCTGCCCAGGCCAAATTGACTCTAAAACTAATTAAGACATCTAATCTGGACTGTGATTATTTGGCAACAACTTGTAAATCAGGGCAGTGGCTTACCCTGTCTTCCCATCAAACAATTCCCTGCTGCTGTGCTCTTCTCCATTCATTTCCAGGAAGGCAACTGTCAGTTGATTTCCTTCCTATGAACAGATAGATAGATTTATACATTGCTGTATGTATGTATAGATACACAGCAGCAGGGGTGGGTTCCTCCCGGTTTGGACTGGTTCTCCCAAACCGATAGCGGCCCACTGGTGACATCATGATGATGTCACCGAACCGGATTGGTCAGTGCTGGTCCGTGGGGGCCGCCATCTTTTTTTTTTGAATTTTTTTTGATATTTTTTTTTTGAATTTTTTTTTTGAATTTTTTCTTGAATTTTTTTTTAAAATTTTTTTCCTTCTGAGCATGCACAGAAGCCGACTTCCGGCACTGTGCATGCAGTCGCCATCTTTTTTTCGGCTTTGTTTTTTTTTAAAAAAAAATTAGGATTTTTTGTTACTGCGCATGCGCGCGCGCCCCGCACGTGCCCATGAGGCGCGCCCACGCGGCGCCAGAGGGAACGAACCGGCAGCGAGGTAAGTTGGAACCCACCCCTGCACAGCAGGGTGGGTGACCTTGAATTAATCATTGTCTCTTAGCCCAAACTACCTCACAGGATTGTTGTGGGGAAAATAGGAGGAGGAAGTAGTATTAGGTATGTTTGCCATCTTGAATTATTTTTAAAAATAATATAGGTGGGATAAAAAAAACAAATAAATAAATGGTAAGGTAGCAGATTTCTCTTCAGGCTAGGCGGATATGCTTAAACTGACTATTCTCATTAGAAAAAGTATATAAATATTGACATTTTCCTCTTCCCCTGCTTACAGATTGGAAGTTATTGAAAGAGAATATTTGGTTCTGAAATGATGATTCTAAAGTTAAAGTGACAATAACAACATGGGTTATTACAATCTGCTCACCTGTAAATTCAGCCTCAGTTTTAGCTTCAGTTTGCTGCTCATAAAAGCAATATATTTTAAAGGAAAAGAAGGCCAAAAAAAATCAGTTTCATTTGTCAATTATATCACAGATGGGTGTCAAGGTTTGGAAACTAAACCCCTATCCATGTTAAGCATCTGAGATAATTGGGTCAATACTAAGTTTCATGCAACATCTTTGTGGTACTCAAGAATTGCTATTGTTTTACCTCTTATAGGTCAGCCCAAATACATAGCTGGGTGATTATAACCAAATCGTTCCTCAAAGGTTTCAGAATCAAAGTCTTTATTTAGAGTGGGGTATAAAGGGTCATGTAATGAGATGAAATCTCTCTTTCTCTCTGTACAGTATGTATGTATTCCATGCAATGTATTTATTCAGTTCCACTGGCAAAAAGATAAGAGCCCACCGTGAAGGCAGCTATGAGATATCTGTTGGATGTGCTTCTGAGCAAAGGTGAATTCACACAAAGGGAATGTCTGGTGTCAAGGGATTTTATTGGCCACATCTCTGCTAAGGTCAAGGACATTTTGGCTTCCAGACAGACCTCACATTTGTATACATTTTTCTCACAAGGGTGCCGGATGAATCTTCAAATACTTCAAATAGAGTCATTTATGGCCCTTCTCAGTTTCTAAACATTATTAAATATCACTCTATAATTTATTCTCTAGTCCCTTTCCAGATAGATCCAACTCACTGGAAAACATGGACGCAGCTAGGAAGAGATAAAACATTGCCCTACCCACAAAAAAAATTCTTGTCTGATTAGCAAATAGTTTATAGTTTGTGCATAAGGGTTGTTTTCGCTGTGATGCTTCTACTGCCTTTCTGCCTCCGATTATCTCATGGTATGAAGTAACTGCTTTGTTTTTTTCTCAGAAGAAAAAAAAATGCAACTCTCCACCCCACTTCCCTCATATAATGTCATTATGCTCCTACATAATTATTGTTTGACCTTATAGGCTTTCTCTGATTCAAATCCTAGGAAAACCCTTAATTGTTTTATTATTTTTTGCTATTATTGTGGAGGCTGTTTGGATGGAAACTTCTGAATGATGTACTGCAATGGAAGGGAAAGCCTCTGACCATTCTTTTGTTCTGCCTCCTCTATAGAGAATCCAGTCATGTATGAATAACAGAATTACAGAACAGAATAACAGAGTTGGAAGGGACCTTGGAGGTCTTCTAGTCCAACCCCCTGCTCAGGTAGGAAACCTTATACCACTTCAGACAAATGGTTGTCCAATCTTTATATCATTATATGTGTTATATGAATCATTATATGCAATACAAGCAGGCACTGCAAAAGTGAAGAGTGCAGAGTGAAGCATATCGATTTATTAAGCTCTGGATGCCACCCTAGAGGAATTTATCTACAAATAAAACACACTGAACATAGTAAGACTTATTTCTGAGTAAATATTCAGTGATGAAAACTTCAAAAACAAAAGCAAACTAGGATCTCAACTGGCATCTCACATAAGGAGCCAAACAAGGATTTAAATTATTCTAGCAAGGACGAGTACAATTACAGAATTTAAATCAGACAATTTGCCCTCTGCTTCCCTTTGTAGTAGTACAAATAACAGGTTTAATAAGATGGTCTTCTGAAAGGTTGTTAAGTTTCTGAAACATTTTAGACAACATTGTGAAGACTAGATAAGAAGAAAAGGAGTGGTCTGTTGCAATAAAATAATATGCATACAATAGGAATCAACCATTTCTCTAGGCCAAAACAGACTCTCAGGAGAAAACAAAAATGTAAGATTTGAACTATAAGAGGAAGATATACATCATGATGCTGTATCATCAGCATTTCAGAAGCTTTTGTACCTGGTAAGGATCAGTTTTGTATGTGTGAGAGAAAGAGAGCAGGGGGAGAGAGGGAGATGGACAGGAACAATAATATAAAAATGAAAAGGAACTAATAAATGTCTTTCCTAAAATAAGACTGGAAAGAGACCTCTCTAGACTTAATCTCATCCTTGACATTAGAGTCCATTTCTGTCAATATCCATTCCTCTTTGTGTGTTTTTCTGCAAGGTGAAGGTCTGTCAATGGGATGGAATGGAATGGAATGGAATGGAATGGAATGGAATGGAATGGAATGGAATGGAATGGAATGGAATGGAAGGGAAGGGAAGGGAAGGGAAGGGAAGGGAAGGGAAGGGAAGGGAACGGAACAGAACAGAACAGAACAGAACAGAACAGAACGAATAACATAGCATAGCATAGCATAGCATAGCATAGCATAGCATAGCATAGCATAGCATAGCATAGCATAGCATAGCAAAGCATAGCATAGCATAGCATAGCATAGCATAGCATAGCATAGGAACAGAACAGAACAGAACAGAACAGAACAGAACAGAACAGAACAGAATAGAATAGAATAGAATAGAATAGAATAGAATAGAATAGAATAGAATTCTTGGCCAGGTGTGATTGGACACACAAGGAATTTGTCTCAGGTGCATAAGCTGTCAGTGTACATACTAGCAGCAAGTGATAAATCATGATCATGATCATAAAATACAATAATCATAAATCATAAGATACAGGCTGAGGTCAATGACTCCAGCATGCACTGGGCAAAAGGCTGGATTGATCATCAAAGTATGATTCCCATGTGTTTTTTTATGGCTACTGGTGTAATTCTGAATCAAAACCTTCAAAGTGATTATATAGTATCACAAGCCTTGCTTTACCATAGTTAATATCTGTTGTGCACCAGAAGGTCCTCTTTTTGTAAAATCAAATGTCGTTATGACCACGGGATAAAATCTCATCTGAATGATATGACCTTTTGACCTGTTGATTTCTGTTGTTTCTTTCTCATGTTCAGTTTTGTTATCTTTTTAGAATCTATTCTAAAAATCTATTCCCTGTGAGCCATTTAGAGAACTATGTTCAAGGCATAGAGTAAGAGAATAAGTCTGGAACAAATAAAACAAGATTCCACCAGAAACATAGAAGAATGGCACCCAATTTTCAAAATAAATAAGTTTATTCTTTAATTTTGAAACAGCTCAAGCTTTTCATTTATGGCATCTTACACATTTTCAGGTGATAACTACCAGTGCTAATCAAAATGTTTTTTTCAACATGTCCTGAAAGTATTACATAGACTTCTGGCCTGGTAGAATTTATTCAGTTACTCTAAAGCTTCAATAGTACTTTGCTGAAGTAGTCTTAGGTCCAGTCCCTTATCCAGCCTTATTTTTTTAATATGAGGCAAATCAAAAATTTATGGAAATTCAGAGGTATCTGTGGAATAGATCATTTTGTTACTATATTACCATTAATAAACAATTGAATAAAATAGTCTATGTTAGTTAAAATTATATTATATGGCTAGTTAGCTGTTGGGCTGCAATGCATCGAAAGCCAGTTTGGTATGATGGTTAAGGTGCTGGCCTAGAAACCAGGAGACTGTGAGTTCTAGTCCTGTTTTAGGCATGAAAACCAGAAGAGTAAGATTTTCCGGTAAGATGGCGACCAAGGCAGACGCCTAGCCACTTCGCTAGAGAATAGTAATAGGGAAAATACCAAAAATCTTTGGGATAGAGACAAAACTAGAAACAACCAAACTAAGAAAACAGAATTAGATTAAGTCCTAAGTACTAATATTATAATAATTAGGTTCTAGGACCAGCGGAACCATAATTAATAAATGGAAAATGATAAACCACGTGGAAGTCGAAGCCATCTGAGGAAAAGGCCGGTGAAAAACTTTACCTTGCCGCCACCCTCCAAGCGCCAGAGGCCGAATACTCCGACACGACGGAGAGAGACCAGAGCGCTAGATTCCTCGGCGATTATCGTAAGTAAGATCTCTGCAAGCGACTCCCGTGAGCAATCCCCCGAAAGAGATCCCACGACAGAACCCTACGGTGCCCGTTGTGTGATCCCCCAGTGGAGCGACCAATTCTCAACGCCCAGCTAGTCCGGTGAGCGATCCCGGGCGGAACGACTAATTTCCGACGCCCAACTGAGTTCTGCCCCAGCGAGAGAATCTCCCCTGGAGCCCAACGTGTGAATTCCCGACGCCCAGCTGAACCCAGCATGCAGATCCCCGACACCCAACTGAGCTTTCCCCCAGCGAGAGAATCTCCGCCGGAGCCCAGCGAGTGCCAACAGCCCTGTGGAGCCTAGAGCGTGATCCCCTGAGGAGCACAGCTGAGATCTGCCCCCAGCGTGGACATCTCCCCCGGAGCTCTGAGGAACAGGAGAGTGACCCACGAATGATTAACCAGGAGGAGGAGAGTCACCACGTGAAGGAACGGCAGGAGTCAAGCTGCATTGCTCTAGCCAGCGTGATCCCCTTAGGAACACAGCTGAGATCTGCCCCCAGCGTGGACATCTCCCCCGGAGCTCCGAGGAACCGGAGAGCGACTCCCTGAAAGATTAACCAGGAGGAGGAGAGTCACCACGTGGAAGGACCGGCAGGAGCTAAGGAGAGCTGCATTGTTGAAAAGTGCATTGTTGAAAAGTGCCCAGAAATTCCCCCTAAACCTTGCTGAACTAACTTTTCCCAGCCTTGTGAGAGAGAAGGTCTTTGTTCTAAGGCGACCACGCGGCCGTCACTCCACCAAGACATACTTCCTTCCTACACTCCAGGTAGTAGAGGGAGTAG
>QLTV01002556.1:1168614-1187850 GCA_003457575.1 Thermophis baileyi
AGCCACTACCCCACCCCTCCCCTCGAGTCGTGACTGGTGCAGCCCCTGACACCCGTCTGGGCAGATCTCTGAAAGGGGAACACCCCCCTCCTGTCCCAGCCAGGTTTCGGTTATACATGCCAGATCTGCTCTCTCCTCCAGGAGTAAATCCCGGACGAGAGGGGCTTTGTTCACAATGGATCTGGCATTAAGCAGCAATGATAGCCACTCCCCCACCCCTTCCCTGGAGTCGTGACTGGTGCAGCACCTGAAACCCGTCTGGGCAGATCTCTGAAAGGGGAACACCCCCCTCCTGTCCCAGCCAGGTTTCAGTTATACATGCCAGATCTGCTCTCTCCTCCAGGATTAAATCCCGGACGAGAGGGGCTTTGTTCACAATCGATCTGGCATTAAGCAGCAGCAGCCTGAGGCCAGGGCCCTGAAAACCCAAGTCACCAGAAGGGTCAGAACAGGCAATCGCTTTGATACAGCGAGTACTAGTTCTCCACACATGGTCTGCCCTTCGGTTCCCGCCATACCTACCTCTCCCAACCACCACTGGGATATAAACATTAGTTACCCCTTATTGATGACCTCTGGCAAGCTCAGGATAGGATTGATGCATACATTCTGGGTGCCCATCTTTTATGGATTTATAATTGATCATAGTATCCTTCTGGACTGACTTGGGTGGTCTGGAGTGGGGGAAGTGTTCTGTAGTGGTTCCCTCCTTTAACTTAGAGAATTTTTGCAATCTTGTGCACCAATTGTGCATATCAGTGGTGGGATTCAAAAAATTTTACTACCGGTTCTGTGGGCATGGCTTGGTGGGTGTGGCTTGGCTTGGTGGGCGTGGCAGGGGAAGGATAATGTAAAATCTCCATTCCCACCCCACTCCAGGGGAAGGATACTGCAAATCTCCATTCCCTCCCCACTCCAGGGGAAGGTTATTGCAAAATCCCCATTTCCTCCCGATCAGCTGGGACTCGGGAGGCAGAGAATAGATGGGGGTGGGGCCAGTCAGAGGTGGTATTTACCGGTTCTCCGAACTACTCAAAATTTCCACTACCGGTTCTCCAGAACTGGTCAGAACTGCTGAATCCCACCTCTGGTGCATATTCCTAGACCTGGACATCTTGCCCAGAGTTCTTAAAAAAATTCAGCTACTAGTACCAATTTCTCGGCCATTGTCTGAGATTCATATTCTGCTATATATTATTTTCCACCTTTAAATTGGGGAACACCAACAGCTATTAATAACTGGATTACCATGGCAGTCTCACTGGAGAAACTAATAGTAAATGAAAGTCACATTTGGTCCTAAGAGGAAATCAAAAGTATAACAAAAGTTGAATTTTGTTTATAATTAGATATCTAGAAACATTTAATCTTTACCTCTCATTTATAATTAGCTACACAAGAGTTTTTGTTCTTTTAAGAACTCTTTTAAGAGCTTAAATATTTAAGAATATTTAAGCCACAAAACCAACCTTTGAGTTTAGGAGAATGCATATCTGGATATTGTGTTTCTTTAATCTAGAAGTTTTAAAATTTTGAAATAATGAAAGTAGCACTCTGGTCTGTGTATCTGGGATTAGACTGATCATTTTTAGACTGGATTTGTCTTGATTAGGGACAGCCTAGATCACCCTGATTGATGATTAATTATTGATAATTAACACTAATAGACGGAGATGCAGGAGGCCACACTGCTGATATTCCTGGACGTTATTTATAGTTTTTTATACAATGAGCCCTAGGATCTTGTTGAATTGTGCATTGAAGACACTGTTTGTGTCAGGTCCTCTCCTTTCTCTCCATTCAGTACAGTACCAGAAAACAATACCAGGAGACTTCAGTTTAATCAGCAAGGCTCTATCGTGTCTCCCATGTTAATTAATATTGTATCTATAGGAATTTTCTATGAAGACTTGTTTGCTGGTTTGTGATAATTATGCTCATGGGACTCAGCTATACTTCTCTTTTCCTGTAATTTAAGGATCTGGATGTCTCCATGGCACTCTCGAGTATCTCCATATTGGAAAGGACAAGATGTTTTCTTGTACAAGAAAACAAGCTGAAATGAAATGCTAACAAGATGGTGTTGTTATTGATTCTAGACTGTAACTCAGGAACTATGGCCTGTTCTGTATTGGGTCCACTCTCTCTTAAGGATCAGTTTTACAGTTTTGACAATTTCCTTGATCCATCATTGATGTTGGACAGCCACATTAATATTGAAGGGAATGAGAGATGTGTGTCTGCCTAAAGGGAAAAGCTCTGACTTAGGTGATTCATAGATTATTATTATGAATTCTTTCTAAGATGGCCCTTGAAGACTGTCCAAAAATTCCAGCATGAAGCAGCACATATGAGTGATCTCTCTTAATCCCAGTCTTGAAACAACTTTATTAATTGCTGGTTGCCTTCTAAGTTCAAGTCAAACTATTCCTAATGATAAATTAAATCTTCAGCTCTGCTTAACAGCCATCTACTCCCATATAGCCTACTCCTGACTCTTAGATCATCAGTAGGGCTCCATATTTGCCTAACCCTAATCCTTATTCACCCAGATCTTTTAGCACTTTCAAATTGTATTGTTCTTATCATTGTTTTATTCATAAGACAGTTGTCCTTCATATAATTTTGGCTTCATGTTTTAGACATACATGACTATGGTAATGCTCTCAAAGAAAAGGTGAACCAAGGATGTGTTTTGTCATTCACACTATTGGATTTTTATATCCACTGATTAGTAACTAGTCTGTTTGATTTGGAGTCAATCACGCTCTATGTGGATCAAGCAATTATCTATTTGGTGTTTCTCAGAATGAAAGTTCTGTAAATATTTGTAATCTTTTGCAAAGCTGAGATTTGACAGTCTGTTTGCTAAAACCCAAAGAAGTGATTCCAAGTGATCCCAAAACAAATAACATTAGAAGATTAAGCAAATCTTGATTCCTTAAAACTTTGCTTTCCAGAAGTTTTAAGGGACGATGTGGAAACTGTGGAAAGGATGTAATGAAAGCCACTGTTCAATCCTTATTACCGTACATCTGACAATTGGATAATTATGCTTCTTATTGAAGTGGAAGGCATCATTTTCAGGAATGTGCAGCATATTTGATTCCAGAACACAATTCTATAGTATAACTATGTTATTATATATAAAATCATCATCATCAAGACAATATTCTTAAAATACAACATGATGGTCCGAGCCAGGCTTAGTCAAAAAAGAGACTATGTTCCTACCATGAAAGAATACAAAGGTAACTGGTTCATTTGTTTTCCCCTTCACATTGTTTACTTCAGGAAATTGTGACTTATGATGATGGAACAATCAAAGAAATTTAATTGTCTCCTTTCTTTGTTTTATGTTTTGTTTTCTGGAGTGGGACCAGTTGAACCAACCTCAGTTATTTCTTCAGTTATATAACACTTTTCTTCGCTGTTTAACATATGGGGTGGTGCTTTGACCAGTAAAATCAACTTTAAAAATATCTTGCTGTTTTCTCCTGTTTAGTGATGCCCTGGGTTTTCTGCAGCAGATGTTACTTTATTCTTTGTTGCCTTATTTTTCCTAAGTCTTCTTGATATTTTTCCCCCATTTCCATTATGGTATTATGTATTGTGTGTTCTCATGCATGCTCATGTGCATGCCTTCAAGTCAGTTTTTGACTCCTGGTGACTACCTGGACTAGTTTCTGCTGTTTTCTTGGTAAAGTTTTTTGGAAGTGGCTTGCCTTGTCTGTTTCCCAGGGCTGAGAGAGAGTGACTGGACCAAGGTCACCCAGCTGGCTTCTTGTCTAAAGTGGGACTAGAACACATGGGCTCCCAGTTCCTATTCTGATGCCTTATCCACTACACAAACTGGCTTTAGTATGTGTACTGTATAGTCACAGTTGAAATGCAATCTATTCTATGTTAGGTTCTCCTATATATCCCATAGCTCAAAGACATTCATATTTGTCACATTCCTCTTTGCTCTCTTGTATGTTTGCCTAATTCTCCAAACCAGGGAGCCTCTCCTTTCACCTTCTCAGATGCCTATCAATATAAGAGATCCATTCAGCAATAAAATATTACAACCCAGTGTCCCAGTAAGTGATCTTTCATTACATCACTATGCTCTCATCCTAAATTGTGTATAAGCAACTCACCACAAACTTTCTAAATATTGGTTAAGGGCTTTCGAAGTGGCTTCCAACTTCCTCACCACAAATTCAAGTTGCAAAATTTAATAAATGACCTCATGTTCTCCCTCCGTGATATGAGACCAAGATTGGCTTCCTGCTCATCTGGTAGGTTTCCTCTCTAAAAGGGTCAAAGCGAACTATTTACATTTACATTTTTAAAGGATAGTAGACTGCTAATAACTAGATAGATTTATTCATGTTTGGATGGAAGAGAAGAGACAGGAAGTTGTGTAGAGCCTGGAATTCAATACAAGAAATATTTGAAATTCAGTTATAGACTTCCTTTCCTTAACAGAGATAGATTGACTATTCTTAATTTTCTTGTGCAAATAAACCCTTCTTATTTTGTTGTGCAAGATCCCATTACTCTTTTGTTCTCCTGAACTATAAAGATTTTGGACCAATTAATACACCCAGTTAATTGTTTTTCCCTGACTTCTATATATTCCTAAAGTTCCCATTTATCTTTGAGATTGCTAACAGATAATCTACCTGGATTTTTTTTAATGTCCTAACTGGATGCTTCCCCGCCCCCCATCTCTAGATTTTTAAACTCCAAGAGATCTCAAGTATCTTGCTGTGATAAATGTGATAAACCATCACTTTGTGGGCTCATTCCCTATACTTCCAATTCCTACCATCTCAAGCCATAAAAGGCTTGACATAGCTGGGGGAAACCACCTCTTTTTAATAATGTCTTCCTTTAAACCTTCTTTTGGATATATCTTGACACTAAGGATCTCTATATGTCCTTCATCAAACATATTCATAAATAGTGTAGTGGGTGCAAGGGATTAAATCATAATCATTCATCTTTATAGGATAGGATAGGATAGGATAGGATAGGATAGGATAGGATAGGATAGGATAGGATAGGATAGGATAGGATAGGATAGGATAGGATAGGTATGTGTCGTATCTATTTTCTTTCTCAAGGCTATCGCACCATATTTTTCACTGTACTATCTTGCTAAGACTTTGGCCTAGCCTACTGTTGTGGATCTTATTTGTCTCCAAGCCAGATGTTGTCCTACTGGCTAATGACTTTTGTTCCTTTTCCTCAACAGGTGGATGTCTTTTCCTTCTTTCATTTTTCTCTGTACTTTTTCATTCTAAGCCTTTTGCGGATCTTCCTCTCCTTGTATTGTTGCATGTTTCTTCCAGCCATCTAGCTCCTCCGATGGGTTATATTTCTGTCAACTGCTATTTCTCAAAATATTAAGGATTTGGTTATGCAACTGGCTCTTAACCCAATTAGTTTATTGACACTGAGGAACCATTATCCACCTAAGAGAGAGCACAAACTCATAGCTAATATATTCTGTCACTAGTTCTCCAATGACAACTAACATTAGAACCAAACATTGTGTCATAGTCAGCTGACATTACCTCTGAGGATTGGGAACAGTCTTTACTGTAGTGTCAACTTTGAATCTATAAATTCCAGACTTAATTGAAATTACTTCACTCTCCACCTGTGTTTAAACGTATTTTTTTAATCAAATTTCCAAGGCAGTTTCTACCGTCTCTCTTTTTCAGTCCTAAGCAATCAACCTTTGGCCCCCATATCTTGCAGCTTTTCATTATTCCCCATTCTTTCTCAATAAAACTCATTTTTGGGAAATACTTTGAATTCATTTATTTTGTTCCCCTTGAGTATCTTCTGGGATACTAGAAATATATTTCAGAGTCTGAATACTAAAGTACATCTGTGTATTTGGAAAACAAACTTAGTTTTAAAAGCAGGTCTACCCAAAAGATGACAATAGGATGAGATCTACCAAGTGTATTTAACTAAAAATTCCCTCACCCCTTCTCTAGTTACTTCCTACTTTCCTCAACATGGAATAATTTGCGGGTGGGGGTGGGGGAGAAGTCCTTGAGGTTTGGCTCATTCAATTTCCTTGTATATTTAATTTCTCCCATAGGAGATTGTGGTGTTCCCTTGCCTTGAGTTTTTCTTTTGGGATAGTTGCCTGATTTTACAATGAACACAATGTTCCCAATCCTTAGGAAACTTTTTCTGGGGACATAGAACTAACCTAGAGGGATTTTGAATGCTTTCCTGTTCCTACTGTGCTAGTGTGGTATGTTAGCACAGCTAATAAAATAAAACAATTTGTTATGCATGATAAATTACAAAACAAGTATGTGTAGAAGTTGTACAAGCTTCTGAACCAGAGCTTATCCAAATCTATAGCAGGGCTGCATTTGTCATTATTCTTCATACTCTGAATCAGTCCTTTTCCAAAAGGATAATCAAGAGATTTAAAAAGTGCAGAGAAGAACCACCAAAATAACAGGGAAATGAGGGGTGCTGGAGAAAAAGAAATGGAACTCAAGGGCTATACATTAAAGGTGTAGAAAAGTATGCATATTGTGGTGTAAATGAGCTAATGCAACTTGGGTTCATCCAGTGAAACTGCCATAGAGAGTATCAAACATGAGGACATTTATGCAATTATTGGTTAATTCATGAAAGTCATGATAGCTTTTCTGTCTTAGAGTGAACTTTCCCAATGCTAAATAAGAAGATGGCAATAATCTATCTAGCTTCCAAAGCAGGAAGCTTATTATTACCAGCTGCAGCAGCAAGAGTCAGTTTTGATCTTTCTTGCTTCCCACCAGCATCTGGTTGGCCTCTGGAAAATCTCTCTCCAAATTAGGTGAGCCCATTTTGTGATCCATCGGGACATTATTATTTTTTTACTTTCATATGTTATTATGAATTCCAAAATGGCAGCATATACAAAGTGTGTAAATTACAACCTGACGAACACCACAAGAAATTGCATTTTCTGTTTCTTCTACAACCATTGTGTAGTAATGAGCCACTTGTTATAAGAAAGAAATCCTTTAAAAAGCCAACGGTTTTTGGAATCCTATTTCTGCTTCACTTTCTTTCCAACAACAATGGAAAGAAAGTATATGATGCACTCAACTTCAGCTGCCAAATAGACCATTACTGCTAACTGCCTTTCCAAACTATTATGTCAGTTAATAAGTGAATGAAAAATGTCCGAACTAAAATGGACATTGAGTGTTTAACCTATGCAACCTAGTGAGTCATGGAATTTGTTTTGGATGGAAGTGGTTGGATGTGAAATGCTCTGAAAATGTCTTTTCCCATCCTGCTTTTATATGTGAAGCCATGTGGGATTTTAGGATCCTGAACTGCTATACTTCAATTATAGACTTGGATCTCAACCTGCTTGTATGAATTTCCTATATTTGCTGCCAAATATGAATTTAATAAGATCCATAATCAAGATTCTGTCAAACACCAGGAGTTGTTTGCTATTTAATAACTGCTTAGTAATAATAAAAGGATATGACATACCTAAAAATGTATGTCCCAAAAAAATACCGTTTCTCTGAAAATAAGACCCTGTCTTATATTTTTTTGAACCCGAAATAAGCGTTTGGCCTTATTTTTGGGGAGGTCTTATTATTTTGGGGTGTGTGGAGCAAGATGGGACTCCTCTTGCCATCTTACCTGATTTCCAGCTCTGTCTCCCTAACCCTAACCAGAGGAAATGGCAGGGACCAGCTGTGCATGCGTTTAAATATTTTCAGGGAGGGCTTATTTTTTGGGGAAGGGTTTATTTTTGGAGGGCTTATTTTTGGGGGGATGCTTTATTTTTGGGGAAACACGGTATGTCTGTCTGTCCATCTATCTATCTATCTATCTATCTATCTATCTATCTATCTATCTATCTATCTATCTATCTATCTATCTATCTATCTATCTATCTATCATCTCTGTCTGTCTATCCATCTGCACTGCAATGGTCCCTCATAGTTCAAAGCGCCTAATGCATCTAGATTCAAGAAAAGACATAAGAACAATATACCTGTATATCCCAATCTCTGTCTGCAACTTTCAAAGAAGCATTGTTAGAAAAAAGGCTATGGATGTTCATGAGCCACTAGGCAATTTTACAGCCATCAAAGAGTCTGCTATGGTTTTGCTAATGAAAACCAAGGAAAGGAGGCCCTATACCTGGGGACAGGTTTAAGGGCCACATAGTAGCACAGCCTAGGGGAGACATGACCATATGCAAGAAGCACTATTGTCATCAAGTTCATGAAAACCAGAGAGCAAGATGAAAGGCTTAGCAATTCTCAAGAGGGAAAGAGGGCAATTGTTCTGGATAAAAACTGTTGGAATCTTTCACAAATTCTGCAAATCCCTTGATATATTAAATGTCAGTTTTAGTAATTAGCCCCCACTGTATTTATTCAGCCCTAAATAAAAAGCAGCCTTGTATCTTCCAGATTATCGTATTTTGAGACAAATTGCAAGATATTTATACCAACGGTGTCCAGTTGGAAACATTATGTTTCTAAATAATAGTTAATCTAAATATGTGGATTCTTTTTTTTTCCTTAAGTACTTTTCCAAGACTGCGCTTGTTATCGCCAGATGCATCATTCTTTCTTCAGAAATATATTAAGAGTAGGATCATGAATAATGGAACATTTTTCCCATTGGAAGCATGTTTTATAAGCAGTTTTAAGTAGGATATCTATTTATGCAAAAGAGTGACAAGCAGGTATTAAAATCTTTAGCTATCTACTCACCCAAAGGAATATGTACAGTAAGCATAAAAATAATTCAACAATATTCCTCAAGTATTTTTGTATTTTTTTCTCTTCTCGTTGACAATTCCCATCTTTATTATCTTTGTGATTGTTCTTTTTCTTTCTCTTTTTTTTCTATTAATAAAAATTAAATTAAAATAAATACTTCTTAAACATGTTGTGGTAAGCAAGATTCCCTGTCAGGCAGTTCATATGCTTTAAGCTACCTGGCCAGAATGAGGGAGAATGATATTATTGTGGATAAATCTGTAGAAGAGAATAAGGTTTACGTAACATCAAAGTTCATGATTTTCCCCCTCCCCCCCCCAAAAAAAATCATCCCCATGCTGTAAATCTCAATTGAATGCCAACACTTAAAAACTGGGCAATCAGTTCTCCTAAATGACATGTGCTAAGTTTCATTTCGATCAGCCTTTCCCAACCTTTTGAACCTGGAGGAACCCTAAAAATAATTTTCTGTCCTAGGGGAATCCTTGTACATTCAGGCTCAAATATAGGCCAGAAGTTACAAAATGATTATATTGATTCCATGTATAGACCTGTATGTATACATTAACAGTATTCTTAAACTAAAAATAAAGAATTAAACTTTTTCCTTTCCCCTGCCTCCTTCCCTCCTTTCCTCATCTCCCCCATATTTATGTGGGTAGCTCATGCTGCCGCTGGTGCCCAGGCCAACTCAGCCCCAGATATCCGGCACCTGTCTGAGACACACCCCCCCCATGGGTTCCTGTGTCTGAAGAAAAGCAGGTGCACCCCAGCAAGAAGTGCCCTGACTTGGAAGCCCAGGGAGATCTCCCTCTCTCCCCCTCTCCCTCTCTCTCCCTCTCCCTCTCTCCCCCTCTCCTTCTCTCACTACCTGTTGCTCCTCCCTCTCCTCTCCTCCCAACTCCTCATTTGCTTACTTCTCACTTCTTAGCTTGTGCATGCTCCAGTGGGCCATCCTAGTATTGGCGGTTGCAAGTTTTTTCTCTGCTTTTTTTTTTTAAGTAAATCATGATCTCCAGGGAACCCCTACTGACTTCTCATAAAACCCTAAAGTTCTACCAAACCCCAGTTGAGAAACTCTGGGTCTGGGTCTGCAGACACTACAGGGAGGAGGGGAACAAACACTATTGTTTATACCTTGTCCTAGAGTTGTCTCAAAAAAATGTTAAAGCAGGGACACTATCCAGAAGGCAGTGTGAAAAAGGAAGAGACAGCTGCATATTTTCTAGCAGACTGATTTTCAGTAGAGCTGTATGCTTATTCCTGTCTGCTTTTTTCCACATTCAGATTTTTAAAAAAATAAGATCACTAAAGGAATATCTAATTGTTCTGTGTTTCCATTACAAGACCCCTCTTGAAAAATGAGCCTGACATTCAATAGTGTTTGAGCAGCAATAGTTGGGTGATTAACTGTACTGTGAGAAGGGGCAGGTCTTTGGGGTTCATTTGATGGTTGAGGAAAAACAATGCAATGGGGCTACCTAACTTTTTCCCCTGAAAAGCATAACATTGCTTTTCCGATTGCTTATTAAGAATTGGCTGCTACCAGAACACAGTTGTACTGGTAGATTCTAGGAAAAGGATATGAGAAAAATAGCAAAGATTTGTTCAGTCTAGGTTGCAATATTGCAAATGCACACACTAGCTGGATACTGGCAGTTGACAATATCCTATGTGCCAGGTTTTATATTTTTATTTGTTTGTTTATCAAATTAATATAGCTGCACATCTCACAAGAAGTGCATTAAATTGGGGCTATCTTGAAGTTCCAGAATGAGGAAAACCTAGATCAACTATAGCAGGGGTGTCAAACTCAAGGCCCGTGAGCCGGAATCTGGCCCGCAGGGTGCTTAGATCTGGCCCGCAGGGCCAGTCTGGAAATAGCAAAGGACCAGCCCACGGTGCCTCTGCTAGCGAAAACGGGACGTGAGGGGTGTGCCCTGCCGGCCAAAGCTGGGCACAGGGGCCTCCAGAGGCCTCCCCCGGCCCATTACAGGTCAAAATGGAGCCTCCGTGGGCCGGATCCTGTCCTCCCAGGCTCCGTTCAGCTGAGATCCACTGAGATACCTCATGCTCCCCTGGGGTCCCCACAATTGCTTTCCCCCCCCCCCATCCTGCCCTGTCGGGTCTCCACAGACTGTGTCTGCTTTGCTAGCGTCCCGGATTCCACTTACTCCTCCCCACCCCATTTCCCATGGCTTTACTGTACTTACTTTTCGAAGAGCTCCAGAAGAGGCTGACCCATGTGGCAGAGAAGCCAAAGTCTTTTATTCAGAAGCCCGTGAAGCTGTAAGAATTAGATGTAAGGAAAACAGCTTTGCCCATCTGAATAAAAGACTGGCTTCTCTGCCATGAGGGCCTGCAGGCTTAGTTTTGACCCAGTCTGGCCGGCGTCGAGCAGCCTCCTGCTTGCTGCTGACTGGCTAGTTTGAATGAGCAGCTTCAGGGATTGGGGCGTGGCAGCCAATCAACAAGGGGCTTGCAGTTCATCCCAATGAGACAAAGGAAGCAAGCTGCTCATTGATTGATTGACTGCTGCGGCTGCCTCAATCCCTGAAGCTGCCCTGAAGCAGGAGGCTGCTATGGCCCTGCCCAGGGCTTTTCTACTACCATGTTGGCCACATGGCCCCAAGCCTAAGTCTTTTATCAGAAGCTGGCGAAAATGTTTTCCTTAGATTTCACATTCTTACAGCTTCGCCATCATCTGAATAAAACACTTTGGCTTCTCTGCCAGTAGGTCAGCCTATTCTGGAGCTCTGGAGATCTTCAAAAAGTAAGTAATCCATGGGAAATGGGGTGGGGAGGAGTAAGTGGAATACTGGACGCTAGCAAAGCAGGACCAGTCTCTGGAGACCCGGTGGGGCAGGATGGGGGGGAAGCAATTGTGGGGACCCCAGGGGAGCATGAGGTATCTCAGTGGATTTGGGGAGGCCTTAGATGGCCTGTTCCAGCACTAGGCCCTGCATGCGCTTCCCCACTCTGAGATACCTCATGTGCATTTAATGACCTGCACATTCGATTAACAAATGCATTGGGGAAAGCAGGGAGTGATCACGGTCATTTAACGTGATTCAATCAAACGAATCCTTGGGTTACGAATATAATTGGCAGGCTCTATTACATTCATAACTCGAAGATTACCTGTATAATGAGAGTGAGTGAGGGTCTCAGGGAAGTCCTGCATTAGCACTTGGCCACCACAGGTGCCCCCACACACAAGTCCCATGTCACGCCCACCCCGGCCACACCCACCATGACCACACCTACCCCCAGCCATGCCCCCCCGGCCCTCCGAGGTCAAACACAAACCTGATACGGCCCTCAATGAAATCAAGTTTGACACTCCTGAACCATAAGATAGCTGAGGATGTTGCTTTTGGCCACATCCATTACAGTTGGCCTAGCGCAGGTGTCTCCAAATCTGGCAACTTCAAGATTTGTGAACTTCAACTCCCAGAATTCTTTATCCATCAATGCTAGCTGAGGAATTCTGGGAAGTCCACCAGTCTTAAAGTTGCCAAATTTGGAGATCCCCAGCCTAATGGCTGACAATAATGAAGACAGACTTTATTCTACTTCAACAATGGCAGAATGACAAGAGGTCCTCACAGCATCACTCAGCCATTGTTGAAGGGATATAAAGACTGTCTTCATTACTGTTATTTTGGCACATCATTACTCTACAAAATACATACAATATTTTAGTGTTATAATCAGTAGTGGGTTTCACTTACCTTTGCTACTGGTTCAGAACTGTGAACGCACGTGCGGCGCTTCTGCACATGCGCAGATTGTCTGTGATGACGTCCGGGTGGGTGGGTGGAGCCTCCTGCCGCTGCCGCTACCGGTTCTCCTGAACCGGGGCGAACCGGTAGCAACCCACCACTGGTATTATTTGATTACATGACACTGGAAGACGTCCATTAAGTCACTAAAGGGAAATGTCCTTAGACATTCACAAACAGTTTTAAATATAAAGTTTCTCATCTATAATACTCATATCAATTGATCAATAGAGTTGCCATTTAGGATTCTTTTTTGTTAAGTTATAGAATATTATAAAATACAAAATACAAAAGTAAATAGAAGAACAATAGGGGGGAGGGAAAGGGGGGAAGTGAAATGAGGAAAGATAGGGAAAAGAAAAGAAAAGCATTGACCTCCGACTCTTTCTGTTACAGTAAAATACTTTCACTACCTTGATTAAAGAAAAGAACATACCGGTAAGTACTTTTGTTTCCACATGGAAACCGCTTCTGAACTTCGTGCTTGATGTGGAAAAGAATGTAACTCTGATTTTGGGTTTTACAGATTAGACTGAGATCTTTATAGAAATGACTTGTTCATACTATTATGGAAAAGCAAAAGCTGTGATTTGACTAGAGTTGCCATTTGAGTGAGGCCTGACCTCTGGTGAATTATATGTATATATCCATGCACGGATATGCAAAGTACCCCTGATAAATGTATCATTAATTTCATAAGTAACTGAAACTAGATAATAGGGCAGCAAATAATAACAGCAATAGATGATAGTATAAGGTAAAATCTTTTTCAACAAAAGTCTTTTTTTTTTTTACTCCTAGTTTTGGAATTCTAGCAGCTTGGAAAAAACAGATCCTGAATAAAGCAACATCTTTTTGGTTTGGATATTATACTGTCCCCATCCAGAAGAATGAATAGAATGGGCAAAATAGTATTTTTAGTAGTTGAATTTCAATGAGAAAACTAGGAATAATAATTTATATTTTTTTTAAAAAAACTCTGTTGTGGAAGTGGTATAGTCCAGCATAGCTCCCATGTATCTTTTCACAGCAGGAATAATAATATAATATTCAGAAATTGTGTGTGCCAAGGCTATAAGCTTGTGGAAAAGCATGACCTGGCATATGATTTCTTTGTTAGGTGGAATAGTCTCAGAACAACTGGATCAACACTAGCCAGTGAACTTTGTGAAAGTCAGAATGTAAATTCACATCTTTCCCATTTACGTTTCACCTGTATCAAAATCATCTATATGGGTATTCAGTGGTGTGTGGAAGCCAACTCATACCAGTTCACAGGAGCATTATTAAATTTTATGGAATTTATGAGAAGTTAAGAGCACAGCTGAAGTGAGTCTGGCAAGCTGATTAGCTGTTTGGCAGCCAGTGGCACAGCACAGCAGCAGCAATTAAGCTGGCTGTATTGGTGAGACTTGGAGACATGGGAGGAGCTTGATAGCATGTCTTTCTGGAGAGAGGTAGTTGTGAAAGACTAGGTAGCAGCAGTGGATCAGGTATTTTGATTAAATACATGTCTAACACACAAACACACAAATGCACACACATAGTTATGCGTATGCGCATACACACACACACACACACTGTTTTTTTTCCAGAGAGTCAGTTGTTAAACATTTATTTATTTACATTTGTATAGCTGCCAAATTCAAATACATGACTCTAAGCGGCTAACATTATTTTGAAACAAGATAAAAACAATATATCAAAGTTATATATACATAACATATGTAGAAGTCAAGAAAAATCAGCCAACCAATCTACCAGACTACCACTATCTGTCTATATCTGTGTTTATGACCACACTCTATGAGCTCAAGACAGCCTCCTGATTTTTGGGATTTTACTTTGGCGTAATTCTGCAGAGACTATCATAAATGTTCTTAAACTTCCACATTTACCCAAGGTATATAAGCTTTGAGATTTGTATTAATCACTTGAGAAACCTACAGCAAAATTGACATGAACATAGAAACACCACATAACATGTGTCGGAATCCATAATTACAAGGAATAATTCAGGGCTGATTTAGATCTATATATTGAGGTACATTCATGTAGAAGGAATTAAATAAACTTACATTTATTGGATTGTGGCCCACAAAATGCACACATGTGGAAAGCACATCTGTTCTTTAATCATAGTAACAGGCCCCTTTTCAAAATATATTCTCTGTTCCTAAAAAATTAAATATACCCTTGTGATCCAGTCATTTCCTGTCTCAAAGAAAAACAAGGATATCATTAGCAATTAACCTATAAACTAGAATCATTCTAACTTATGTTCACAGGGTACCCCAAACTGAATTATTGTATTTTTATATCCTTTGATTTTTATTTTTATTTCTACACTTCCTCGTGCATTTATTTGGCTTTAGTTTTTGGATGTTCCTTTCCTTCTGTGAAAGAACATTATTTTATGGGACCTCAAAGATGCTTTTACCAGGAGTCTTCTAACTAAAAGCAGCTAGCAAAGTGTTTGTAACTATGAGACCAAAACCACCTTTGATATATTTTTGCTTTTGTTGGCCTAATGCGTGGTGCATGGTGGAAATTCCGTGATGGAAAATCCATTTGGATAAAGCTCCAGAGAGGCCTCTCTCATTACCTCCATGCTTCAGATTGACTTACTGAGGAATGTACTGATTCCAGTATTATAATGCTAACCAACTTATTTGAATCCCCTGTGCAAGGTCACAATTGGTACAATTATTCACAGTGTAAGAAGCCTTCTAATCTAGAGCAGCACTTCAGGCGCAATTAAATCCAGGAGTCCATTGGCCAGAAAACTAGCAGTTGGCACCTAGGGTCAAGTTTAGAAATGGTAGAACAGTCTATTGCATCTTTGGAGCAACATATAAGCCTAGGTGGGTGGGTGGATGTGAGGGTGGATATATAGGTAAGTTACCATGTAATAGAGTAAATTTACGGAGGTGGATAATGGATATAAATAAAGAGATGGGGAAGCTATGTAGAGATATTCAAATAGGCTCCATATTGAAATCATTCTAGTTACATATTTTTATGGTAAATCTTGAATAGTATTATTACTTACAAGCATTCTAGCAAGGCATAGATTCTTCACCCTATGGTTTACCATATTCCTCACTTCCTATGGAATATTGTATTTCCTATAGAGTACCATATTCCTAAATCCTAATGGTGATAAATGACAGGGGAAAGAAATATGAGAATCAATTTCAGCCCTGGAATGGCAGAATATGTGTGCCATACACAAATAAGACATACATACATACATACATACATACATACACACACACACACACACACACACACACACACACACACACATATATCAATCACTTATGCCTCATTACATAGGCATTATATTAGCATCTGGAACATTGCAAATCACCCCTAGGTCATATCAGTTCAATCTCTGGCATAATAGTAATAATGCCAAGTGTAATTGTTTGGGATATGCTATTATACAGGTACATAACTGTACATAATCTTTCTATCAGAAGATATGCCTGCCCCCACCCAAGTGACTGACACAGCACTGCCCCTCATAGTGTTCTTTTCTGGCAGAGGGGCAGAAGTCACTAACACAGTACAGAAAATCCCTGAATTCAGTTCTAGCCTTAAGCAGAGGAATAATATGGTGGGAAAGATTAAAGACAGATGAGGGAAAGCAGGCAGATCTTTAAATGGAGAATGTTTTCTTTCAATGCATGAGGAGTCATGACCCAATCTGGCTCTGGATGTGGGAGCAGATACCTACTCCCTGGTCCATTTCGCACATGTAGAAATTGACTTAGAAACGTATTTCTACACCGGGGCTTTTTTTTTTTTTTTTTAACAATTTGTAGCTCAATCTCACAGGAGCAAAGGGATTTTACGAAACCGTAATCGCTGCCATGTTTCCTTTAGCAACCGTCCTCAGACTAAGTGTGGCTCAGGCGAATGGAGACTCCTGAACCCTTGGCAAAATGCAAAACTGCACGTTTGCCCCCGTATCCCTTTCCACTACTTAATGAAAGAGTGCCTAAGAGATCTTTCCAGGGCTGCCGGTTGAAAACTTTTACTTAAGCCTTCCTGACAGGGAGCAGCACATTCTTGCCTGATTGCATATACCCTGAGCAATTTACATTGGAGTTCTGGTTTAATCATTACATGATGAGCGCATGACGTCTTCCCCATTCTTCTTGCTGCACAATGCTGGTCTTCTGGCTGCAGACATCATTGTGTCGCATCAATTAACTCAAGGGGAGACACAAGCACATCTGACTACTATCAGAAATTTTTTTCCACTCTCAGGCTCCTAGTTGTTTTCATTTTTTCCATATGAGCAACCATAGGGGGGATAAAGTCTCTGCTCCTGGGATGTTAGCATATATTAGCATAAAGGGGGAAAGGGGTCATTCAAGCAAATGTTGGAGCAGAGGAATGATGTAAAGATAGGTGGGGGAAACCCTCTTTTAATTTGATATTTAATCATTCCATCTTGTACCAAGTTAACATTGCAGATGAGCTATTACATGGCTGAATATTGGAAGATGTGTTGGATATGTTTGCTGCCTTGAGTTATTTGTAAAAATAATAAAGGCAGGATAGATACAAACGATCAAACAAATAAATAAAACTTCATTGCTATTTATTCCCACACTCACCACCACCACTTTCTCTTCAGTTTTAGTGTTTATTTTATTATTTATTTCATTTCAAAGAGACAGTTTCTTCAGGAAGTGTGGATGCACGAATAATTTTATAAGCTCTCTAAGTTCAATAGTTCGGGTTGGCTTTGATCATTCTGTTTATATTTTTGTTGGCCAATTGTTGGAATTTGTTGGCTATCTAGCAGAAATGGTACTATCCATGCAAAATCACTCTCTGGATTGGTGTACACACCAACAACAGACAGAATCCTCAAAAGGATCTGCTGAGGACAGAATATGGACATCGGGATGGAAACATGTTGTCAAAAAAGGAATGGGATACCTAGAAGCATAAAATAAAGCAACATTTTGTTTCGTATACCATTAATAGATTTTATTAATTGAATTTTAATACTACTATAATAAAAGATCATTCATGGCTTACTCATTAGCTGTTTCTGACATACAAATATCTTTCGCATTCCATATGAGTTGAAGAAAACAAGCTATTAAATTGATGTTCAAATCAAATGGTTTGTATTGATTTGGCTATGAATTCTGCATTGAAGTAAGGTTTTAAAATAATTTAACATTCTTATTGACGTGTTCCCTTAATACATGTTCAGTGAACAATACATTAATAACATATAAAGTTTTAGACACATAAATACTTCATTTGCACAAATATATGGCAAAGACTTCTAAGAGCTAAACATTAACTAAGCTAACAAAAGGGGAGGAACTTAATACAACCTGACAATAATAATATTTTCTTTCCCAAGAAGATTCACAATTCACACAATTGTTGATAAAGAGATTTTACCATACTTCCCATATTTAAAAAAGCCAACCATGCACCATTAACCAGTTCAGCCTTCTCCCATAAACACTTTTTAAAAATCCCCACAGTAGCTCTTTTAATTTCTGAGAATCCTGGGCAGTATTTCTAACAGAAAGGAGTCAGCAAAGAAAATCTGAGAATTGCCAAAACAAGCCTTTTCACCCCAAAGCCATGGCTGTGTTTATTGCCAACCCCATTCCTTTCCAGCCCTAATGTCATAACCGGTCACTTCTTCTCAGAGAATAAACTCAGCCTGAATTTCATTTTCACAGTGTCCTTTCAGTGTCCTGTCACACCATTCAATCTCCTGTCACCAGGGAGGTTAAGATAACTCCCAATTACAGTAAATTAGATAAGTCAGTATATTTGCTGAGTTCTGAATTCTTCATAGTGTTTACATGAAAGGATAATTCTTCAGAGCATTTATTTTCAAAGTTTTTGCTGTCACTTGGGAGAGAATGGTTTCAAACGAACAACTTTCTATTTACAAGGCAGCTATTATAACCGGATATTATAACCTACTATAACATTACTGGTAAATACAGCTCTAGAAAATATTAGAAACAGTGGTAACCACTGATTTAACTAAAGGGACATTCCTGCATTTGGGGTTTTTTTTTAAACTTTTACAACACTAGAAGATAATAGAAACTTAGCAATTACTAAGCATTGTGGTCACGAAGTGCTACATCACATAAAACTCAACACTTGGCAATGTCATCCAGGCAGTCCTAGCTATCATCATAACCCCAAGACACAGAGCCCATTAACCAGGATATGAAAGAACTTCCAGGTAAGGAGTTGGGAGTGCTGCAAGGGAGTGTGTGTGGCCCTTGGAGATCTAATGCAGGAGGCATGCAAGTTCGGGGGGAAGCTACAATGTGGCATAAGCTCAAGGAAGACCAGGAAAAAGGATGTTGCATGCATACATGCATGTTAATGCAGGGATGCTGTTGTAAGGAATATCCTTCTGGGTTCAGTTCCAAGTGGGTAAGAAGACACTGGATTCCTGGAAGTTGCTTGGAAAGAAGGTTTAATGGTGGACAGGAGCGCATGGCAGGGGCTCCTGAACAGAAAAGGTGGATCACATGCTTCCAGATGTTGGGAGAGGAGAAAAGGAAAAGCAAAGAGGCTGAGTCTCTTGGTTTTATGACCTCTGTTGGGCCCCACCCAATGTTCCCTCTAAGCTGCGCTGCTGCACGGCCGCGCGGCTGCACGGCTGC
>QLTV01002556.1:1187903-1210821 GCA_003457575.1 Thermophis baileyi
ACAAAGGTGGGGGCTACTAAGAGTGAGTCTGTTTCCTTTCTAAAAGCATGTTTCTCAATTTCTCTAGGGATATTCTATATAATATTCTGCCTTTTTAATTTTTTTCCTAGGATATTTCATTTTCCTAGGAGAGGGGTGGGTGCTAACTTCCTACAATGCCCAGAGAAGAACAGTACTGGTGGGTGGATGCAAGCAAGCGAAGGGGAAAATAGGCCACAGTGTATATGAGTAAAGAAAGGCCAATGGGTGGGAGACTTACTCAAACAACTGAAGACCTTCCTTGCTGGCTTCCACGTTGACTTTGTGTTGGGGGAGCTAGCAGAGAAGGTTGCCAATCATGTGAGTGTGGGATATTGCAGCCAGTTGTAAGTATGAGCGCCCTAATTTTTTACGTGTGACCGCAGGGGTGCTGCAGCAGTCAGAACATCTAGGACCAGTCATAAATCCCTTCGTTCAGTGCCTTCGTAACTTTGAAGAGTTGATGAATGAATGGATTTAATTGAGGACTACCTATAGCCAGTTTTCAAAAGGAGCTTGGGGAATTTCCCAGATATGATCACCATTGGTCAGAGCAGCTTCTCCCTTCTCACAGATCCATTATTGGTCCTCAGTTCACCAGGTTGCTCAAGTAAATGAAGCCGCAGAGGAGACCCCCGAAATGCCTCTGAAGAAGGCTCCTTTTGATATCTCACTGGAGCTGGAGTGGTGATACAAGTGGTAAAAAGAAACTCTTATTCATTCCCTGTCACTAGACTAGGGACAGACTAAGTTCCAATAAAAAAAAAATAGCTCAGTTTTTCAGATCTAGAGCGGGAGTGGAGGGGGATTTGTTTTTTGTGAGTTCCCTATCACTGTTGCCAATATTGTAGCACTGTGAAGAGGGTCTCCTGGAAGCTGGGATCCATCACTCCTTCCTAAAAACTTTATTTGCTATACTGTGCCATTAGGAAAGGGTCGAATGAGGTATCATATTCCAATCCAGATGTTGATTTAGAGAAGAATTTGCAACTGACAAAATTTATGCCTTTTCTTTGGCATCCATAATATAAAAGTCAAAAGCTGCAGCTCCAGAAGCGTAAGTTCTTTGTATCTTTTATTTTATTGATTCCCCAGAGGCATTAGGAGTAGAAACAGTAAGCTAAGGATGCTTCCTGATTTCTCTGTATAGCTGATACTTTTAAGATGCTTGCTTGCTTGCCAAGACCCCGCCAATCACTTGTAGAAGACTTCCTAACTATGCTGCCTTCACCTCAGTGCAGGCCCACTGTGGGCTATCATAAAATTAGTACAAGGTGTCCTAGCAGACAGTGGATGATGATCGCTTAATGATTGGCATGACTTACGACCGTAATTCTGGGGTCAACGATGGTTCTAAGTTGAGAATGACTTGTAACACATTCAAAAATATGTACACATACATACATATATACACATGTATTTATTTATTTAATTGATCTCATTTTTATGATTCCAAGTGGCTTACAATATGAACAACTACATTGCGTGAAATACAAAATGTAAACAACAAAAATAACACATATAGCAGCTGAACATAATCTAATCAAATATTCCACCAAGAGACATGCGCTCGCCTATGCACAGGTCCCCAGACTGGAGAAAAAACTCATGCAGTATAGTATATAAAAACCCTCTTTTGCACATACCCAAACCCCTTATGCATTGACTGCTCAACAGTACTTATCTAGCAGCTGCTTCTGTGCTAAACAATTCCAGACAACCACTAGAGCAGGGGTGTCAAACTCAAGGCCTGCAGGCCAAATGCAGCTCATGGGATCTGGCCCGCAGGGCCGCCTTGGAAACAGCAAAGGACCAGCCCGCAGTGCCTCTGCCAGCGAAAATTGAGCTCGGGAGGGCTGCACGCTATCGCGGCCAAAAACAGGGCCCGTGGGGGCCATGCGTGCCCCCCGGGTCCATTTTTGCTGGCAGAGGGCTGCAGGAGGCTGTCGTGGCCAAAAATGGGGCCCGGGAGGGCGTGCGCACGTGCGCACACACACACACGCACACACACACATATACACACACCAAGCTCTGTTTTCGCTGGCAGAGGGTTAGCAAAACAAACTAAAAGCAAAACAAAACGAAATGAAATGTTTCTCCTTTTGCATTTGAGCATCCAAGAAGGGACAGGAAAGGAGAAAGGGAAAGAGGAAAGACAGAGGAAAGGAAGGAAAGATGGGAAGAGAGCAAGGAAGGAAAAAGAAGGAAAGGGGAAGGAAGAAGAAAGAATGAAGAGGGAAAAAGAGGAAAGGAAGGAAGGAAGGAAGGAAGGAAGGAAGGAAGGAAGGAAGGAAGGAAGGAAGGAAGGAGATTATAATGAGAGGGAGGGAGGTTTGGCCACCACAGGTGTCCCCGACACAAGTGACATCGAGCTGACCACCCCCACCCTGGCTACACACACCTCTCCCTCCCAAGGCCAAACACTACCCTGTTGCAGCCCTCAATGATATCGAGTTTGACACCCCTGCACTAGAGGAGCCAAGAGAGGTTGAAAATTGCAACTCCTTGCTGCCATCTAGTGGCCCATAGGTTAATAATCATTTGCAGAAAGGAAGAAAGAAAAAAGAATGATATTGATTGGACAAAACAAACAAGAAGAATAAGAATTCTGCCCCACACATTCTTTATAGCAAGATTTTTTCTGGTTAGTTACATTGAGAAGAAATTTAACAAAATTAAAATCTGCTTTCTTATATGATGTTCGTATGCTTTGATATCATGTCCCTTCAGGAATACATTTTAACTTATAATAGAATTTTCATTTATATTTCCTTTCCTTTTAAAGTACAGCACAAGAATCTTTGGCAATATGTGTAATTGTAGACATAAAGATAATTTGCTGATAGAGAATAATGGCCCCACATTTTAAACCAGCGTCTTGCTGTGCAAGAATGCTTGAAGCTAATGGCATATTCCTTGAGGAGGCAGTGTGAAGCTTGCCTTCTCCTTTCACTTACACTTTGTATAAGTAACAGAATACGCTTATCACAACTTGGCGTTTCAGAGTTTACTTCCACAGCGTACCAAAAAATGAACACCAGGTGTGCAGCTGACTGCTGCAATCTTCTTTGCCACCCAAGTTTGTCAGAATGGCTTTAATACTGGAGTGAGTAAACTAAGCCCAGCAGGTTTTTTTCAGTTGCTTTCAATAGCTCATGCCATTTTTTTCCCCTTGGATACATAAAGCAGAGACTGTGAGGTAACTACTAACAGTCTCTTCTCATTGCTGAGAATGATTCTGAATTAAGACAGTGCTCCTATTTTGTATCAATTTTCCAGCCTTGAAATGGATGAAATTTAGATTCTATCTTGGTGCAAAACTGGGCTCGGGAGCCACAAGCAGTTTTACTGCATCTCCATTAATGAACAAAAGATTCCACAGGAAAAAATGTCTGCTCTATATTTGTCACAAAACTCAGTAGTGGAACACAATTTTCAGGATGACACGTTCTGCAAACACTGCATCCTTCTGCCGAGTTCCCCGTCCTTTACTCTTCCTTAGCTTTTCATGTCAAAGTCACCAAAAGGCAAGGAATTAACAAGGGTATATTTGCTTAGGTCAGAGGTCTTCAAACTTGGCAACTTTAAGACTTGTGGACTTCAACTCCCAGAATTCTCCAGCCAGCTATGCTGGCTGGAGAATTCTGGGAGTTGAAGTCCACAAGTCTTAAAGTTGCCAAGTTTGGGGACTCCTGGCTTAGGTGTTATTCTGACAAGGAAAGAAATCAAAAGGACAGGCCTGTTTTGGGTGACAATGAGGTATCTTGGATCACATCTATTTCAACTTCTGATGGGGAATGCATATACAGGTAGTTCTTGATTGATGGCTGGTCACATAGCAACTGTTTGAAATTATGACGGCCCCCTAAAAAAACTACCTATGACCAAATTTTGAAGTTACAGCAGTGCCCGCCCCACAGTCATGTGATTGCTTTTTGGGCGCTTGGCAACTGGATCACTTTTATGGCCATTTGCAGCGTCCTGTGGTGATGTGACCACAATTTTTGACATTTTTTGCTAGTTTCCAGTGTGTATTTCTGGTTTCTGGCAAAATATTTACCCAATTTTGGGGTAAAATTGATTGCTTCACAGCCACCGCATTCGCTTAACCTCTACCATGATTGCTTAATAACTGTCACATTTGCTTAACGATGGCTTCAAAAGGTCATAAAATCTGGTCAGGTCATGTAGTGACCAGTTTAACAGTCGTAACAACTTTCAGCCATAATTCTGGGCTCAAGTATGGCTATGTCAATTACTACCTCTATTTCCTCAACCAATGAAAATGGGCTGATTTGTTTCAGAGAGGATCAATTTGCTTAAAACATCTGCAATTGGGTAAAGGGGAAACATGTATTTGTGCTTGGGGGGACACAAATGTTAGGATACCTACTGTATATAGGACATTTAATATTCTGAACATGGAAGATTAAGTTTCATATTGAAAGAGAAACATGATAGCACCACTGCAAGAATATGGCATTTCAAAATCAAGATATTTGCATAATTTGCAAAGTACTGATCATTTTCTTCCTCATGTCTATCCCTTAGAATAGTATATAGAGTCCACTGCATTCTCTAAAGCTCTCACATAGAGATGAATGGAGAAGCATTTCTTTCTCTTCCTAATCAAGGCAGAAAGAAAACATCAAGCCTAGTTTTTTTTTCTCCATATGTTAGTTTTTGTTTAAAATGTGTTGATTTATTTTTAGTATAAACCACAGTGCAAGAATTTGAAGGCTAAGGTGGGGAGAGGAACAAGCTTGATAAAACCATCATCAAGGCATAAATCTGTGTTCTGCAGAGCTGTAATGATATATGGAAATGACCTTGGGAGACAGAAGGAAGAACCGCAACATACACAATGGTCTGATATATGAATTTTGAGTTCAAAAGAGGAGGGGTGGCAAAAGCCTCTCAGAGGGGGACCTCCCCAGGTTTGGGGAGAGCAAAAGTATTTTCAGACTTGCAACATTCTGTAACCGCAGGCCCCTTTATGACTTGTGGACTTCAACTCCCAGAATTTCTGAGCCAGCCATGTTGGCTTAAGAATTCTGGGAGTTGAAGTCCACAGGTCATAAAAGGCCCCACCTCTGTGTTACTGTCACCTTGCAATAAAAATAGAGCTAGTGCTCCTGGGTGTGTTTTTCGACTGGGCTACCTCGCAAGGCAAACAAGAGCCTAAGATTCATTCAACAGGGTGGAATTTTTCTTAGCCACACTCTAATGGGGGGGGGGAGAGAATACTGGTCTATGAGAATTCATTCCATCAAGCTTTCCTGTTTTTTGTTAATCGGTTAAGTCTTTCCTGTTTTGGTGAGCAATTGCTTTGCCAGCAATTTGGAAAGGAGTGATAGGCACTAATTTTAGAATGTCTTTATCTGCCCAATTCATTTCCTTCTTAAAAAATAGAATTGATTTCTTTTTAATTGCTGCAAGCTGGTCTGAATAACGCAAATGCCACAAAAGGGTGGGGTAAAAATTTTCTCAATAAATTAATTAAATGTGCTGGCTTATTGGCTGGTCATATAGGACTGGCTATAGCTCATCTTCCCCACATCATACCCCCCCCTCAAAAAAAAAAACACCAGAAAATCAAGGACCCAGAGGAAAGAAGGCCCCTTAGTCCTGGAATCCCCTAACAGTGTTCTCTGTGCCCAAGAAAAGCATATTCTGGTTTGGGGTGGAAAATCTCTTTGAAGTGGGTACCCAGATGTCTGTCTTGAACAAGAGTAATATCAATAGGATTGATTAAAGGGAGATTTAAGAGATGAGTAATCTCATCTGAACAATATTTACAGAATGTTAAATAATAAATTGAGTGATGAATCAAGAAAGAAGGAACATGTGGTCAAACTTCTTTTGGAGACACTACTTCACAGTCCTTTCAGAACATAATGTCATATGAAATATGCTTCAATAAATCACATTCATTTCTTGAGCATCATAAGGCTATTACATAATATATCAATTACTCCAGGTTTTTTTATTAAGCCTGCCAACATTCTGAGTGGCCTAAACTTGCGATTCATTTCTAATACTCTTTATGCCCATTGCTTTTCCAACATACCATTACTATTCCCACCGTGTCATTAATCCCAGTGTCTATGAATAAAAAGTCTTTCTTGGCAAAATCTCTTTTGAATTTTTGCAAATTTATCTAATTAAGGCTGAAATTCAGTACTCATCCCTGCAGAACGCAGTGAGACTCACTTGACATTAAACTCCTTGTAGAATTAGTCAGTGAGATTTTTTATTATTATTATTATTTGGAGGCACTATGAGCAACTTACCCTGAAACTGGATCAAGATTTTCTTTTTTCATCTCATTAAAACTAACTGGCACAACTTGACCCATTACATGGAACACAATCCTTTATAAATATATAATGGCCTGGATTGCTCCTATTTTATACTGTAGGCTGGTAGTAAAATGGATTTGACATTTATTTAGCTTCGACTAAGCTGCTAATAATAGCTGGTATTTTCATTAATTAATAATAATCCCAAGCAAATTCAAATTATCAATTGCCCAGATCTTTCCTAATACTTTTATGTTTTATTTTCAGTATACGTGTGGGAGAAACTGTTCAAATTCTGGATTTTGAGAACATTTTGTTATTTCTTTCTGATTTGTAATCAAGAGAAGGTTGCCTATGGAATGCATTTCATAAATGCTTGTGGAGATGTTTTAAATTATTGGCACTTTCAATAGCTAAGTTTATAGCAAGTGTGAAATAGCTTTTTAATTGGTGACATCTGCTCTCCATTTCTTCATAAAACAATAGACTCAAAAGAGGGACTCACCAATAAGATTGCAGTTAGAATTTTATCTGCACTGACTTCTGGATTTGGTAAGAAAAGTGTAATGGAATGCAAAGGTAATTGCTTTTAATTAAAGTAGCTGAAGTATATGACACATAATGAGTAAATATACAAGTTGTTCAATAAACATAACATTGCATTATAAATAATGCAACTTATGAATTATTTGGGCCATTCAGTCAATACCCTTGGCGTCAATTTATATCAAATGAACCATCATTTTAATAGCTCATTTCCCTTGGGTTAAAATGAAATTTCATAACTTTTTAAAGGCTTTTCCCCAATAATCTTCACAGGTATAGAATGTCTTTTGGATCTGCAGTTTATAAATGGGTGTTGCAAGAGACTGCTAGTTTTGTTAGGGCAAACTACATTGTATAACATGAAAAGGGAAAGCCTTTTTGTACGTTCAAATATTTAAATGTGTGTTTCTGTGTGTCCTTGTTGTATAGGTATGCACAAGAATTGCACATGTAAGGTTGTTGAAAACATGGTAGGCTTGCAGCTTGAAAGGGCCTTGGAGGAACCAGATTATCGGGAGTTGAAGTTTAACTGAGTTTAAAGTCAGGTTATAGCATTGAGAGAACATTGTGCTTGTAGATGACCTTTGGCCAACCTGACCTTGCTTGATCTTTTGATGGTCTACGATAGCTTTAGATCACTGAAGAATTGATATCCTTCTGGGCCACTTTAGGGGGTTGGAACCAAAACACCGAATAGATTTTAAGGATATCATATATTATGAGAGCCAGTTCGATGTAGTGGTTAAGGTATCAGGCTAAAAAATGGAGAAACTTAAGCTCTAGTCCCTACTTGGTAGGTATGAAGTCAGCTGAGTGACCTTGCACCAATCACTCTCTCCTAGCTCAGGAAGAAGGCAAGGGCAAGTCACTTTAGAAAATAATACTGAGAAAACTGTAGGGATTTGTCAAGGCAATCACCAGGGTTAAATTCTAACTCAAAGGCGGGGGGGGGGAGACAAATCATACTATAGTTTCACTGAATTTGAACCAAAAAGTCAATTTGATGCTTATTTGGTAACATTAAAAAGCTGAATGAAAATAGTAAAAAAAAAATCAGATCAGTGAACTGATAAAGTAGTAGGTAATTTAAAAGTAAGAAAGGCATATAAATTAAAAAAACAAGCCATTTATAATATGTAGCATCACATATTGATTATGATCTAGTTCTCATCAGAACCAAATAATGTAGTATGTTTTAATGAAGATGGAACTGACGATGTCGGTAGATACCATTTACAATGATTTTTACAATCTTTCTCTGAATTCTTTCAAAACTGAAGTTTTTAAGGTGAAGGAAGAAAAATTTGCCCATCTCTAGTTTTCTACATGTAAAAATATTCTAACAGATGAAGCCTTACAATTATTATGAATGAATTATAATTATGAACCAATGAGGAACTCAGTTTGACCAATATATTGATATCAAACGAATGTCCCACATCTATTTATTCACTTCCTCACATGGATATCAAAACTGTTGGGGTATAAACAGAGGTGGGTTCCTCCCGGTTTGGACCGGTTCTATAGGACCGGTAGTAACTTGGCGGCCTGGGTCGCTAGAACCGGCAGCGACCCAGGCCTGCCATGCCCCCAAACCGGTTCTTTCCTGTTTTTTAAGCACTGCGCATGCGTGAAGCGCCCGCACCCACGCGGCACAACACTGAGCAAACCGGCAGCGAAGAAAACCAGAACCCACCCCTGGATACAAAGCCATGGAATCAAATGCATATGGATTACAAAGATACCTGTTTTTCCTAAGAATCTCCCCCAGGATATTTACATCAAAATAAACATCTTGAATTATACTCCAGAATACTTAAGACAATTATAAATTCAAGAGTGGCACACCAATTCCCCAAACGCTGGCTCCCTGCAACACTACAAGCAGTGAGTCCTTAAATGCATGAACAATTCTACAGAATTCCTTTCTACGCCTTGTCATTCAACAGATCAGGCTGAGAACTGAGGAAGCAGAGAGACACTGCATGTTAAATATCCTATTCAGGCCGAACACCTGAATAAGTCTAATAATGACTAGATAAGCCTGAAAGTCTTCAGAAGTATATCCTGAAAATAGTTGCAAGGATCTCCCCAAAGTGAGTTTCAGGCCAGTTATGAAACTTAAATTTACATAGATAGCTCATTGATAATTAGAAAGATTTGAACATCTTTGCAGGCAGATTATGATTGAAGGAATGGTATACATTCCCAAATGTTTCCGATAAAACTAAGCTGACTGCAGAAAAGAATTGCCAGTGAAGCAAGTGGATGGATGGATGGATGGATGGATGGATGGATGGATGGATGGACAGCCATTTCAAGATAATGGGGACACTTTAAGAATTAAAGTATCTTTTGCAACCAGTTTAATATGGTAATAACTTCAGATCTGATCTTTATCATGGAAATACACATTTCTGCTGGACAGCACATTGCAATGAATTGTCTATCTTAATTAGACCTGTACATTAACAAGAAAGTAACATTTAAATTGAGATTATAGTTCTGTTCATAAGGCTAGGGAAACATTTTGGTACACTGTAATAAATAAACCTCATACATGTGTTTGTTTTGCAAAAAAAAAAAAATTCAAAACATTGAGAAATTCATTATTTTAATCACTAACATGTGTCCCGGGGGGGGGGGAGATGCTGCTTTTATTCCTAAACAAAAAACACACACTGATTCTTATTAGCCAATTTCACATATAAAAGAGAGGTCTTCTTCCCCTTCTTTGAAAACCATACATGATAGGCCTTATTTGGAAAAAAAATCTTCAAGTTGTCAGTAACATTTCCACATTGCCTCATTCAAGACATATCACTCCATCTAACGCAACCAGAACTGGAGTCCTCTGACAGATGACAAATACATTTGGGAATAAAAACGTTCTTCTCCAATTATGCAATGTGAAGGATGAATCAAATCAGCTGCTGAGCTTCCGGATGGTATCATCACTATTATTACTACCAGGATTCCTCTTTACTCTTCCATTTAAGATTAAGTTGAACAGAATGGCAAATTTCCATTTGGGCCTCAGAGTCCTCTGGATTCAGGCACAGCTTCTCAGTTTAAAGAGAAGCTACTCCATTACACATCCATTGGGCTAGTTGTTTCCTCTATCTTTTTTTTTTTTAAGGCATTAACTACCAAAAAGTTCACTTGGCTTTGGTGGATTATCAGGCACTACATTTTAGGTGATGAGAGTACATTTTGAAGGAACTGAAACCCGAAAGATACTCTCTAAAACTAAAACAGAAGAAGGTAAGGAATGGTTTCCCTAATAATATGGAAAAATAATACACAGTACAACTAACCTAGTTTTCAACTAAGAATTTTTTTCAACAATGGGAGAAGTATGGCCTATTTTCTGAAACAGCTGATCATAGCCACAGCAGTCACAACTTAGGGAAGCATGGAAGAAGGTACAGAGTAGTTGTTTTTTCCATGCCAAGAACAATGTGACAGGCTTTTAAACTCAGTTTGTTTATTTATTTATCATTACATTTATTTGCCCCCCCATCTCGCCCTGAGGATACTCTGGTCAGCTTACAACAATACAACAACGTAAAATTATTAAAAATGTAAATATAACAATGAAACAATAAATAATGAAAGTAATACAAATTTAAAAATGGGTGGGAGGGAACAGGGAGAGAGATGGGGTCTGCAATTAGTCTAATAGCCACCTCCAGTGTGGTACTCACCAGGGGTGAAATTCAGCAGGTTCTGACAGGTTCTGGAGAACCGGTAGCGGAAATTTTGAGTAGTTCGGAGAACCAGCAAACACCACCTCTGGCTGGCCCCAGAGTGGGGTGGGAATGGAGATTTTGCAGTATCCTTCCCCTGCCACGCCCACCAAGCCACGCCCACAGAACCGGTAGGGAAAAATTTTGAATTTCACCCCTGGTACTCACACATTGGATCCCCAGGCCAACTGGCAGAGCCAGGTCTTCAGGCTCTTATGGAAGGTCAGGAGAACGGGGGAAGACCTCACCCTGCAGCGTAGGATGTTCCAGAGGGCTGGCACTACGGCAGAGAAGGCTCTTCTCCTGGATCCCATCTAACTAATTAAAAGTTCCTAGTTAGGCCATTCATACATGTGGCTATGACCCGGGGCTGGGCACGGAAGCAACATAGCCGGAACAAAGGCTTAGCTTCCCTTTATTGCTCCAACTTTCACCCAAAAGTCCCACCGTTCACTGCAAGTCCAGGAGCAAAGTTCTAAACACGCACCTCCAATAGTTCCTGGCTGCTATTAGTCCAGAAGAGCAGCACAGTTCTGAGAGCAGCCACAGTTTAGGGAACTTGGTCCCAGGGAGTCCTCGTCACAGGAAGAGTTCACTGGGAGTGCAGCATAACCTGGAGCAGAACTGTGTAGTTGCAAACTCACACATAGCCAGGCCAGGCAAGCAGGGCAAGGCACAGCAAAGTATCCAGATGTCGGTAACAGCATGTGAGGCTGGAAAAAGGCAACGCTTGTTCCTGACAAGCACCCCTCCCAAAGGGGTCTCTTTAAATCTCATTCCCCAGGTAAGCCTTGTGAAGATGGGTGGGGCGCCCTCCTCCCAAGTCATCAGGTCGCCCTGCACTGATCCTGTCTCCTCTCCATTCTCCGTGCTCGGTGATTGGGGGGGGGAGGTAATTGCTTGTCGCCGGAGGTCCGTCACTTCTCTGCTCCGCTGCCTGCCCTTTCCTGCCCCCTTCGCTTGGTCATCCTGCACCCTCTCTCCTTCACTGGTGACCCTTCCCAGGCCCGAGGGACCCAGGACTGCCTTGTCCTGCCCTTCTGGTCATTCCTCCGGGGCCAGAGAGGCCATGCCATCTTCCTCTGTCAGCGCTAGCTCCGTCTCATCCTCCTCCTCGGACCCAGGCTCCAATGAGGCCATGATACACGTATGTGATACAATCTATGACTGCTGGGGCAACTGTTTTTTAGGCATGGGATTCTCCCAATCAGGTCCATCATTGTAGCAAAGATTGTCAAGTGCAGGAAATCAGGAGTCCAGGCATCTCAAATGAATACTGCATGCTCACATTCTCTACAAGAATCTGAACTACTAACTGTCAAAATCAATTGGCGATAAATAAGAGTCAATGGAATGCAACGTGGGCTGGATCTAGATCTCTTGTGGGTGTGAAGAGATTCAAGACTGATGATGCACTCGACCCCTCCCTCAGCCTCAGCCTGGTCATCTCCTGCAAAGAGGAGATATACTGTACAAGGAATGTGCTCTTCCATTGAAATATGGTGTTTCCCATAAGACAACACAGCATGATTTGTGATGCTTCAAGACCTGATTCTTTCTATTATGTAAGAGGAAATTTCCTCTGCCTTTTTTCAGCAACAGTCGCTCATAGCAAACAATGGGGTCGCTTTATGATTGTGGCTCTTGCTTAATAACTGCGGCAGTCACTTTATGACCGTAGTGACTGTTCATTTACTAATTGCCACATAAAAGGTCATAAAAACAGGTCTGGTCACATGATAACCATGATATCATGACTCACAGCTAATTGGCAGGCTCCGTTATGATCATAAATTGAGGATTGCCTCAAAAATACAGGAGATGTTCTGGTGTTATCCCAGTGCTCAGATTTTAAGGGCTTCTCTTTACAAAAGACCAAGTGTTCAAAGTTCAATTTATTATTCAAAATGTCCCAGTTTGAATCCATTTTAGAATCTAGGCATATCATTCAAATGGAAAGAAAGACTGAACTCCCATTTAGGGTGATTGGGATCAATAATTTTGGGTTTTAGTGCTAAGGCTAGTTTGGTATTAAAGGAAGAAACATTATTGTTCTTCACAAACCCAGCAGCTATGTTTATTTGTTCTGATACAATCCTCTGGAAACAAATGAAAGAAACCCTAATGATCAGCAGTCATAGAGATTAAATGAGGAGAAACTAAGATTAGGACATTTATTACAACCAAACTGGTAGCTCTCATGCTATGCAGAAGGAGCTGTAGGCTAAATAATACTTTTTTTCCCATACTGATTCTAAACTGTTTACAATTCTTTGCCATTTTCTTAAACAATAAAGCCCATTTTGCCTGGAAGCAATTATAGCACATCTGCACACAGCGGATGCTTTGTGGTATGGAGATGCAAGTTACAGTAACGAAGAAGTGGCTCGTTGATTGAAAAAGTGTGCCTGCCCAGAAGATTTTAGTATATGCACTAGTCAAATCAAGCAAAAATCAGCTGCTGAAATAAAGAGAAAGCATGAAGTTGATTATGACTACCTAAGGATTAAGGAATAATCACAACCATTTTGTTTTAAAGTAATGTTACAAAAAATGTCTATAATCATATAGGTTACAACAGAAAAAGTAACTGTATTGCTTTGTCATCCCACTTTTAACTTGAAGTGTAGACTGTGGTATCCAAAGCAGAACATCCAGATTCAGTCACAGTTTTATTCGACTGTAAAGCATCAACCTTGTGAACTCCCAAGTTTCCTCTTTCTGCTATGCATTCAGAACGGACAGTGATTAATATATTTATATGTAGGGGGAGAGAGAGAAAGAGGGGGGGGTGTAGGTGTGTATATTTGTGTGTGTGTGTGTGTGTACATACACATATAATGTGTATATGTGTGTTATGTTTGTATATGGGTAGATATATACTTTCTTTTGAGAGCAGGCAACAGAATTTCATTTTTAATGTGGGCCACAGTAAAAAAGGAAAATAAAGGTTTATCTTATCTCATCTTATCTCATCTCACCTTATCTTATCTAGAACATTTTGTTTCTCATAGACAATTTACATTTTAAAAATAGTTTATTACTATTTTTCATTTATTTGAGCTTGTCAAAGCTGTATGGAACAGCTGTATTAGATATTGATAAATAGCTTTATATATCTTGGAAGAGTGTTTTTTAAAGATAATGAAATGGATGGAGAAATGTTGAGACATACAGAGTCCTTGGTGTTCTCTGAGTTTGGGTGTTTTCTTGCAGACATTTCATTATCCAACTAGCTAACGTATTCAATGCTAGAAGGGAGAGTGGTTTTCTCTCTGTTTATAGATTATACAGTGGTTTACCTTGTCAGTGGTTTACCTTAGAACCCCTTGGTGGGTTCTAACTTACCTCGCTGTCGGTTTGCTTCCTCCCGCGCTGTGTGGGTGCGCCTTGTGGGTGCGTGCATAAAGCACGCGCATGCGCAGTGCAAAAAATAAAAAAAATTCCCCCTCAAAAGAAGCCAAAAACAAGATGGCGACGCATGCGCAGTGCCAGAAACTTGGCTTCTGCGCATGCACAGAAGAAAAAAAACAGATTTTTTTTTTAAAAAATTCAAAAAAAAGATGGCGGCGCACACGGACCGGCACCGACCGAACCGGATTGGTGATGTCATCGTAATCCCTGCTTATCCGGGTGCTGATTGCTTATGAAGAGGTGTTTTGTTCTTTTTACTTACTTTTTAGCTTTTTGATTGTCTTTTTCAAATGATGTGTGAATGTTGTTTATCTCTATGTACCTGCCGATGGCTGATTTGTCTAAATGCCAGGCTCAGAAAGTAATGGTTGGATGAAAATGAAGATATCCTCAAAAAGACAGAGATGAAAAAAACGAAAGAGCAAAAGACAATATATGAATTTATGTACATAGAAGCAAGATTATTTGCAAGGGAGAGTTACAGTGAATACAGTTCATATAAAATGAATTTGGTTAGATTTCCATTCCTTTTATTTTCTGCCTGCAATCACTTTTGTTTACAATGTCTTATATGACCACACAAATTAAACCTCTTTTTTACTTGAATCAGACTTGCAAGACATATAAAGGGGCTGAACTTCAACCATAAGATTGCAGCTGCTAGTTTGTTTGTTTGTTTGTTTGTTTGTTTGTTTGTTTGTTTGTTTGTTTGTTTGTTTGTTTGTTTGTTTGTTTGTTTGTTTGTTTGTTTTACATCCCTCTTACAGATATCCCTCTGCAACAGCTGTGTGGATTTATTAAATTTGGTCTGAGAACTTGGTAAATCCCCTGCCTTCTATTTTATTACATGAGGCTCATTCTTCTTCTTCTTCTTGTGCCATATCCGTCATCGGACATTGGCGATCATGTTGGCGATCCTATTTTTATCAACAGCCGCACTAAAAAGTGCTGTTGAGTTTTGTCCAAACCAGTCCCTTAGATTTTGAAGCCATGATGTTCTTCTTCTGCCTGGACCTCATTTACCTTCAATCTTTCCCTGGAGGATTAAGTGAAGTATGGCATATTTTTCCAGGTGTCGCATCACATGTCCAAAATATTCTAACTTTCACTTTGTAATGGTTTTGATGATTTCCCTTTGCAAAGGGAAATCATGAGGCTCATAGAGCTTAGCTGACAATGACAATTGTTTACATGAGCTTGACATCCAGCTGAAGGTTAGCCAAGGCCAAGTTGTGATGATCAGTTTTACAAGCTTCAATAAAAATTACTTCTAAGCAGCATATTAAATCATAATTTTATATGTCACATTGATTTCTTTTAAAAAATCCATTATAGAAGGAGACTAAATAAGTAATTATTTTTATTTGGTGTACACTTACAGCTAAGCACAGTACAGTCAAAGTAAAAGCAGGGACAGGATGTGATCCCCTTCCAGACCAAATTTAGGATTTTTATTTTTTTAAGGAGAAGAGAAGAAACTGGAAGAAGTGCAGAACATATGGGGTAGCAGTAGACCTATGTCTAAATAAAAAGTTTCCACTTAATAAGTAATAATTAATTATAAAAAATGGACTTGCATTACATTGCTACTACCGTGTTTCCCCGAAAATAAGACCCTGTCTTATATTTTTTTGAACCCTGAAATAAGCGCTTGGCCTTATTGCCATGCACTCAAAAGTCCGATTGGGCTTATTATTAGGGGATGTCTTATTTGGGGGAAACAGGGTAGCTAAACCCAAATAGTATTTAAGGAAACAAAAAGTTAACCGTGGACTTAAATGCTTACTTGGCTCACTTGGAGGAATCAATAAAGATGTTTATTTTTACTGGGTACTCTTGAAAATGTGGAAGGTAAACATTTAAGTGCTTTAAGCCAATGGGTTCCAGCTGTGTCACTCTGAATTTCCTACCAAGGGAACAAATTCTTTTGAACATTTCCTATTAATATTTATTAAATGTGGGCAATTTCTAGAAGTTCAGAATAGGCCAATGGAGAGCATGCAGTTTTATAGAATTCCTGCCGGTTTTCATTGTAGAGAGAGGGCAAAATGTACTAATTGAGTACATCCAGTTCTCATTAACATGACATCCACTGTGGTTTCAAATTAGGAGTTGAATGGGTGACACAGCCTATACAAGGCATCTTAGGCAAATTGACTGGTCACTCCTTACATTGGTGCACTTTTAATTTACGTACTGTATGTATGTATGTAGACGTGTATCTGCATTCTGCAGCACTGAACATTTAAGCCAACATACTTGCTGCTGACTTTTCAGCTGTTGAAAGCTATTGAAAGTTCTAAGGAGCCCTGGTGGGGCAGTAGTTAGAAAGTAGTAATGGAGGCTAACTCTGCCCACAGTCTGGCGTTCAATCCTGATGGCCTCAAAGTTGACACAATCTTCCATCCTTCCAAGGTTGGTAAAATGAGGACCCAGATTGCTGGGGGCAACATGCTGACATTTGTAAACTGCTCAGAGAGTGATGTAAAGCACTATGGAGCAGTATATACAGTAAGTCTAAGTACTGTTGCTATTGCTATTGGTCTTAAAAAGAGATTGGTGATTCAGAAAGCTACTGGGAAAGTTAGTTTATATTTCCTTCTCCAATTATTCTCTTTATTATTACTTTCTTTATTCTTCTCTAAATCTTCCTGTAGCGATTTTACTGGTTTGTTAATTCAGGATTGAGTCTAATGAATATGAGGCTCTTACATTTCTGCCTGCTTATGTAAGATTTGGAATCTTCCTCTTTCCTGGCATTTCAAAGGAGACTCATCCTTTTATTAGCAATAGCAATAGCACTTAGACTTATATACCGCTTCACAGTGCTTTACAGCCCTCTCTAAGCGGTTTACAGAGTCAGCATATTGCCCCCAACAATCTGGGTCCTCATTTTACCCACCTCGGAAGGATGGAAGGCTGAGTCAACCTTGAGCCGGTGAGATTTGAACCGCCGAACTGCAGCTAGCAGTCAGCTGAAGTAGCCTGCAGTACTGCATTCTAACCACTGCACCACCACGGCTCTATTAAAAGATAATGCTGACCTACAGAGTCATATATCATTCTGGACAGTGTCTATATGGTTGCTAAGAGCTGATGCTAACTTAATGGCCCATAATCAACCAATTAGAATAGAATTAGAAGACCTTTAGGCCATCAAACCCAACCTCCTGATTAATGCATACAAAGCATCCCAGAGAAACAACTATTCCTCTGCCTGAACATTTACAGTCACTCCACACTATTGATTCATAGTCTCTTTTAAGAGGTATCCCTATGTAAGGCCTGCGTATTTGATCCCTGAACTGCTTCTTAGCTACAAAGACTGAGACAGCCTCTGTGTGGCAGCACAGAGAATTTACTGAACCTCCTTTGCTGCCCTTAATGTGCCATAATATGCTAGTGGGCAGAGAGGAGAGAGAAAGCAAAGCAAGGGAGTTAAGCAAACATGTGAGACAAGAATCTGTGTGGGTGGGCATGTCTAAGGGTGGAAGACTATAAGCTTAATGAGTATATAGCTAAGTTTATTATTGTTACTTTTTTTTTTAGTTGGCAATGCATTTTTTGGGTATTTTAATGCTTACAGCCTCTCTGTAAATTATCTTAATGCCTAGGCAAAGTCTTATAGATAAAAATGTTTCTTCAAGTAACTTGACTGAAGTTTAGGACTTGAAAGTACTTTAGACTAAACCCAATATTGATTCCCAATGCAGTTCATATAAACTTCATTTCTAAATATAATGTAGTGATGCAATAGACATAGTCAAAGAGCTATAGATTTCTGAATAAACTAGGCATTTAAAAGAACAGCTACTCATCCTTTGGCTCCTTCCACAGTATACATTTGCAACATATACACTTGCGGCTGAATTCACAGTATAGCGTGGGCAAGATGTGCACCTAGCTGAGACCAAAGCTAAAATCAACACCAGTTACATTGCTTGGTGGCATTTAGTGCAGTGTCCTTTGGTTATCAGGGGAAATAAATAAATCAGCCAAAGAGAAAATGGTGCCCTTGACCAATAAATTGCCCAGAAAGAGCTTAATGCATTAACTTTATGCATCCTTCCACAGTGTGTTACTCATACAGAATGTACTAATATTTCCATCGTTTGCCTAAAACAACACTGTTTAAGAGATTTCACTGGCATATCACCTATAAAATATTTTTTAAAACCAACAAATTATAAATAACGTTGGAAAAATTACTCAAAACACCTTAGCAAAAGGGCTAGTCGCTAGAACTCCTCAGCACCCAGGATAAATTGCAGAACAGCAGCCCAAAGCCTTCCTAAGGATGCTTTGTGAAACATCTCTTTCTGAATGTTTAAAGTGACCACATCTTTTTCCAGGAACTCAGCCATCTCTGTTTGGCTTGAGGCAAGCTGGAGACGGCCGGGAGCAGCTTCCGAAGCAGCTGTGTAAGCCTGGAAAAAGTTGTGGCTAGGTTAACAATCCGAAAAGAGGTACTTTTTATGCCCTTCTGTGTATTTAGCATCGCTTTTGACAGATTCGCAGAGCCCTAGACAACAGTTCTCGATTCTTAGAAAATCACAGGCAGAACTTGGTTGAGATGTTTCCTTGAGTGATCTACAGATGACTTCTTTTTCAGTGGCATCCCATTCCGTACAGATTTAGCGGTTATGGATAGAGACTTCTGATCACATATGAGTGCATATTAAGCATGTTAAGAAGTTCTGTTTCTCCAGAAATGGCTGTTTAGTGTCTTTGATTTAGACTGATAGTGTGTTTTCATCTGCCCCCTTGACTGAGTTACCACCAAACTCATGGAAAATCTTACATCTTCACATTCCAGAGTCTAGATCTAATTTGATGGAACTATGACAACCAGTCTGAATTAAATAACCATGATTTACAGCTGATTTGTTCTCTGCCTGGAAAATAAACAAGCAGACTATTATAAACAGTAGCTGTTTTCCTCATTCATCTTTTTTATCAACCTAATCCTATATTTGGATGAAAGTTAATATGAATATTTATGAAGTTCCCAAGTATTTGCTCATTATTTCACAATAGCATTGGTCTGTGACTTTTGGCTTTTCCTTTTTCTATGAAGTCATAATTGTATGAAACTGCTTGCATGGTTAGGACAGAGCAATTACTGGTAGATTTATTTTAGAGCAATGAATCACTGGTAGATAGTTCCTTAGCTTCCAAAATAATGACAATTCCTTAGCTTCCAAAATAATGACAAATAATGAATGCTTAAGAGATTCCATCGATACATCACCTATAAAATATAAAAAATCAACAAGATCATAAATAATGTTGGAAACATTAGTCAAAGCCATGACACAAACATCTTTTACACATTTCTTTGTACCTACCTACACGTGAGTACTTGGTCTTAGCCAGCAAGACTAATAGTATCAGTGATATAAGAATTGCAGATTAAAATATCTAGATCATGCCGGCTGAGGAATTCTGGAACTGAAGAATCCACATCTTAATTTACCAAGATCAAAGATGTACTTGTATAATTAGGACTACAGTTTGAAAAAGGGGGGCGTCTTGAAGTGTTATTTCTATGCTTCCATGCTAAAGTAATAAGCTCAGAAAAATTTCTGTGGACAATGGTCCAAACAAATGAGTCCTTAATTGTGAAGTGCTACTGATTTTCCATAGAAGGTACAAATGGGCCTACGTGGTGCCCAGTTATTAGAAAGGTGGGAAGAATGTTTTAGTAATAGAGAGACTTAAAACATCATCCTTTTCATCCACATGCCTATGGCAAAAACCTGTAAATTCCACATGTGCACAAAAAGAAGGGAATGTATTCCTTTCACCCATAAGAATCACCATAAGGTAAAGGTAAAGGTTTCCCCTGTCCAGTCATGTCCAACTCTAGGGGTGGTGTTCATCTCTGTTTCTTAGCTAAAGAGCCAGCATTGTCCAAAGACACTTCCATCAACAGGCACATAGAGATAAACAACATCTACATAACCAGTGGTGGGTTGCTACTGGTTCGCACTGGTTCAGTGAACTGGTAGCGGCGGCAGCGGGAGGCTCCGCCCACCTGCCCAGACATCATCAAAAACGCTCTGTGCATGCGCAGAAGCGTTGCACCCGCACGTTCCCGAACCGGTAGCAAAGGTAAGTGGAACCCACTACTGTACATAACATTCAAAAGAGACAATCAAAAAGCCAAAAGGGAAACCAAAAACAATTTCCTCACCAACAATCAAGACCTTATGAACGTAGTTTAACACCAAGATTAGCACTAGATCAATAATCAAGAAATAAACAATACTTCAATCAAGGAACCACCAACTTAGACAAACAAGGTAACAGTAAACAACAGCCTAATCAAGGAACTTCCAAGACCATTCCCAACAACACCGACAGAGCAAGCCACTGGCATATAAAATGAGAGCAAACCCCACTCTCTTCCAGCTCTGATGATGTTACCTAGTTTGGTAATGAAACTTCTGTAAGAAAACAACCAAGCTCAGAGTCTACCAAGATCCCTACAAACAAATGAAATCACTTACATTCCTTTTAAATATTATAATGATTTACACCATTATAATAACACACCTTCTTCATAATTGCATGATTAACAACCCTATGTTTTTACAATAGAAAAAATAAAATAGAATTAGATAATGGTTCAGTACAGTTTATAGACAAAGTACTGCGTTATCTATCTAATTAATCTCTCTTACAATTTACAATAATATTTGAGGCAATTTAGTTTAGTCTTGGTGGTGTCAGTAAAGAAAGCAATCTTTCTGGTAATATAAATATTATTATCTGATAACAAACCACATTATTTTACTGAATGAGGTACATTTCTAATCCATGGAGATAAAAATAGCTTATATTCTTGAACAAGAATATAAGCTAGGGGACAATGCCCTTTTTCTCTGGAACTTTAGAAATATAAGCTTGCTGATGGATTTAAATATTTACATATTTACCTATTTTCAGCTACAGGAGGTGGAGCCAATCTGAAGACAACTGTGTAAAAACTCTGTCTCAAGGCCAGATGAGCCCTTGCTTGTAAAGATACAAAATAAAACCAAACAAACAATTTATTTCTACTTGGAAAACTTGGTTACTTGGATAGCTGCTCACATATCTTGATTGTAATTAACCTTGTATAACTAATTTGGAATAATGGATTTAAAATTCTATCAACTTATATTGTACAATATTTATTTTTCTGTAATATGAGCCCAGCAACACTTGCCAAGCTGCTCTAAGTTGGTCTGACGAAGGTTGGGTATATCCATCAACTTTTTATAACAGAAAGAAAACATTTTACAACCCCCGAAAAGCTGGTGAGCAAGATAGAAGAGATAAAATGTATCTAATACATTTCTTAATTTATACATTTATCAAAATAGGGAGAGCTCTATCAAACCCTGCACCTGTTAACAGCAGTGTCCCCCAAGGCAGCATTTTAGGACCCACACTCTTTATACTTACATAAATGACCTTTGCGATCATATCATAAGCAACTACGTTCTCTTCGCTGATGATGTAAAACTATTGAACACCACCGACAATGTTGCTGCCCTACAAAGAGACCTTGATTCTGTGTCAGAATGGTCAAACAATTGGCAACTCCAAATATCAACCAACAAATGCTCTGTCTTACACATTGGCAAAAAAAATCAGAACATCAAATACAAGCTGGGCGGATACGACCTCGTAGACGACCCTCATTCTGTCAAGGACCTTGGAGTACTCATCTCAAATGATTTAAGTGCCAGAGCTCACTGTAACAGCATTGCCAAAAAGGCGTTAAGAGTTGTTAACCTAATCTTGCGAAGCTTCTTCTCCAGTAATATTGTACTGCAAACTAGGGCATACAAAACCTTTGCCAGACCAATTCTCGAATACAGCTCATCTGCATGGAACCCCACTGTATATCGGACATTGATACAATTGAGCGAGTCCAGAAGTATTTCATGAGAAGAGTACTCCACTCCTCTACTCACAATAGAATCCCTTATGCCACCAGGCTTGAAATTTTGGGCTTGGACAACCTACATCTACGCCTGTTTGACAAATAAATAAATTAAAATATTTGGGACTGTTCAAGCTCCACACTTCTGTCCTATAAAGAAATTTACAGTTTTTCTGACAATTGATTGCAAAATATTTTGGAAACATGATAATTTCCACAGTTAAAACAATTTGCAAGCCTTCCTTGATGTGAGCTTATGGGCCATTATATGGCATTGCCAGGTATCTGGTTTCAGAAAAAAGAATGCCCAGATAATTAAAACTTGGAGCTCTGGCTATTAAGTTATCATCTAATATCCACTGCTTACTCCTGTGTTATAATAGAAAGGAAGTTCCTTCTCCTGTCCATCTTTAGCTAGTGTTATTTATTCTTAGTCTCATTATCACTCTTAATTATGTCTCCTTTCCTTGGTTATATAGAACCAGTGACACAATTCTGCCCATCCACGGAAGGTATCTATATGTCTATCCCTATGTCTATCCCTATGTCTATCCCTATGTCTATCCCTATGTCTATCCCTATGTCTATCCCTATGTCTATCCCTATGTCTATCCCTACAAATAAATAAATAAATAAATGAATAAATAAATTCCTTGAGTGGCTAAAAATTTTGGCAGTCTCTTCTCAGCAAATCCAAGGGAGCATTTTGGGAAAATCTGCCTTAGAGGGACAGTCGAAAGGGACAGAAGTGAAGGAGTCTCAGGAGAAGAGAAGAGCAATTACAAGCTGTGCATCTGTGCAGAACTCTCATTAATCTGCCTGCTGAGTTTTCCACAAGGAAGCTTTTCTTCTGTTAAAACCATAGAGCTGAGATATTATAAAATAGCAAGTCCCCCCTCTCCTTTTCGACGCTGGGGCGATTTCTCCCTCCCCAAATCTAATATTCAGGCTTT
>QLTV01002556.1:1219420-1239984 GCA_003457575.1 Thermophis baileyi
TATATATAAACTTTTCTGAAAAAAGGGTATTGCAAAGTTGGATACTTTTCATCCATTTTATACTACCAGTATGTTTTTAGGTATGAAACCTAGTTCAGAGAAATAAACCTTTTTTAATTCATATTATGATTCAATGTAGAAAGACATCTCTGCTGAGGATAAAGGATTCTTCTTTCCACACTTTTCACTATGTCAAGTTTTTATGGGCTTTGTTTATAAATGCTGCATATTTCTGTAAAACTTGATTAACAAGAGAGGGCTCTTTACTACTGAACGAAGTGGCTGTAGATATCAGAATATAATAAATATGTACTAATCAAATTCAAGGTAAATAATGCTACAGTGGTTTTTTTTCCACAATGTTGTGTGTATTTGTAGTATACTCTTTTAAACTAGTAGTGAGAAGATACCACTGCCCTTTCCTCATATTCTGCTACCCAGAGGTGGGTTCCTCCCAGTTCGGACCGGTTCTCCCGAACCAGTAGCAACCCACTGGGTACATCACAAAGACGTCACCGATCCAGTTCGGTCAGTGCCGGTCCATGGACGCCACCATCTTTTTTTTTTTTAATTTAATTTTTTTTTTTTTTGAAAAAATTTAATTTTTAAAATTTTTTTCTGGGTTTTTTTTCTTCTGCGCATGCGCAGAAGCCAAGTTTCCAGCACTGCGCATGTGTCGCCAGCTTGTTTTCGGCTTTTTTTTTTGGAATTTTTCAGATTTTTCGGCACTGCGCATGCGCGGGCAAAGCGTGCACGTGCCCATGAGGCGTGGCCACACAGCGCGGGAGGAAGCAAACCGGCAGCGAGGTAAGTTAGAACCCACCCCTGCTGCTACCTGTCTACCAGAATATATCTGGGCAGCTATATGAAAACAAGAAAGCTGAACCAAATTGGTCTGATCCAGCAAGGCTCTTCTTAAATTCTTCTCCAACAGAATCTCTTTTTATATTCTTATGTCCAGGGTACTGCATCATGTCTGGATACAATCTTTTCATTTTTGAAGCATCTAGGAAGAACAGGTTGTGATAAGTCTATTAATTTTCTGCACTTAGATTTCTTCTGAAAGGCTAGAAACTCTCTAAGAAAACACTGAGAAACTCACATTTTGAAATTAATCTTCTGGATTAACCTTTGTGTAAAAATACGTTATTAGCTTTGGCTTTCTTCCTTTTGACCAACTGTTTTATTATGACTACTATATCATTGGTAAAGTAGCTACTGTGTAGACCAACAAGACTGTTATGGCTGACCTCCTATTTCAGTATTGGTCCAAGGGAAATTAAGAGAGATTATATTTAGAAAAATAAGACTGAGAAATACAATTGCATTTACACCTGACATCAGTGATGAGATCATATATCCAATCATGGTATGTCAGGATATGATCCAAGTAGTATTTGTTTGTTTTAATGGCATATTAGGATAGAATGAGGAAAAATTCCTTATCTCTTTCTCTATTATCTGCAAATGAGCTAGGCAAAATAAAAGAAGTGGGGTCAGAAAGCTAGATGAGAAAGAACACCATTGATTTATTTAAGTTACATTAATAAGAACAGCCAAATTTTCCAGGGAATTGAAAAAGAGCAGGAAGGTACACCAGGGAATTGAAAAAGAGCAGGAAGGTACAGCAGCTTGAAATTCAATATACAGTAAATAAACTAATTAATTGCTCAAATTCCTCCCTGTGCTCCTCTTCATATAATTATGTTACAAGATCCTACCTAAAATTACTGCATTTATAAGAGCAAATGACTGTAGGATCATTCTTAGGATAAATATACTTGTAATAAATTGTGATTTTTTTCACACATTTCTGATCATTGTTCCAAAGAATCCTTAAGACTTCATCTTAACCAAGTAATGTGCCTTAAAGTAAATGAATATACCAGGATAATTCTGCTAAAGCAATTTGGACAAAGCTGAAAATATGTACCACAGGCATGTGACACCTCCCCACAACCAACCAAAGAAATTGAACCACAAATTTCTCTTCCTGACACAGCAGTCTCGTTTCTCCTGTCCCGTTCTTAACTCTTCTTTAACTTTATTAAAATGGGTGTTGCTGTTGTTTTTTCTGGAGGTTGATAGGGCCATAATTCCTAAGTTCCAGAAGCTTGTGTTGTTTTCACCACACAAATGTAATTCAGTCAAGGATTGGTTCCTCAGGATCTCAGGGCAAATTGGTTTTGGTTCTGTCTTTACTGTTCTGCCTTTTCTTGAAGAATATCTTGGCTCCTGAAGTGGGAAGTACTTTAGATTTGGAAAAATTCCACTGCAACACTATAGCTTTTCAAAACATTATGTTCTATATAGCTTAGCCTTTTTTCCTATTTTAAAGATTTGAACTTTTGCCTGAGCTTTTCCTCAGATCAGAAATGGTCATTGTAGTATAGAGCTGTATCCATATATTCATCAAAACCAAATATTTTGAATAGTAATTTTTTTTAAATGGTGAAGATAAATTTATCTTGATCTTTTTCAGGAAACCATGGTCTCAATCAATAAGAATATACTTAGATTGGCATACTTTTCCAGTATGAGAGGACTAAAGGGAACAGTTAGTATGGAAAGAAAATGGCAGGCCATCTTTATTTCATATATGAGATGAAGACAACTTTATTCAGACCCCCTGAAATAGTGCCTAGTCAAAATATCATTCTAGAACTTCAATAAATAACCAACTGTACAATAAAAGTTATTCCCATGAAGGACACCAGTTCCAGCTATTGTTCTTGCTTAAAGTCCAAATCATACAATAACCTCCCAAAATATTGGTCCAATACAAAGCATGATAATTAATTCCAAAACACAGCTACCAAAGCACTTATTGTCACCTCTAAGCATCTGTTTTTAATTAATGATCTTATTAGCTGGTTAATGAATTTTAATATTTAGAAATGATAACATACTTCTCTGATAAAACCAAATTCAAATCTATCAATGGATAGGATAATAAGATTTTTCTATAGCTTTTATCTTTTTTTCTTTTCTTTTCTTTTCTTTTTTTACTTGCAGAATGCTTATAATTACAGCAGGGGAAAAAAACATGGAACTATGGGATTGCAAGCGTAACAATATTTTTTTAAAAAATAGCAGTGTGGTATTCTGCCACACTGAAAGATTCACAGAAATGTAAGTTAATTAAATGTTATCTGCTTCTCTAATAAATTTGGGTTTTTTCCCCTTTTTTCCTCCATTTATCCCTTAATCTTATATTAAAGTTGTTTTAAAGTTAATGTGCCAACACACTAAGATAAAAATTCACCTTTTATCGCATACTTTAGAGCTCTCTTATCTATTCAGTGATACAATCTAGAATAAAGGATTAAACCAGAGTTCCATCACTGAAGCTTAGCACAAAAGAAAAAGCAAGCAGAGGTTTTCTTTGATTATGCTGCCACATAGTGGTCCAGAAAAAGAACTGCTGAATAGCTGATTAAATATTCTGTATGTGTACCGGGGTTGGACAACTATGGCAACTTTAAGACTTGTGGACTTCAACTCCCAGAATTCCTGAGCCAACCAACTCTGGGAGTTGAAATCCACAGGTCCTAAAGTTGCCATAGTTGCCCACCCCATGATATGTACCACGCAGTATTTGTTTATGATTGATTTTAATTTTATTACCCCTTCAGATCTTAGGTATCAAAATTGAGGGGATCGGGTTACTTCTCCCTGTTCTTGATCTCTGTATGACATCTGGTTATTTATATAGAAATTAGGCCTAGGCGACTTATTTTCTGCATAGTTCGATTAACGTTTGAAGTTTGAGTAAGGACAGATGTTCACAGTTTGCCAGCCTCGGGCAGTGGTGGGATTCAAAAAATTTTACTGCCGGTTCTGTGGGCGTGGCTTGGTGGGTGTGGCTGGGCGTGGCATGGCGTGGCTTGGTGGGCGTGGCAGGGGAAGGATACTGTAAAATCTCCATTCCCACCCCACTCCAGGGGAAGGTTACTGCAAAATCCCCATTTCCTCCTGATCAGCTGGGACTCTGATCGGGAGGAAATAATCAGGCAGAGAATAGATGGGGGCGGGGCCAATCAGAGGTGGTATTTACCGGTTCTCCAAACTATTCAAAATTTCTGCTACTGGTTCTCCAGAACTGGTCAGAACCTGCTGAATCCCACCTCTGCTCGGGCCCCAATGTCACTACACTTGAATTCTTAAGAATTCTATACAGATTAATCAGAATTGTATCTCTTTATGCTGAAGAAATGCTGAGGAAAAGTTAACTGTAGTAGCTAGTTCTTTGTTAATGTGTGTAAGTTAGGTGGTCCCCTTCTGGAAGATTCCCTTCAATCTCACCCTGTTTGTTGCCCCTTGTTAGCCTTTCAAGATAGTTCAGACAAGAAGCATAACTATGAATATTAACTTCTTGTTTATTGTAAAGTTGCATTAACAAAATCTTGCAAGTCTGAGTGTATTTCTCCCCTCCTCTCCTTTTACTCTCCATAAATCTATGAAACATTTCCCACAGCCCCTCTGCTTCTGCGAGCTGAGATAGCTTTTGGGTGAAGGTGTCTAGGCTGCAGCTCTTCATCCTGTCTCCCCAGGTCATTCCCATATACCATACCGCTTTTCTTCTCTCATGTTATAATTACATACAATGCTATTGTTTCTCCTGTCTTATTTGTGAACACTGATGTTGTTTGAATGATAAGTAAAATACATCTTTGTTTATAGAAAGATGCTGTAATTCTTTGAGAGCAGCATTTGGTTCAGGAAGGAGGGAGAAAGAAGAAAAATGAAGATAAAAAGCAGAGGTGACGCTTCTTGATTTTGTGCTTGAGATGAAAAAAAGTGAAACGTTGACTTTGGGTTTTGCTGATTAGATAGGTTTGAGGTTACAGAAATGACTAGTGTGTATTAGCATGTAAAAGTAAAAGACTGAGGCTGCAATGTTATTATATTCTAAAAACACTAAAAAGACGGAAGTCAGTGCTTTTCTTTCTTTTTCCCCCTTTCCCACCTACACATTTTTCCCTTCCCTTTTTCCTCTCCATTTTCCCACTATTTTCATTTTCTTTTGTATTTTATATCCTAATAAACTTAATAAAGATAGAAAGTTTAAAAAAGCAGAGGTGAGACCAGTTGAATCAGAGTAATCACAGGATTGCCCAATAATTTCTGTTTTATCACACTTTTTGCTGCATGGAATAACTCATGCTATGGAACAGATTCTATGCTGAATGCCAAAAAAGGAAGGCAAGTTTCTAGATCTTGGCTGGAGGTCAGGGAGCAGGAGGAGGGCAAATAAAAATTGAGATGTCTGGAACGTTGCAGGTTTCTAAATGCATTATTTTCATTAATTTATACAGTAATTTTTTTCCTTTCCAATGGGCTGGTGATATAATGAGTGGCAAGAAAGCAGGCTGCTTGCAGGCAACAGAGGAATGGATGACAGGGCTAAAAGAAATAAAGAGAAAAGAATAAGCCTATGAGATGAAAGAGTAGAAAGCTGTGAGAGAAAGAAATAATTGGCAGAGTATGGGCATAAAAAAAAGAGGAAGAAGCTTATGTTATTTAATAATGTAAATGAAAAAGAGAACTAAACAAAAAATAAATTTGGGGGAAGAGGGATAAGGCTATTCAAGGGCAGTTGGTGCTCTGGAATGAGGAAGCCCAGGTTGTGGCATATTTTAGTTTCCTATCTGGCAGGACATTCAATGTCTAAAAAATAGATTTATCCAGAAAATAGAGAAACTGTGGTAACACTGTGGACACACAGCATTTGCAGAGCTTGGTTCAGGTTGGATCCTATGTTTCTAAGAATCTGTCCTTGGGTATCCACGGACAGGGGTGGGCTGCTCCGGGTTCTCCCGGGTTTGGGCGATCCTCTAGTGAAGATTCTGCGCGGTTCGGCGAACCCCCAAATCCCACTCCTGACTGGCTCTGCCCCGCCCTTCCCAGGAGTCTCCACGCGGCCTGTTTTGGATGCCAGGTAAGTGCAGGGCCCGCACGGAGGCTCTGGGAGGGTGAAAAACGGGCCTCCCGGAGGCTCCGGAAGGCCAGAAATGAGCCCATTTCTGCCTTCCAGAGGGCCTCCAGAGCCCGGGGGAGGACTTTTTCGCCCTCCTGGAGACTCGAGGAAAGCCTCCAGAACCCGTGGAGGGCGAAAAACAGGCCTCCCGGAAGTTCCAGAGAGCCTCTGGAGCGCGGGGAAGGTGAAAACAGCCCTCCCCCCGCCGTGGTGCAGGAGGCCAACTAGGCCATGCCCACCATGGCCACGCCCACCCAGCAACCAGGCAGAGAACCCGTTGCTAAAAATTTTGAAGCCCACCCCTGGACAGGGGGAAGTAATCTTCTTTAATACCCTTTCTTTTTTTGTATGCCTTAGAAATTTGCCAGAATAGTAGGGAAGCAGGAATAGAAAAGGAAGATCAAAGGCATTTGGTAGCACCTTTTCTGACTAAGATTTTTTTTAAAAAAAAGGTATAACCTTTTGTGAGCTGCAACTTACTTCATCAGATGCACAGTGAAGCATTTAAAGCAGGGCTATCAAACTCGTGTCGTCACAGCGGCATCACATGACGTATCAGGACTTTTTTTCTCCTTTGCTAAACCGGGCGTGGCCGTGGCCAGCACGTGACACATCCGGCCCGCGGGCCGTGAGTTTGACAGCCCTGATTTAAAGTAAAGAAAGAGAGAGTAAGAGAGAGAAAGAGAAGACTATATAGAGGGCCCTAAAATAATGAAGTGGGCTGCAGCTCACAAAGCCTTGTGCTTTATAATACATTTTGTTAGTCGAAAAAAGGTGCTAACATAGCCTCAATTTTTTTACCATAAAATAACATGGCTGTCGTCTTATCATGAGGGAAGAAGTGTTCAGCAAGAATTGCCTCAGCTCCTTCCATTAGGATAAGCTGCTCCTTGATCAAACATTACACCGAAGGGCATCCCAGGCTCTAACTCATTAGCTAGATTTCTTCTGCATTCACTCCCAGGTAAGGGTTATTGAATAAATGAATGTAGCCTTGCACCATTTTTACATCTAGAGTTTAGTCAGAACTTTTAAATGTTTAACATTTGTTATTGATGTTGCGGTTGTCATGTTAAATATACTACGGGCCTTTTGTAAGGAAATCAGTGCAGCTCATTAGAATGTCATGAATATTAATGTGTATCTGTGCATATTATATCACTGTCCACATTTTATTTATGCTATAAATACTTAGGTACTTATAAAAATCTATCATAAGAGTATTCAAACTCACAGTATCATAGACTAATATTACATGCAAAGTATTGGACAGTGTTGCATGCAAATACAAAGCAAGGACCTAAAGCGAAAAATATGGAAAACATAATGCAGATGTGGGCTTTGAAGACTCAAGTCCCTTTGGCTTTAAGTAGGAAGGGTTTGCTTGGAAACAAGGCCTTTTCTGATGTGTTAAACATTCCCTCCAATTAATGGCCTGCTTCTCTAATGAAGGCCAGCTGTCAAGCTTATGCCCAGGATTCCCAGCTCATATAAACTTATGGTTGGGTGTTTGTCTTTCACCATGGAATGCCCCAGCAGACACTAGAAATCCCCTCCAATTTGTTTTCAAAGCCCCTCTCTTTATTTCAATTACAATAATATAAATTTATGCTTTCTTTGTTCTGGGAAGAAGTCAAACATTTGGAGCAAATCATTTTAAAAAATCTAAAATGGTTGTTTGTGTGTGTGCTTTATCCCCTGTAAAGTATTTATAGCATTATCTGATCTCATGAAGTCTCCCTCGCGTCACCTGCTGATGCTTTTTATGATATGGCAAGATCAGTAAATATTTCCAAAAGCAAGAGCAGAGGAATAAAAAGAACAAAAAGAGTTGACATTTTCCTGGCTCGGTACATTCTTTTTCCACATCTCAGATAAATGACTGTTGTGCTCTGAGATTTCCTCTCGTATTATGTCAACCTCCCAGTGAAGTTAAATTTATATTTTTAACATTAATGCATACTTTTCTAGGAATATGCCCCACTGAATGCAGTTCCCTATTCACATGACAAACTTAACTTGATCAACAATCAGAGTACCGTGTGAACACAACAACCCAGTCAAGCAAATCCAAAAAGTTAATCCAAAAGGAGTTGGCTTTAATTAAGGAACCCGGAATTGCCTGCCCACTGAGTCAGGTGAATGAGGCTGAAAGGGTTAAGAACATTTGCAAAAGAAATGAAATTTTAGATTTCCTTGTAAAAAATGAAACTTCTGTGGAAACTCTTATTTTATTTTGTGGTGACATGTCTGTAACCACAAAGGGGAGCATCAAAGGGCTAGAAAGAAGTTAGATTGGGCAAGGCCATCCAACCTTTGGTATACTGTATTACCCACAATCAGACCCCCAATTTGTTTTTACTAGAACACACACACACACACCAGTTGGAGCACATATACAAATCTTCAAGTATAATTTTATGGATTCAAGAAATTACTGGGGGAATGGTGTCAAAATGCAAGGTTGGTTCCTATGAGTAGTTATAGTGGCTCCCTTTTCAACAAAAGTTATTGCACCTATTTAGTCTTTATATATGCATGTATTCCAGAGGTGGGTTGCTGCCGGTTCGGACCGGCTCTATAGAACCAGTAGCGGGAATTTCCCCCCGCTCGCCGAACCAGCAGCGATGGCCGGCTTGACATCCCCCCAAACCGGCTCTCTCGGCGGCGCCATAGGCGGCACCATTTTGTTTTTTGCTTCTGCGCACGTGCAGAAGCTGTTTTTTGCTTCTGCGCATGCGCAGAAGCTTGGTTTTTAGCACTGCGCATGCGCGCACACAGCGCGTGAGGAAGCAAACCGGCAGCGAGGTAAGTTAGAACCCACCCCTGATGTATTCTTTGAACTAAGAGGAAACAAAAGGAGGGACAACAAAAATGAGTACTGCACACTTCTGAATTTGTAAAAAAAGAAAAAAAAGATATTACAAAGTTGGAAATGATATTTAACTTTCCACTAATTAAAAACATCTGAAAAGGTTACTGCCAAGAGACCCAGTTGGAGAATTATTAAAAATATGGACTGCATATTGATGTTGTATTTTTTATATATTCTCCATTCTTAAATAAACTGACTTAAAAGTTAATAATTTAATGGTGTGACAAGACCTGGATGCTTACATTTAAGTCTGCATTTGTTTAGTACATGAGAAATTTATAATTTTAGGGAGCTGAGATCCATTTTTTTCCTCTTAGTATTATTATTTTTTTCATGTCCAATAAATAAATAAAGCCAGGTGGTTGGAATGTCTTCTAAAATAGCTGTGCATGACTGACTGGGTCATCAGTGATTGTGTACTGCTGATGCACAGAGATGAGATAATTGCCCCAGAGAGTAGCTGAATCATGTTGTCCAAGGCTCACATCAGAAAATGGATGTAGACAGAGTCTTGACATTTGCTTATGTATGGGACATTGGGTAAACTCACTCATTTTGGTGTGAATTCTGTAGCAGTCATTTTCCCCAATGGCTAATGTGCTGAATGTAAAACAATTATGACATCTTAAAGAAAAAAAACAGTGTTAATGTCTAAGGTGAAACAAGATTCTTTATAGTGTAGGGCAGGGGTCTGCATCCCTCTGCTGTGGCTCCCTGTCACTCAAAATATGCATCACAACTTGATTTCATACATGCAACACACTATAGTTTTTTTATACATAGCATAACGGTAAAAAACGATATATGCAGTGCAGTGGTGAAATCCATTTTTTTTACTACCGGTTCTGTGGGCGTGGCTTGGTGGGCATGGTGTGGCTTGGTGGGCATGGCAGGGGAAGGATACTGCAAAATCTCCATTCCCTCCCCACTCCTGGGGGAAGGATATTGCAAAATCTCCATTCCCACCCCACTCTGGGGCCAGCCAGAGGTGGTATTTGCCAGTTCTCCAAACTACTCAAAATTTCCGCTACCGGTTCTCTAGAACCTGTCAGAACCTGCTAGATTTCACCCCTGATGCAGTGTTATCTTCATTTTATATGTCAAAAGTGTTTTGTGGCTCCCAGTGTTTTCTTTTCTGTGGGAAACGGGTCCAAATGGCTCTTTGAGTGTTTAAGGTTGCCGACCCCTGGTGTAGGGTTTGCTAAATAGATTTCCAAAGCTACTTTTGTGGGAAGTGATTTGCAGTCATCCATAAATTAATACCTATATAGATGCATCATAAGTGGTACAACATGAAGGTGAGCTTCATTTGAATATAGGACACAAAGGACACATTGCACATGATGCAAAAGTGACCAATATAATAAAGAACCCATTATATGCAAGTTTGAAGAGAAATCATCAATAAGATATGTTTCAAAGAACATCTACTTGATTGACATTTACAAATAATCCTTCACATATGACCATGGTGGAGCCTACCATTTGTGGCAATTGTTAAGTGAAACACGGTGGTCATTAGAGCCATGGTGGCACAGTGGTTAGAATGCAGTATGGCAGGCTAACTCTGCTCACATTGCCAGGAGTTCGATTCCCTCAATCCTGATCGGCTCAAGGTTTAGTCTCCTATCCTTCCAAGGTCCGTAAAATGAGGACCCAAATTGTTGGGGGCAATATGCTGACTCTGTAAACCGCTTAGAGAGGGCTGTAAAGCACTGGGAAGCGGTATATAAGTCTAAGTGCTATTGCTATTAGGTGAGTCCATGGTCATTAAGCAAATGCTATGGTTGTTAAGTGAACCAAAGGTTCACTACAAAATGCCAGTTTTCAGTAAAACCCTAGTAAAGTGTGGTCACGTAACTGCAGGACACTGCAAAATGGCCATAAATTTGACCATGTTGCCGAGAGCCCGAAGTTCAGTCATGCGATCGTGGAATGGGCCCAACTATCAGTACCTGACTCTGTTGTTACATCCTCAAACCCCCATAGCTTTAACCTTAAACTGTCTACCGTGGACCTCACCCCATTCCTAAGAGGTCTGTAAGGGGGCGTGCATACCGTCCCTGTCCTACTGTCCCCATTTATTTGTACTCATTTCTTGTATTCATGTCCATGTTTATACTTATACCTGTATATCGTACATGTTTGACAAATAAAATAAAATAAAAAATAAATTAAAAAAACTTTGAATCCAGGTCATAAGTCCTTTTTTGTTGTTCTTAGTTGTCACTTTGAATGGTTGCTAAACAATTGGTCATAAATTAATTAAATGAATTAATGTATAAATGTGGTCAAAAGTCCTTCAGAAGTCAGCATTGCGTAAGTGCCCTTAAACTGGGAAATGTAGTATTAATTCTAAGATTCTTGCAGTGGATAGACAGTTCAAATGTTCAAAGCCATAAAGCTGGGAAGATATAAAAGTAGTTACCATATAGCACAGGGCTGGCTTATTTCCTAATATTTCTGTCTATCCCCCTTGCTCTCACAGGATGAGGCTTGCTCTCTTTCATGAGATCTGGGAGGTGTGCCTTTTTTGTGAGAATATCTACCCACTAAATGATCCAGCCCTATTAGCTTTCTGGAAAGTTTTAAAAATCTGTTTTATCCCCAGGCACCTGTTTTATAACCAGGATGATAGATGAGCCCAGCTATTGATAGGTAGCATATGTCTGTGGTTGATTCCAGCCATATATTGCTTAGAGATGTCATTTCTTTTGATTCCATACTGTTTCATATATGTAGTTAATATATTTTGTTTGGCTTTTAAAGACTCAAAGTTGCAGTTATCCAAACGATGCAGCTAAATAAATCTTCTAAATAGATAAATAAATGAAATATTTATATTAGTAACAAAACATAAAGTAATTGTAACAAGAAGTGGGGGAGAGGAACAGGGTATCCTATCTAGAAGTGAGTTTTAATAGTGTAATGAACTATGTGTGAAAATAATTTAACTGATTTAATATGATGATCACTCCCGAGGACTCAGAATAATATTGTTAAATTAAACTGTGTTGAAAAAAGATCATACTCATATCTTACTTACTTATGTATCAGTATCATGATGGCTTGTGGAGCAAATTCAACTGCATGGTGACTGAGAATTCAAACACTGGGTTTACTCTTTCAACGTTAGCGACTTTCAGAGGAAAAAATGGTGGGCTGAAGACAGCTCTGCAGAAAGGCAGAACTGACAACCCTAGTGAAGAATGAAGACCCAGTGAGTAGACTTCGGAACATCTCAAGGCAAGCAGACAGATGATTGCCTACGTGTTACTCATTGCGAGGATGCCATAAGACATATCCTCAGCAAGTTTTGAACACTGGGAGACAACAGAAACAGCCTTCTTGCTTGCAACCGCAGTTGGCATCTTTTAAAGGATGTTAAATTCACAAAGTTCCTTTTCTAACCACATTCAGAAATTGCTTGTTAACTACTTTAAAGCTATTAGAGATCTTTGATTGACAATTCTGAACATGTTGGGTAACTTTGCCATCAATCCTGAATGAAAGAAAATGTCAAGAATTAATGAATTTTTAAAAATTGAAATAAATAGCAAAAAGCTAAATAAAACCTTGATCTTAGAAAGTTATAAATGTGAGAAATTCTTGTGAGAAATAGATTTGCTTGGACTTTTGCAAAACAAAATAAAGATAAGTAATTTTAAAATTGGACACTACAGGAAATTAAAGATTTTAGTTAAAGGAAAAAATACACAAGTCTGATTAACAGCTAATTAACTGTTAATTAATTAACTTAATAAAATAACACAAAACATTGTAACATTAAAAATATTGAAGAGCACTTTTGAAAAATGGAATCTGAAGTTAGTATCAACAATATGAATGGCAAAGTTTGCTTCTGTGGCTAAACTGTATCCAGAAGATGTTATAAAAGAAATAGCAGTTGAAGAATAAGTTTTATTTGGCAAGATGGAAATGGCATCAATAGTGGAACCTTAAATGATAGACTATGAGAATGAGATGGAAAAGGATGTCTCACTGGACATACAAAAGAAATGGGTTGATGTTTCAAAAATCAAATGGGATAAATAGATTATTGATTATAAACTAAGAGGCAGTAAAGAGTTACAACAATTGTTTACACGTGATAAAGGTTGGAAGTCACTTCTTTATATTTTTTTTCTCTTTCTTTACCATATTCTTATTTATTTCGTTTTTTTTTTCTTTTCTCTTATTTTTCTCCTTTGCACCTATCACTCTTTTTGTTCTTTCTTTTAATTTGTATTAGATATTACTAGTGTAGTTAATTAAAATCTTTAATAAAATTATCCAAAAAAATACTCTTTGAATACGGCAGATGCCTTTGTACAAGTCCCATCTTGCAGAGTAATCAAGGATATTCCATTACCAAAAAAAAAAAAATCATATTTCTCAAAAACCAACTGAAGAGTAACTAAAAAGGCAAGTGCAGAAATTCCCCCTATCTCTTTCTTCCTATTTTTCCTTCTTGCTTCATTTCCATATGGTTTCGTTTTCTTTTATTCCCTTCCCATTTAGGAAGCTTCCCCTTTTTTGCAGTTGAAGTGAGGGACTTCATTCTGTAAATGAAGTATTTAATATTTGAGGAACAATTCATCCTGTGGTGTAATTTATTTTAACAAGCAGTTGGTTTTAATTATTACTAGAGGTTTGTCCTGATGAAACCTTTTTTTAACAAGTGACTCCTGACATACACATACATGTACACATATATATATACACATACACATACACATACACATATATATACACATACTGTACGATACCCATATAGTATGCAAGGACATAGTTATTGAGGAGGAAGGAATTTCTACGTCTGATAAATTGGAGTCAGCAAACTCGGCTTGCAAGGTGGAAAACCAAGATTGTGCTAGCTTTTTTTCTGCGTTCAGATATATATTTTCTGTCTAGTATTCCTTTTTTTTAGGTAAAGGCATGGCTATGCTATATTCTGAGGGAGCAAAAACGGGGGGGGGGGGAAAGGTTGGATTTAAGGATTATACTTATAGTGAGCTCTTTATTACAAACAACAGAGCCTTATTTGAGAAGCTGTCCTTTATTTATTTTTCAAAAGCTCACTTTCACCCTGCATTTTGGTTATTTAACTTTTACTGTACAAATGGTACCACTTAATTCACTGTCTTTCACATTCGTGTAAACAATATGGAAGCTGAATTGCCTTTTTAAAAAATAAATTTACATATTCTGTTTGATTTTAGATATTTTATTAGAATATGTTTTTTACAGTAAAGTTTTTCTTGGTTTTGCTCTTGAGTGTTCCTTTAAAATGAAAGTTATAAACATAAACAATTAAATCATTTTATCTTTCAGATCTGACCCTTTTTTATTTTTCTTTATTTTTTCCAAGAAAATAAGCTCAAAAAAGTTTCTCCTCTTTTTGCTCCAACCCTATCAAAAATATAATTGTTCAGAGTTGGTATGGCAGGTTAAAAGATTAAAGCCACCAAAAGGGACATAATTGCTATGACAAATAACCACAGAGACATAGTTCAATAACAGCCAATGTAAACATGATGACCATGTGTGAAACTATATGGGTACAAAGTTAAAATGTAGGCCTTTAAACTTTGGTAAAGATTAATATAGTGTTCTCGTAATTTTACCTGGTTATTGATTACACATTTTTCTTATGATATTAAGCACAATAAGAAAGGAAGTCAACAGGTATAACACACCAAACCAAATATCAACTACCTATTTTACCCAAAAGCAAATTCAGAATGGTAAGAATGCATGATGGATGCCTTGGCAGAGTACATTTTTGAAAAGATGTAAAATCTTCCATCATAGAGTCATAGACAGCCAAAATTTTGATGAAATCAAATACTTAAGTCTGTGCAGACCCATAAAACACAGTTATTTTGTTATGTTTCCTGTAATTAAATTGACATATACTACATGAAACTCAAGGAGGGGAAATAAGGTTTTGCTGGAAAATATTTAGCTATTCGTTAATAGTTTTTATCTGCCAACACACAATTGTCAGATTAAATTAAGTCAAACAAGAGCCTGCCTCATTACTAAAAATCTGTTAGCTCTCCATGAGTATATGGTAAATTATAAATATTTTTGTTCATCTACAGTTCTCCACATCTTTTTTTTCAATGTCTTATTGTTTATTTTGAAAATAATTTTCTTTGAAATGCTAAACTGGTAATTCCTAACAGTGCTATGATGATTAAACGATGCACTACTTAGAGCAGAACTAATTTGCCAGATTTCCTTGCAACAGCTACTTCACAAATCAAAATGAAGTATACTTTGCATGATGTCAAATGCAAGTAGAATTACAATTAGAAGATATAAAACATACAGAAACTGTACAAACTAAACAAAAATATAGTATATAATATCCAACTAAAGCTAAGATTCTAATCCTAAACACGTTAGGGCATATATTACATTTTCTTCTGCTTAAAGAACAGGGGGAATTTTAAAAGATGTGATCAAGATGCAATTATAAACAGCATTAAGTTATACATAATATTTAAACATCAACTTGGAAAATATGTTCAAAAGCTCTCAGTGATGGATCAAGAGTGCCACTCAAGGGAATCTCTTCCAACAGAGTATCACAATAAAAAAAAGCCTGATTACTTCTACAGTTTCAGATATTGGAAGAGGTATTGAGCAAGTTCCCCCAAGCTTTATTACTCAACCAGCATTTCACTATGATTTTAATATAGTAGTCATATTGGAGACAAAACGTATATACCAGTGATGGCGAACCTTTTTTTGCTTGGGTGCCAAAAGGGCGTGCGCGCGGGCGATAGCTCGCGTGCGTGCCCACACCCATAATGCAATGCCCCCCGTGCATGCACGCACAACCCCCCACGCTGCACCCCGCGCATGCGCGCAGGACTCACTGAAACCTCTGGAGCCTCTGGATGGCGAAAAATGGATTCCAGTTGATTTTCAGCCTTCCGGAGGGCAGGGGGGAGGTCGTTTTCACCTTCCCCAGACTTCAAGAAAGCCTCCGGAGCCTGTGGATGGCGAAAAATGGACCCAACTTTCCTGAAGCCTGGGGAAGATGAAAACGACCTCCCCCCTGCCTTCCGGAAGGCCGAAAATCAGATGGCCAGCGCGCACATGCACGCTGGAGCTGACATAGGGCAACGCCTCACATGCCCTCAGATATGGCTCCACGTGCCACCTGTGGCACGCGTGCCATAGGTTCGCCATCACTGGTATATACTATACTGATACTGTATACACAACTCAAATCTTGATCACTAAAGCATTGGATTGTTTTTCATCAAATTCCTTTCAGTCCTATAATACTAAATTGTTTTTATTTTATTTTCCAATATATTCCAAAATAGTTTGCAGACCATGAATTTCTATAAGTGATACATGGATCAAGCAGGTGAAAGCACCAAAGAAACACTAGTTTGGACATCTGGTTGATACCAATACAAACAAATAATACATTTCAATATATCCACCAGCTGGCAGTCTATAATAGAAATAAATGTGTTGTATTATATATATGACATTTGCTAACATCAACAACTCACTTCTATTTAAACAATAGGGAATTTGTGCCCAAAAATCTCATATCCAGAATTAACAAGTTGTATTTTTATGAGTCAAGACATTGATTTCTGCAGAATTTTGCACGTTCACAAAATGTGCAGCTCCTTATAACTTGTCCACTCAAGGATATTCTACTTCTTTTCTTGGATGGAATGGCAATACTGGATGCTTCCCAAGTTTCACAATTTTTAAGACTTTGCTTTCAACTGTAATCTACTATACACTGATGGAACAAAACCGAAAGTAAAACAAATGGGAAACTTTTTATTTCTATTTAATGTAGTAAGAATGAGAGATAATAGTACATTCAATAATGGATTTCCATGATCAACCCCACCTCATCTATCAGGCTCATATAAACATCATAACATGAAGGGTCGGCTCAGGATCAGCCATTGTATATAGTACTATGCATAAAATAGAAAACCCTCTACTATCTTAATTGTTCTATATTTCGTAAGAACAACTTTGACATAGTTCAAATTATCTGCCACAGGAACAACCCAATCTTGGAATAAGCCTTGTTCCTTTGTTGTTAAGCCTAGGAACACTAAACAAGGTAAGTAACAGATAATGTTGAATGCTACAGTACTAGTGGTGGGATTCAAGTAATTTAACAACCGGTTCTCCGGTTGGGTAGGCGTGGCTGGGGGTGTCATATGACTGAGTGGGCGTGGCCAACTCAACATCAATCACGGCAAGGTGGGACTGTGCAGGCAGACTGAAGTGATGGTGGCTGGAGCCTTAGTGCGGGAATGAAGCACTGGCTGGCCCCTCCACTCACCCCTCCCCTCCCAGTCACTCCTCGCCTGGCCTGAGAAGGTAAGAACAATAGCGGGGGAGGGAGACTTGCTCCGGGTGGGGCTGGAAATCTCCACCGTAGAGGGTGGTACAAGAAGTGGTGCAAGGAGTAGCGCAAGCCCCCCCCGGCCGGAGCGAGGTAATGGCCCTGTTGTGGCAAGATGGGGCGGTGCAGGTGGCCAAAGTGGCGGTGGTGATGGCCGGAGCCTTAGTGCAGGAGCGAAGCGCCCCTGTACTTGCCTCGGTCACAGCAACAGCATTCCGCCTTCATCATGGTATATTTGCGCTCAAGGCAGCCCTCGCCTCCTGCCACTTTGGGCTCAGACCTGTAAGCCACGTCCGGGAAGCACTACGGCGTAGAGAAGTGGCCAGGACTGCCTCATCTCTTGCTGTGTCTCTCGCTGTCTGACAGACTGCAGCAGGAAATGGTGGGCAGTACTTTTGGCCTTTGTTGGTGCCTCAGTCGCTCGGGGAGACACGTGACCTGCTCTTTGGGCTCGGAGCTGTAAGCGCGTCCGGGAAGCACTGAAGCGGAGAGAAGTGGCTTACAGCTCCGAGTCCAAACAGCAGATTGCGCATCCAGGAAGCACTATGGTGCCTCATCTCTTGCTGGGTCTCACAGGCGCTTCTTCCGGCCCTTGTTGGTGCTGCACGTAACTTGGTTGCTCGGGGAGGCTCTGGGTCGGGCCAGCGGGCTGGCCATGAGGTGGCAGCTGCAGCGGCGGTGGCCGCAACAGGTCAGTGTCTCCCTGAGCAACCGAGGCATCAACAAAGATGGTAGGAGGTGGAGGCCGAGAGAAGCGGTAGGAGGTGGAGGCTGAGAGAAGCGGTAGGTGGAGGCCAAGAGAAACAGGCGGATTTGGAGACGAGCACCCTTCCCAGCCCCGCTTCCCTGAGGCAGTGCCCAGCTGCGCTTACCTCCACCTCGAGGCTTCTGCTGCTGGAGCGGGTTGAATCAGGCCGAGGCAGCTGGGCGAGTCTAGTCTAGGCGAGTGAGGAGGAGTGGAGATCAGTGATAGAAGGCAGGTGAGGCAGAGAGCTGGACCGTGAGCGCCGTGTGGTAGGCCATGGTGAAGGTAGGCAAGCAGGATGGGCCACGTGGCTGCGTGGTCAAGGCAAGCGAGCGAGGGAGCCAGAGAGCAGCAGTAGCTATGCCACAGGCATGACGTTAGGCACCGGCCAAGACAGGCGAGGCGAGATAAGGAGTGGCTGGGAGGGGCCAGCCAGTGGTGGGATCAGCCGGTTCTCCGAACGGCGCAAACAGTTAACAACCAGTTTGCCTGAACCAGTGCAAACCGGCTGAATCCCACCTCTGTAACAGTACCTATCATCCAATTTACAATTTGGCTAAAAATGCACGCTCTCTCTCTCTCTCTCTCTCTCCCTCCCTCTCTCTCTCTCTCTCACACACACACACTCTCTCGCTCTCGCTCTCGCTTGCTCTTGCTCCCTCCCTCCCTCTTTTCTTTCTTTCTTTCTTTCTTTCTTTCTTTCTTTCTTTCTTTCTTTCTTTCTTTCTTTCTTTCTCAAAGGTTGGCAAATAATACTAACAGCAAATAATAACCCCATAGCAAATAATAAAGGCAACAACTCTATACTTTTTGCACCATGGACTGCCTGAACAAATCACTACAGAACTGCATCATGTAAAGAAGAAGACAACAGCAATAGATTCATTTCAACACTCTGTTAACATTTTAATAGCAGAAATATATTTCTCTACTGCCAAGCTCAATAAACAAGCAAAACAACATAGTTTTACAGCTGCTGAAAGCAGTGCAGCATAGCTGAGATAAATATTTTACTGCATTTTTAGTATAACACTAGCTGGACATTGTGTTGCATCATATAAGATTGTATAAGCCAGTGTAATTCACCTCAAGGCAGAAAATATTAGGGTTACATTTTAAAGAGTGCAATCTTTTAAAAATTATTTTTCTACTTGTGGAAGGAAATGGTCCTTGTCCAGGAAAATAGCATATAACATACTAGCCTGAAACTCATAACAGTGTAATAGATACATATTGCAACTGATGCTATCTAATTCTAATAGTCTCATTTATAAGACATAAATTCATCTTGCAAGTTTTTAGTATGAGAAAAGTTTTTAGTATGCTTAACACAGTGTCCCCATAGTATTAAATATTCCTGTTTTAGTCTTTAAAACTTCCCTGTTATTTCAATACTTTATGGCAAGGGGTTTCCAAGCTTCATAAATAAAATTGCCAGCCTCCAAAAGGAACAAGCTCACAATCTGGCAGTATTTCTGGGATCCTCTCCAAGCGACTGCTAAGGCTAAGTGATATTTCCCAGCTGCATCCCATTTTAGAGACTAAGGGCACAGCCAGATGGCTGTGTTAAAGTTCTGTCCTCCAGTCCTTAAGGCACAGAAATGTCTGCCATCATTAACTTTGCTTTCTTCATTGCCAATCTCTTTTTTTTTTTACTCAGTAAGAAGGCTGGTAAATGGTTCTATCTTTACTGTTTTAATGTGCGACAAGTTACGAAAGTGAATGTTGGGTTCCTCTAGCTTTGTTGTCTTCCTCGCAAAGTATCACCTGTCAGTGATAAAAACAATAATCAATCACTGTCCTTAATGTGATAGAATTGGGCAAGTGTAGGAAGATACTTGAAACAGTTGGTTTAGCCATTTGCCAAATTGCTTGACTAACAGGTCAGAGGCACCTGTTAGACTAAACATGGGTCTCACTGTTGGATAGTGGGTAGAGATGACAGGAGACAGACTTCCAAAGCAGCTCTTTATTTCAGCTCTTGTGTAAGCAACCAGCAAAGAGCAGTCTGACAGCTTGCCCTTTTATAGGGAGCTGTCAGACAGACCAGCCAATAGCGTTTGAGCTTTTTCCCGCTCAAACGCTGGACCTGGTTGGAACCATGTAACACAGTTTAAACAGTTGGAACATAACACCCCTCCCCTCCTGGATGGAGCTGTCCAGCATACGTAATCACGCAGGTAGGCGGGGCGTCTTGGAGCCCTACTAGACCTGCGCAATTCAGTTGATGGTGAGGCAGCGGCCTGTGCGGACAGGTCTGCTGCCGCTCCGGGGCTCGAGCATGGAAGCTCCTGGAAGGTACTGGGTGTGGCCTCCACGGCCGAAGGGACCGGTTCGAAGGGAGGACATCGCTGGCTCTCGGCTTCCACAGGTAGGCCTTCCGAGACACCCGGGCTTGAGTTAGCTAGGGGAGGAAAGCATGGTGTTACTGTTTGTGGGTTGAATGATTCCCCACGCAGTCTGGAACGTAACTGGTCCACATGTCTCTTCCAGAGGCGGCCGTCCTCGAGACGGACCTCGTAGGACAGGGGACCCAGGACTTTTTCGATGGTACCAG
>QLTV01002557.1:8722-23620 GCA_003457575.1 Thermophis baileyi
GGATTCACTCTCTCTCTCTCTCTCTCTCTCTCTCTCTCTCTCTCTCTCTCTCTCTCCCTCCCCCCCTCCCTCCCTACCCCCCTCTCTCTTTCTTTCTTTCAGGGGAACCGGCAGGGAAAATAGGCTTTAAAAAGTTTTAAAAAAACCAGGAAGTGATTATGTCGGGGCAGGTGGGTGGAGCCTCGCACTGCCATCCCGGTTCTCCGAACCAGCTGCTGCAACCATTACCTACTCACCCGAACCAGGCCGAACCGTGAGGATTTCACCCCTGCCCCCTCCTAAAAATAAGACAGGATCTTATTTTCAGGGAAACACGGTAACTGAAAACAGAGATCCTCTGGAGTCAGATTCTCCTGTCATAACTTTCCTTCCTTCCCCTGATGAATACATATTTACATCCATGAGCACATATTCACACATACTAAGCTATGAATGTAGACACATATTCTGGTCTCAAATGTATAAGAATATTAATATCCCATCCTTGGGATTCAAATAAAGAGCATCCCACAGCTACTTGAATTACTGGAAGAGGTTAAAAAGTATCTTCCCTTCAAATCTAATGAACAATGTATTAAGCAATGCCAGAACAGTGGTATTTTTCCTGCTGTGCAATTAATAGCTAATTAGCTGGATTATGGGGAAAAGTGGGAGGCTCTGTAAGTCACAGATAGAGAGAGACGACATGCACTGCCCATATGTGACCTTTCAGATCCATGGAGAAAAACCAAACTGAAAAAGATTTTGATCTACCATACCGCCTTCATTAGCAAGATGTCCAGTGAACATTGTGAAAATAGGAAGTAATTCATCTTTTCAAGGTGTTGGCAACATTGTTGTGAAAAAGGAAATGTGGCAGCCAGATACCATGCTTTGAGCTGCCTGTAATTTCACTCATACAATATTCAATCTTTTATTGCTTTAGTGCTTGATATTTTAAAATGTATCATCACATTAGGGCAATTCACACAAAATGAGCTTAGTGCTACCTTAGATCTGACAGATTTCCAACAATGATATAGAAGAAAAATGAATTGTATGAACATAAATAAAGGAAAATCATTATGGAAATGTGGAATCAATTATAAACTTATTTACAGTATACGTTCTGAACCTATGATTAACCTGCTAAGAACAGAATCTGATTTACTGTAGAATGTCAAGCAAAGAGCACAAAATTGGATAAATTAAAGAATGCAATTAGAATTCCAGCATTATATATTTTTAAATTTATTACCACACTGAAAAAGCTTTTATTGCAGGTTTGGTGTTTACAGTTTACCTTATAATAAATGTTCCATTCCAAGTAGCATATAGGGCTTCCCCCCCCCTCTCAATCAGGAATTAATTTAAGAAATAAATTTGTAATGCAATTTGGCAATTTGCCTATGAAGGTAGAGAAGCCAATGTTTTCTGGAGTTATTCACAAAACTACCTAGCAAACAGATTTGTAGCACATTCATACTTAAAGTGATTTAAACAGTCTTATCTTGGAAAAGAGACTCATCTGTTTGCTATATACATGGCAACAAATGTCCAGTCATTATTAATTAAAGACTTTCACTATCTCCATTGTGCTTTGATTGATCAATTTTTACCAAGAAATAGAAGTTAATTCATTGAGTAGGATCAATACCAAATAAGTGCACCTAGTTTCCATGAAAACTCAGAAAGTTAATTTAACAATGATTTCAGTAGGACCTAATTGCAATTCATTTATAATATAAAGCTATTCATAATAAGTTTCACTTAATTACGTAAAATTTATTTCTAAGTTAAAAGGATAAACATTAAAGCCTAAATCTGATTTCAACACATTTTATTAATATGTAGTAAATTTAAATATATTTCAAAATTCAAACATTTTATTTAAATCATTTATTATTACTATGTAAATAATTATTTAATTGATTATCTAGTTAAACATAAATCATATAAATAAATATCCCAGTGGAGATGTTTATAATTTGTATGGGCATGAGATATCTTCCACACCATCTTGCAAGACCTAATCATGGTCAACGTGATGAGAAGCAATTGGCTAGTAATTTAAATGATGGCTTATTACTATATTCTTTGTACTCTGTGACTGGCAAATGTCTGTGCCATCTGTGCAGAATCGTTTTATTTCATTCTTCCTTGGACTGGGCAAATGCCTCTGGTTTGGCAGGCAGAATTCTCTATTGCTTTCCGTCATATTAACATTTAGTTATTTTCAGAGTGCCATGAGCTGTTTTCTGTGGTTGGTCTGGGGGTGGGAAATGTACATTATACCAGGGATGGAGGAGGAAGAAGCAGAAGCTCTTCCTGTCTTAGAAACAATGGCTGGAATAAGTAGTCCTCTGGCAACTCCCCAAACCTACAAATGTTGATTATATGATAGTAATGCATGTCTTAGCTTGAGATCAGGCTAAGTAGTTTATGCAAATCAAATTAGCTAGTTTAATTGGTTATTTTTAGGAGAACCTATTGGGTAAATTCAGTTTAACACAAGTGGTAAGCAGAAGTCAAGATTCTCTTGTAATCTGTTCCTTGAAAAGTGCTTTAAAATAATTTGTGGCATTAACTCCATAACTTACGTGAAAGACCACAAACTCTGCCAAGAACTGAAAAATGAAAAATCAGGACCATCCAAATTAATCTTACACAGAATTACGCTATTATATTTTCTGATTTTAAAAAAGTGAAACAAACTAAGGAGATCTACTGATATCAATGAGATTTAAATTAAGCATGTTAAATCTCACTACTGTATTTCAAACTACAATCTCAAAACCCACAATCTGAGTGCTAAAATATCTTGTTAATAGATTTATATCCAGGGAAATAAAACTATCTTGATGAAGATTCAAAATAAAAGGAAACAAACTAAAAGAAGTGAAAGAAAAAAATGGACCAAAGTTGTTATGCATGAATAATTTATAATTTATAAATTAGAATAGAATAGAATAAAATTCTTTATTGGCCAAGTGTGATTGGACACACAAGGAATTTGTCTTTGGTGTATATACTCTGTCTACATAAGGAGAAAAAATACATTCATCAAGAATAAAAAGATACAACACTTAGTGATAGTCAAGGTTACTAATAAGCTATCAAATCGTACTAGGAAACAAATAAAAACAATATAAATTGAAAGATACAAGCAACATGGTTATAGTAATGTGGGAAGAGATAGATACTAGTAAGGAAGAGAAGAATAATAGTAATACAGTCTTAGTAAATTATTTGACAGTGTTGTGGGAATTAGTTGTTAAGCAGAGTGATGGCATTCGGGGAAAAACTGTCCTTGTGTCTAGCTGTTCTGGTGTGCAGTGCCCTATAGCGTCATTTTGAGGGTAGAAGTTGAAACAATTTGTGTCCAGGATGTGAGGGGTCTGTAGATATTTTCACAGCCCTCTTTTTGACTCATGCAGTATACAGGTCCTCAATGGAAGACAGGTTGGTAGTGTTAAATACTTGACGCAGGTGTGAATGACTGAGGCGAGGCAAAGATTTAACCAGAATCAGCCTTATTAAGGCTAACACGCAACAGGAACCCAAAACAGCAAGAAGGAACTCTGTAGCAGCCGCCCGCTGACAGCCGCGTCTGACAGCTCTTTTATAGCCGGCTGTCAGACGCCACCCTGCTGCCCCACAGGAGACATCACTTTTGAACAGACAGCTCGAGTTGTCTGGATTTGAAATGGCTGAAGGCCGGGTCGACCCTGCCCAGTGGCCAGCCCCTCTTCACCCAGTCCAGGACCTGGCGCAAAATGGGGTCCTTCGCAGAGTGGGCAGCAATGTCATTGGCAGAAGGAGTGGGCCCCAACTCCTCAATGAGGAGGACCTCAGAGGCTGGAGCAGGGTCATGTATGGCAATGGGGAGGGGGCAGCGGCTAAGGCCATCAGCGTTGGAGTGGAATTTGCCAGGACGGTGGAGCAAGGTGTACGAGTAGGCAGCAAGGAATTCTGTCCATCTAGACAGGCGGGGGGAGATGATGACGGGCGTTTGGCAGTCCCCAGACAGAAGACCAAGAAGGGGCTTGTGATCTGTGATCAATTCACTGAGTTTTTAACTGTTTTTAAATGTTTTATTATGTTTTCTTTTAATAGTTTTTTATATTGTTGTGAGCCGCCCAGAGTCCCTTGGGAGTTGGGCGGCATACAAATTTAATAAATAATAAATAATAATAATAAATAATTCAAAGGGACAGCCATACACATAGTCATGAAAATTTTTGACAGCTGCTACTAAAGCCAGGTCCTCCTTGTCAGTCTGGCTGTAATTTCTCTCAGTGGAAGAGAGAGTTCGGGAGAAGTAAACAATGGGTGCCTCGGTGCCATTGGGCATCCTGTGGCTGAGGACAGCGCCAATGCCATAGAGGGAGGCGTCTGCGGCAAGCGTGAGGGGTAGCTTGTGGCTGTACTGGACAAGGATGGTGTCAGAGGTGAGGAGACGTTTAATAGCCTCAAAGGCAGCCTGTTCAGGCTTGCCCCACTGCCATGGGTGTCTAGAATCTAGGAGCCTGTGAAGAGGCTCGGCTATAGTGGCTTTGTGTGGTAGGAACACACAGTAGAAATTGAGAAGGCCCAGGAAGGCCTGCAATTCGGCCTTAGTGGACGGGGCTGGGGCCTGTTTGATGGCAGCCACTTTGGAGGGAGTGGGGTGAATGCCAGCAGAATCTATCAGAAAACCTAGGAACTCCACGGAGGGGACACCCAAGCTGCACTTGCTCTTCTTTAATTTGAGGCCTGCCTGTCTAAATCGCAAAAGGACACTCCTAACCCTGGAGAGGAGTTCCTGTTTGCTAGAAGCAGAGATCAGGATGTCATCAAAGTATGGGATGACACCAGGCAAGCCGAAGAGCAGTCTTTCCATAAGGTTTTGGAAGAGGACGGGGGCAACACTCACGCCAAACTGGAGGCGGCGACACTTGAAAGTTCCCCGGTGGGTGACAATTGTCTGGGCTTCAGCGGTTGCCTCATTCACTGGGAACTGTTGATATGCTTGGGCCATGTCCAGTTTGGCGAAAATGGAGCCCCAGCCCAAGGAATGGAGCAAGTGTTGAACAACAGGGACAGGGTACGGATGTGCCTGAAGCGCCTTATTTAAAGAACATTTATAGTTGGCGCAGAGGCGTATAGAGCCGTCAGGCCTGATGGGGATGACAATGGGGGTCTCCCACTCTGAATGGTCGGTGGGCTCTAGGATGCCCTGAGCAATCAATTTATCCAGCTCGGCGTCCACCTTTGGGCGCAGGGCAAAAGGTATGTGCCGAGGCTTAAGGCAGATGGGAGCCACCTGGGGATCAAGGTTGAGGGAAATAGGGGTCCCCACATATTTACCTAAGGTCTCCTCGAACACATCTGCAAACTCGGAAGTCAGGCCGCTGAAGTCCTCACAAATGGTGGAATGGATGCCAGAGATGCCAAAGCCTAAGGAAGCAAACCAATCTAGGCCTAGGAGTGAAGGGAGGGATCCTGAAACAACAATCAGGGGGAGTTGACCTGTGAAGGTTCCCTTCTCCACCAGGAACTGGCCCTGCCCCAGGATGGGGATATTGTTCCCCTGGTAATCCCTGAGCCTTATGCTACAGGGTGTTAAGGAAGCTTTTGAAAAGGAGGGAACTAATTTCTTCAGGGTGGCCCAGGAAACTATGGTTCGGGAAGACCCTGTATCCACCTCCATGCTACAAGGGGAGCCCTCGATTTTGACGGATAGGTGGATTTTTTTCTTGCTTCCCCCGGTGGCTAGACAAACGTCTTCCTCAGTAGCGTCAAAGTCTCTCACAACGGCAAAGCAGGCATCTTTAGGCTTGGACGGTCTGCCTGGGGGGCGGCGGAAGCTAGGCTTTGCTGAGGCTGACAGATTGGCCCGGCACACCCTGGCCAGATGCCACAGCTTGCCACAGCAGCAGCAAGTAACTGTTTTGAAAGGGCAAGAGGCGCGGGCGTGCGAGTCCCCGCAGCCATGGCATGGTGGCAGGGACGCTTTCCGCGGCTGGGGCCATTTCTTCTGTGGTGAAGATCTGAGGCGGCCAACATTGTCCTCTGTGTCCTCAGCCTCCTCTGGGTCAGCACCCTCATAGTGGACAGCCGCGGATCGGCTGGCAGCGGCTGTAGTGGGCTGGAATCTGTGGATTTCAGCAGTAGAGTGGTTAGACATTTCCGAAGCTCTGGCTTCGTCTATCGCTACCTTCAGGGTCAATTCGGTGCGGGTTAGCAGGCGGCGTTGTAGACGGATGTCCCTCACGCCACACACGAGTTGTTTGAGGAGGGAGTCATCCAGATCAGGGAATTCACAGTCCAAATCAGCGTCTCGGAGGGAGGCCATGTATTGATTTATTGGCTCCCCCTCCTTTTGGAGCCGCTGTCTGAAGGCGAAACGCCGGGCTATGCGTGAGGGCATGGGCGAATAGTGGTTCCTCAGCTTTGTCAGGAGGTCCTCCCATGGCACCGTATAGACGATCTGAGGGGCGACTAATGCCCGAGTGGTGGAGAACATCTGGCGGCCACAGGCATTCAAGAAGCAGGCTCTCTTCCGAGCACTGGATAGTTTGGTTTGATCATTTGCCTGGAGGAAGCATTCAAACTTCTCCAGATATGCGTCCCAAGTCTCCATGGCTGGGCTGAAGATCTCGAAGGAATTCAAGTTATTGCTGTTGCTGGCCATCCTGAAAAGGACAGCTGAGGCGATTGCCTCGTGACAAGCAGCTTGCGATGGCTGTCAGCTCAGTGTGAGAGGTTCTGAACCTGCACGCCTCAGAATCCCATCCTCGTCGCCAGTGTTAAATACTTGATGCGGGTGTGAATGACTGAGGCGAGGCAAGGATTTAACCAGAACCAGCCTTATTAAGGCTAACACACAACAGGAACTCAAAACAGCAAGAAGTAGCCACCCGCTGACAGCTGCTTCTGACAGCTCTTTTATAGCCGGCTGTCAGACGCTGCAGCCAATGGCAGCTCTTTAATCTCCTGCTCTCCGGCTGCTCGCGCCGCAGCCAATAGGATCAGTTGCTGGGCAGACTGGCTCGTCCTGAAGGGACGTAGCAGGTAGCAATTGTTTTTTCTGCAGTTCTAATTATCCGTTGAGGTCTGTGTTTATCTTGTTTGGTTGCAGAGCCAAACCAGACAGTTATGGAGGTGCAGATGACAAACTCAATAATTCCTCTGTAGAACTGAATCAGCAGCTCTTTGGGCAGTTTGAGCTTTCTGAGTTGGCGCAGAAAGAAGTAGCAGTGAGATCATTTTCTTAGACTAGAATTGACAGAGTTGGTGTTCGAGATTGTCAGTAGATCATATTCAAAAAGACAGTTCACTGGACACTATGTTGTTCAATCAGCCTACCTACCCTGCATGCTAACTTCCCAAGAAAGGAAAGGAAGAAACATTGCTGGATGCTTAGTAGTTGGTTTCTTGAGTATGAAATCCGTAGTGAATCACAAAGAATGATAAAAAATAGGAACACTATCAGAGAGCATTTCACCAAGGCTGCCATCCGCGGCCCCATCTTGGCAGGATCCCTGCCAAGTTTATATAAGTTTATATCTTATACTGTAGAATATACAATTCTTTATAGCATTCTGTGGGGGGTTCAAAGGAAAGTGTAAAAGGAAGAAAGAATAAAATCCTTGAGCCAAACCACAAGACTTCTCCCTTTTTTCAGAAGTATGAGCAAACATGAAGCATACCGAATCAGAGAAGTCAAGAGACATATGGAAATGGCATAGATAAACAGTAAAACTAACATTTATATTAGAAAGAAGTGAGATGGCAAAATGTTTTCAAAACAAAATGATACAGCAGACCATATACTTCAGGATGGAAGATCACTCTAGGATTTGATGGGCTTTTGTTTCTACTTGCTTCAATGTATGGGATAGTTAATGACCATAAAGAAAAAAAAGGCATGAAACAAAGTTCATTAGAGAGCAGGAAGACTTACTTTTTTTGTGTGTGTAAGAACTTAACAAAAAGAGCCATATGTACTCCAGGAAAAGTAAAATAAGAAAATAATGCACACTGTAGCAATTAACAAGCTTTGATGCCATATATTAATTTATAAATTCTAAGCCTTAAATTTAAATGTAGTTTAATATAATCCCATATTGATGTATGCATTGCTTTACCCACTGAAACTGAGTGGCTGGAAAAGATTAAGGAAAGTACATTTTGTCTATGGTCACCCAACCCCAAAACAAGGGTTGAAAATCTTCTTGTGGGAATTCACAGCATTGATGGCTTAAGGGACTCTATTGTATGTCTGCCTGTCAAGATAACTAAAAAACATATTTGGGACATTGCAACAAAGTATTTTTCACATTTTGAGCTATTGACTTAAGCCAGGTTTATGCTTCCAATGTTTCTGGTTTGCTATCTGTGTTATTTCTAAGTTAAGCTGTTTATAAGCAACCTGTGAGGTAGTAAAAGCAGTCTGCCTCAACCTTTCCTTTCTTGGGAAGTTAGCATGCAGGGTAGGTAGGCTGATTGAACAACATAGTGTCCAGTGAACTGTCTTTTTGAATATGATCTACTGACAATCTCGAACACCAACTCTGTCAATTCTAGTTTAAGAAAATGATCTCACTGCTACTTCTTTAATGATTGTGTTGGGATGGAAACTAGCTAAGTTACCATATTCTCCAGGTACTGCATAAATCACAATAAGACAACTAGAAAGAAGAGGATTGCTCTTTCATTCAAATTCTAATGACTAGAATTTTAATATTCTAGTTGTATTGTTAAATTTTATTTTCAGCATTTATATTGCATTTAAAGAACTAAAATATATTTGTTCAATGCCAGCAATAAGAGAGGGCACAGAATGCAACATGATGCATTGAAAACAGGAGAATTGCTTATGGAACCGTTGGAGAAGTTTTCTTGACAATAGGGTAGTGGGAAAACATTCTATACTTCCATAATCTGAAATATTCCCCTTTTCCTTTTTGCCATCATCCAATATATTGGGCACAATTAATACCTTTCCCTCAACTTCAAAAATCTTGAGAACATCTCTTTGTTCTTTACTGATGGCAAATTTACTTAAATAGCATTTCTGTAGAGACAAATGCATCGATTATTTAATTAGCTGAATAACCCTGAGCATTTATAGTGTGATAAATTCTGATCATTCTGAAGAACAAATGTATCTAATGACATTTGAGGCTGGTAGATCTTTGGAAACAATTCTAATTCCTTGTTTTATCTACCATAATAGAAATTGTGGCTATAAACTCATAGGATTCATTCAAAATGGCGGCCAAATTATTTTAGGCTGTGATTCCAGCCACACAGAAAAAGCACATCCAAATAATGCATTTAGGAGTAATGTGCCAGCCAATAGTAGGAAGCATGGAAGTTGTTTTAAACAATTCTAGTGAAGATGTTTGATACATAATACGATGATGCCAGTTATGCAAACAGAACCTGTTTCCCACATAATCCTCTCAACCTTGCACAATGAAAGAATGCCAGCTTCTTTTATGCTCATTAAATTTAAAAGGCACTTCCTGAATGCGCCAAAGCTTTGCAAATGGACAATCTGACAGGGAAGTAGGAAGAAATGTCACAGTTATGATTCAGTATTATACAATTGTGCCAACCCATAACAAAATTCCGGTTGTCTTTCCTCCCTTTTTTTAAGCAAAGTGTGTTTAGAAAGTGTGGCTATCAATTAGTCATTGTTCCTTTAAAGAATTCAACATATTTTACTCCCCATAAAAAAATAGAGATGCCTTGACTCAAACTTAGTAAGTAATTATAGTTATTAAATTATTAAATTTAATGATTTAAATTATTAAACAATTAATAACAATTGAAAGTTGTTTAGCAAGTCTCAGTTTCTAACTGATCACCTTGAGGATTTTAGAAGCCCCTATTTAAGGACTAACCAAGGGCAGCTCTACTTAACTTCCAAGATTAGCCAAGAGCAGCTACATGCTGACACTTGCTAAGTCTACAAAGAAAAAGGCAAGACAAGACAGAAAAGCAGCAGGCAAGAAAAAGATTCATCCATGCTCTACCACTCTGCTACATTTCTGCCTATTTCTAAAACAGCATTCCCCTTTTCTCGATTTTCTTTAAAGGCTGCTGTGATTATGGTGTGTGTATTATTCGTTAGCATTACTTTTAGTATTTAAGCTTCATGTTTCAAATGTCATTCTAACTTTAAGCTGCACTGAAAGCAAGCAATACTTCAAGAATTTAAACATTTAAAGGCAACCTAATCATCTAAACGCTTCTGAAATAGAAATAGAAAATAATTTGCATTTTTTTAAAAAAAAGAGATTGAGCATGCATAGGTACCATTAGCCAAGCAACCTTATTCTATGTCTGTCTGTCTGTCTGTCTGTCTGTCTGTCTCCTGCTCTTTCGTGAGTACACACACACATACACACACACCATACTGATATAATCCTGGAAATGCTTGGCTATACAATCAAGAAAAGCAGCATAAAATAATCCCCTTCTCCTAAAAATGAGTTTAGAGACTAAAATAAAGACAACTCAGACAGAGATTAGTTGACTGGTGGGATTAGAGAAGGGTGTGAAGATTAAGGATAAGACTCGGCAGTCGACCAAAACACAACGTCTAGACGCACCAAGCTGGATCGATTACAGGAAAGCTATGACTCAGTACTGCATACATGGATGTGTGGATGCCTGGTGCTATACAAAGTCAACAGGTTATTAAGGTCCTTCCTCAAGAACTCGATGGGACTGTGGAAAACAACACTGGAACATTGGTAGCCATGGAGGTCAGCATACCAAAGTGATGTATTATTCTTGCTGCTATTCTGCATAGACTTGAACCACATCAGTCAGATAATCAGAAGGACTGGATATGGATATAAATTCAAGAGTGGAGCTATCATCACCCACTTCCTCTACATGAACGACATCTAACTTTATGCTAAGAATGAACAAGACATCAGTCCTTTGGGAGTTGGGTGGCATACAAATTTTATTAATAATAATAATTTTATTAATAATAATTTGCTGATCTATCTGCCATGGATCTATAGTGAGGACATTTGGATGTCATTCAGATAAGAAAAATGTAAGGATAGTAGCCAAGAGAGGGAAAATAGTTAAGATTGATGGGATGGAACTTCCAGTGGGCTACATAGCAAGCATATGTAGCAGCTACAGGTATCTTGATATCCCAGTCATATGGAAACCATGAGGAGGAGACAAGAAAGACAGTAACATCCAAAAACACCAAATAAAAATACAGGTTTGAAGTACCAACAATGGGAACAACAAAATCCATGCCATCAGCATGTATGCTCTGCTGAAAAAAGAGCGGGCAGAGTCTAGAAGTGTCAAAGCCACTGAATGTCTTAGATAAAATCCAGAGCATCCAAGAGTTCATCAGTAAGATGGCACCCAAAGATGAGCTGCTTAGAGAAAGCCTGAGACAGCAGCAGACATGGGAGGAAGATCAAGCAGAGGAAGTGCCAAGGTAAGACAAGACTCTGTATAGGATGTATCATTGACAGATAGTTGAGGGAAGACATTGGGAAATCTTATCAGTGGATGGAAAGGGCTGAATAGCATCTGATCCATAGAAGCAGTTTACCACACTAGAAAGGACCCAAAATGCAGAGGCAGTATAGCATATAGTAACAGAGTATGATGAAGGCATACACTGAGCAGCACAACAAAATGTTTGGCATTGTGTGTTGGAACATCTGCAGTGTATGGGCTAGAGGCTCCCAAGTCCAAATGGGAGATTCCACAGAAAGTTGTGGAGAATCAGAGGGTTAAGATCTTGTGGGATCTCCAGATTCAGATGGATATACAGGCACTGGCTAATCAACTAGATGTTGTGGTAGTAGATAAGGACCAGAAGACAATGGTGATGATAGACGTAGTAGTGCCAAGTGACAGCAACATCAGGAAGAAGGCATATGAGAAATTGAAGAAATACCAAGGCTATGGATGAAGGAGGAAGTAGAGAGGATGAGAAAAGTAGTGGACAAACAAGTCCCAGTGATGTAGGAACACTCAAAGCTGTGACTCCTAAACTGGGAAAATGGCTCCAACAGACCTGAGGAACAACTACATCATTCTCTGTTGAGAAGATTGCAGTGCTAGGAACAGTTGAGATATGACATAGAATCTGAGATAGACTCAGGCAGGGCCCAAGAAAAATGCAGCAAAGCCCTGTCAAACTGAGACATCTGAGGTTGAGCAAGGGACACAGAATACAACATTCAGATACTTTGAATAGCTTTTAGAGTAGGAGCAGCCTTTTAAACAGAAAGCTGTGCACCATATAACAACAATATCAAACAATAATATCAATTCTTCTTCCATAATCTCCCACAAAGAACTTAATCAAAGTTACTGTTAAATCAACAAAAGCAGCATAAAGGATCCCTTTAATAAAACTATAATATTTTTCAGCTAATATTGCACATTGATTCATGGTGGAATATCCTGCCTTAAAACCTGCTTGTTTGTGCATTAAAATGTCATCATCTGAATAGAACAAAACTGAAAGCTTATAGTATAAAAATTGAGCACAGAACAATAAGCTAATTGGGTGATAAATAACTAGGTGTGGAACATTGCCTTTCTTGTATAACAGGAGAGTGATAGAATTAAGCACTCTTTGGGAGCAATAAAAGTTATTAATGGTGATAAATAGGGAGGGCTAATAGAGAGCTCCCAATTAGCATGTATTTTCAGCAATTCTGGCAAGTTCATACATTTACCTGCAGTCTGCTGCTTTTCAACTGAGATCTTGATTTCTAATTCTGAGACAGGGAGACAATTAGGGTAGGAATCAAATAAATATGGGGAGGAGTGGGGAGAGAATCACTGCCAAAAGGAACACTGAGTAAGTTCCCAAAATATTTTTTCTAGACGTTCATGCTGCTAGGTGTTTATTTAGCCACTAGATGGGAATCATGTCCAGGCCAGGTCTTGATTCTAAAAAGATTATGTCTTTGGCATTGGCGCTAGATTTATCTGAAGAGCAAGAAAAATATGGCAGAAGAGATTATCATTTCTTTGTTACTCTTTGTTGGAACACTGTCGATTTCACTAATGAGTAATTTTACTTTTTATATCCTCAGAAGCTTTTCATATTCCTACTTCAATAAAAGAAAAAATTCATGAAAAAGAAAATCATTATAAAACTGAGTTTTCTATAAACTCAAATTACCATAGGCTGAACACAATCCTTATTAAACCAAATCTGGAATGAGGGATAACAGGCTGAATTACATTATAAACAGCCCTGAACTAAACCCATAAATTGTTGACCAAATTTTCATGAATTAAACTGGTTGTTCCAATAATTTGTTTGAAATGGTTATCCAAAGATGATTCAAGTAATTGAGCCACTGCTGCAGCTAACAGTTTACTAGGTTATTTAAACTATTAATGCTGCAATCCTAACATGTGCTTACCAAAGAGGAAGCCTCACTGACTGTAGATGGGTTTACTTCCAAAGAAATCTTCACTGAATTACATTGTTAGCATTAATGAACTTTTATATGAACTGATCTTCCAGTAAAAGATAAATCTATATTTCCCAAAATATGCCTTAGATTAAAGCAAGTTTCAGCCTCACCTTGAGGAATTGTACATATTACTCAACAAAATCTACAGTTAGAAGCTGAACTAGCTCCAAAATTTCCTTGCTTCCATGTCCACCATAAATGATAAAAAGTCCCAATTTTACACTTCCAACATTCATTTAAAATACCTTTATACATCCTAGATAACTTATATGGTGTTAAATACCAGTGATACATCATCTTATAAAATTTTTCTTTTATAGTTTAGTGTAAATTTTAAACCTTTTGTTCACATATTTTCCCATTGTTCAAGCATCACATTATATCCAAAATTCCTTGCCCACTGAATCATACAATGTTTACATGTTCACTTTCCAAATTTAATTTCAGTAACATTTTATAAATCTTAGCAATAATATGTTCATCGCTACCACACAGTAAGATTTCCAATTCATTTTTAACGAAATCAAACCCATAACTCTTTTTATCTAATTTAAATATTTCTTTCCGTTGTTGATATTTAAACCAAAGGCAAACATAACCTAATTCAAGTTCTTCCCTCGACTTTAGTGTAGGGTTACCAGAGTTGAAAGATATTATTTTACCATACATCCACCAGTCTGGCTTCACCACCATTTCTTTTCTTTAAAAAAAGCTTCCTAGGGGGACAACCAAAGAGGCAACTTCGTAGAGAACCTTGTTTTATATTTATTCCAAACTCTGCAAGTATGGCAAGTCTAGCAAAGTGATTATTAAAATCAATATTAACTTTAACTTTATCATACCATAGATAACCATGCCCTCCAAACTTTAATTCATGGTCCTCTAATTCAAGTAGCCTCTTGTTCTGGAGGTTCACACACTCTTTTAACCAGGCCATAAAGTACAAATGGCGACGAGAACAGCAACTGTGACTAAGGGATGTAAAAAACAACCAATGATTCTAACTTCCCCGGCAGGACAAAGATCTTTGGATAGCATGTTGGTAGAAACAGGATCAAACGTGGCATCTGGGGAGTTACAGGGGTTACAACTGTGGATGACTCAAATGAATGAAACACTCCTGAGAATGCAAGAGAGCATAACGAAGGGTTTGGATGGAGTGAAGGAGGAAGTGACTGAAGTTAAAAACAACATGGTTAAAATAGACGGAAGGGTAGGCGCAATACAAGATGCTTTGGTGACAAATGAGCAGGAGATTAAAGAGGTTAAGAACCGAACAGAGATAGCAGAAAAAAGGTTGGATAAGACCGACAATAGGCTGGAAAATATCAATAAAAATTTGGAAGAAGCCATTGCCCATTTGGAGTTAGAACGCTCTGCCTTCTATCTAAGATTGCAAAACATAGCAGAAAAAAAGGATGAGGACCTGTCGGACTTA
>QLTV01002557.1:26528-47293 GCA_003457575.1 Thermophis baileyi
CCAGGTGAGACATGCATTATTTGAAGTTTGGAGGAAAATTAAACAAAAATTTTACATAAAAATTCCGAGATGGGTTTCAACTATGGAAGCATTGGTTTACCCAAATGCTACAGACTTAAATAAGATAGTAACCTATAAGGAATTGCTAGATAAACAAGGAAATTTAAAATCAAATCAGGAATTTCAAACACAGGGAATTAAGATAGACTGGTGGCCCTATTTACAGATACAAACAAAATATAAAAAGGATTTGAAACAACAGGGTTTTCAAAATGAACAACAAGAAATCGACAAGGTATTAACAGGTATAGAAGAAAAAATGATAACTAAGGTATATAATTGTTTATTAAAACGTAAAATGGAGGAGGAAGTTCTAAAAGAATCAATGATAGCATGGGCCAAAAACTTTGGGTACATCATTGAATTAGAGTATTGGGAACACATTTGGGAAAAAAACTATAAATTGACTATGTCAACATCATATAAAGAAAATATATATAAAATGTTTTATCGATGGCATCTATCCCCGACAAGATTGGCAAAAATGTCTCCTAAGTTATCGCCAAAATGTTGGAAGTGCAAAAAGGGACTGGGCACGTTTTACCACATGTGGTGGACGTGCCCAGAGGCCAAGAAATACTGGGGGGAAATCCAGAGGTGGTTAACAGAACCAGGCTTGGAGCAGTTTTGGAGCTTGTTAAGGAGGACCACTCCTCCGCCCCAGCCATGTGTTTTCAAGCCTGGGCTATTGCATATTGCATGCTTTTTACTCCAAGCAGCCCAGTCAGCCCGCGCTCCCCTCTCACTCCAGGCACCGATTCCCCCAGCGCCCCATGCACGCGGGTTAAAATTTTCCGTGGGGAGGAAAGGCGCACTGAGGCCACCAGCGGGCTTGTTAAGGCATGCAAATTGCAATATGCTGCCACTAAGGTCCCTGGCTTCCTCGCATGAGCGTGGAAGAAAATTGGACGCTACAGCCAGAGCCGGGCTTGGAGCAGCAAGTCCAGGCGCTCAATCTACTCCTCAAGCTCCCAATGCCTGAACCGGCGAGCTGGAAGAGAGACTCTTTGTTGTGCTGGTGAGTACGTACGATACAGACCGAGTGGGCTTTTTTCCTTTTTCCCACCTCCCCATCATGATCCAGTGCGGCGCAGACAGCCGAATGGAGGCATAAAACGGGGCGTTTCCATCGGCCCTTCTCTTTATTTCCCCCTAGCTTTCTTTTGCCAGCATGCACTAGGCAGGCTCAGCAGGCAGTCGCGCTCTTTAGATGGGCTTTTATTTTGTCAGCCCAAGAGGGTGGGGGGGAAGGGGCTCGGAATGGTACCTAGAAATTGCCCTGTCTCTGCAGCATCGGCCCGCCTGCGCCGCCCCACCTTGCCATGAATGACGTCAAGTTGGCCATGCCCACTCAGTCACATGACCCCCCCAGCCATGCCCACCAAGCCACGCCCACAGAACCAGCAGTAAAAAAATTTGAATCCCACCACTGCGAGTATTGGTAATGTCTGGAATAAAAAAAGCATCTTTGGTTAGATGTCCATCTTAATTACAGAAATTCTACCCAATAGTGATAAATGCAGTTTGTCCCATCTTTGTTAAGTCCTTTTTAATATCCCGCCAAAGAGGGACATAGTTATTTTGAAGCAATTTTATATTTGTATTTGTCAACAAAACCCCATTTCTTCCAGCACTTTAAACATAAAAGCCCAATTTAAATTGTCAAAGGCCTTCTCTGCATCTAGAAATATTAAGGCTGCCTGTTTCTCATTATGATATTGTAAATTTCCAATAATATTCAAAACAGCCTTCACATTGTCTCTGAGCTGTCTTTTTGGCAGAAAGCCCAAGATTCATATTTTAAAAAGAAAATTCTTAAAATGAAGATAAAGATGAAACCAGAAACTTTTCTTTTGGGTTTAATGGAAAAATTAATTAATTAATTGGAGAAAAAAAATTGGAACTTTAATCTTATACGTGTTGACAGCAGGAAGACTACTGTACGCACAAAAATGAAAGGACATTTTGATTTCCACCATGGACGAATGGCTACAGAAGCTGATGGAGTTGGCAAAAATGGCTAAATTGACCGTTTTGATTAAAGAAAAGAATATAAGTACTTTTGTTGCCACATGGAGACTACTTCTGGACTTTGTGCTTGAGGTGGGGAAAAATGAAACTTTGATTTTTGGTTTTACTGATAAGATTGATTTGTTTTTATAGAAATGGTTAGTTTATATTATTATGGAAAAGTAAAAAGTTGTGGTTTGTTGTTAATGCTTTATTTTACTGCAACAGAGGGAGTTGGAAGTCAACACTTTTTTTTCTTTTCCTCCATCCTTCCTCACTTCTCTTTCCCCTTCTCCCCCCACCCCGTGTCTTATTTGCTTTTGTATTTTATTCTATAATCTAATAAAATGTTTAAACAGAAAAAAAAGTGTTGGGTCTTCCCACATCAGAGAGGCATTTTCTCACACTAAGGTGCTCCTCAGAGACCCATAACTTGCAATGACAACATTTTGGATGGGGCTAAGCGGGTTCAAGTGGTCTGCATGGAATATGCAACCTCTGAGGTCTACTCCCTAACTCAGGATTGTCCTCATAGGTGGTTTCTCTTCCAACATAGCAAAAACCTTGTCCAAACTCATGGGTTGGTACACAGTTTGTGTATTTCTCTGCTATCTGGATGCAAAGTAGATTTTCTAAAGACCTAATGAATAAAGAAGCCCAGAGTGAGCAGTGTAATTTACCTTGTTAATGCAGATATGTGCATAATAAATATCCATTGCTCTGTCTTAAAAAAAAAAAAAGCTGAACTAGTGCACAAATATCCCGATGACAATCATTCACTTCTAGACTTATCACAGCAAGAAAAAACACAAGAGGATTTTGTGGCAGCAATATCAATGCTAATACATTTAAAGAAAGGCACACTCCTTCCGTTTCTTTGGCCTGACCACAAATTCCTTGCTAAATGCTGGATCATTTAATGCATTGTATTAATGCATTAAATTAAGACAAACAATTCTTCTTCTTCAGATTCTTCCACTTACTGTTGCATATTCAGAATTCGCATTAGGTACTTCAATTGCCCGGTTGCTTGGGTCCACTCTCACCTTTGCTCGTGTTACAAACTGAATCACTGATGAGGTATCCTACAGATTGAAAAATAAGGAGAATTAAGGAACATTTTCAAACACACAGTTCTCAAAGACTCTTAATCATGGGCATTTTAAAATAGACCATAGTTAGATGTGAACGTTCAAAAGCTGTATTCTCACATTTAAAAGAAAGTAAGATACTGCCAAATATCGCCAGCAGAGAACATCTTAAGCTGAATTATTGCTGCATCATAATTAGAAGCAGATATTTGTATGTAATTATTAAAATGTGCTTATATATTACATATTTTTATGATTAAAATAAATTCTAACATTGCATAGAATAACAAGTCTAAATATATGTATTTTTCCACTATAATCATTCTTGAAAAGAGCTTTAACACAAATGGCCCAGCAATTACCTTTTCAAGTAATTCTTACTGTATTTTAAAATTATACATGTCTTCTGGTGCAGTAAGGTCAGAGTCATACATCATTTTAAAGGAAAAAATTGACAATTTAGAAATGGAAATATAATTTCCTCCTTCTCTTATGTATATCAGGGCAACAAAGTTCAAGAGAATTATGTTACTGTGTGACTTCAAACTGAACATTGGCACAGCTCATATAATTAAGCAGTTCAACTAATTTAATGAAAATAGCTGGTGTTAGGCAACAATACATTCCTAACACTTTTACTAATCACATCAGATCATTCCAATGCAACACACACTGAGCATTCAGCAAGGCATCAGAAAGAACCACAAATCAAGCTTAGCATAGTAGGCTAAGTCCTTATTCTATCCATTGTTGAAAGTAGTAAAATATCAGAAAAATCTGAACATTATACTCAATTTTATCAGCATTTAAAAGTGTATGCATCAGTTTTGAGCCTATCACTTACATTTTATATATTATATATTACTTACATTTCAATTTATTGCTTACATTGATGGAGTTATACTGAAATCCAAAATCTAAATTTGGGGATTATTTGGTTTGCTCACTTGTTCTAAAACTAAAGAGCATCTTGAAAGATGCAAAACATAATGGTTTGCATCTTTTCAAATTCATTTTTTTTCTGCCTCTGAGATTGCCCAAAAACCCCCCCTCAACCTCCTGATAGGATAAAGCAGTAATTCAAGTTTAAATCCAACTCCAAGGTGAATTATTTAGAGAAAATACAATATTATAGTGTAAGAAATAATGCTCACCTTCTTTAATATCTCTGTATTCAAAAGCATTTGCAAATCTATGCTACGGGATTCAGCTTTTGCTAGTGAACTTAAATTACACCGTATAATTAAGCAGGACCTGCCTGGTCTTTCACAATCCTAAAAGATAACAAGTAAATAAAAGCAAATGAACAAAGGGGGGAAAGAATGGATAGATAATCAATAAACCTTGTTGAGCTATCTGTCTTCAGCAAATCTATCAAGATTATGTTCTCATTTTTCTTACTTTTTGTTTATTCCATCATGTTTCACCATCATTTCTAACATTTCTAACATCATTTCTAAGTACAAATTTGCATTGTTCTGTGTGTTTTTCTCCTAATGCACACATTATTGTATGTACTTTGTAGAGCAGGGATGTCAAACTCGATTTCATTGAGAGCCAGATCAGCATTGTGGTTGTCCTCTGGGGCCCGAAGTGGGTGTGGCTGACTGGGCATAGCCTGGGGGCGTGGCCAGCTTGACGTCGCTCGCATCGGTGGTGAAGCACATGGCCGCCAGCCCTGGTATAACTCTCCGAAGTTAGATCGTATCTCTCTCTCTCTCTCTCTCTCTCTCTCACACACACACACACACACACACACACAGGTTGGATCGGATTGCTCTCTCTCACACACACACATACACGCACACACACAATCACTCTTGCTCTCTCTCACACACACACACACAAAAACACACACAAAGAGGTTGTATCAGATTACTCTTGCTCTCTCTCTCTCTCTCTGTCACACACACATACACACAGATCAATCTTTTGCTCTCTCTCTCTCTCTCACACACACACACAGGTTGGATTGGATCGCTCTTGCTCTCTCTCTCTCTTGCTGTGGCAGCAGTGGTGGCGCTTCAGTGCCTGGCTGGTGGGGTGCTTCTCACTCAGCCGTGTTCCCTCTTTCTTCTCCCCGTTCCCCCTCCTCCTTCAGACAAAAGCTGCGCTTTTCGTTTGTCTATTGCAGCGCAGCGTCTGGGATTTACTTTGACAGCGGCGGGGCTTGGGGGATGGTCAATCCCCATTTGTGGCACAGTGAAGGTGGGAGGCAATCCCCCAACCAGACCAGACCAGACCAGCCTGGTGGGGGAACGGGGATTGACCATCCCCCAAATCCCACCACTGTCAAAGTAAATTCCGGGTGAAAGCAGCTGAGTGAGAGCGCCCCGCTGGCCGGGCACTGAAGTGCGGCCACTGCCGCCGCAGTGAGATAGAGAGAGTGATCCAATCCAACTTTTGTGTGTGTGTGTGTGTGTGTGTGTGTGTGTGTGTGTGAGAGAGAGAGAGAGAGAGAGAGAGAGAGAGAGAGAGAGAGACAGTGATCCAATCCAACCTCGGAGAGTTATAGCAGGGTGGGCGGTGGTGTGCTCTCTCTCTCTCTCTCATGCGCGCGCACACACACACACACACACACACACAGTGGTTTGATCAGATCGTTCTCTCACTCTCTCACCCCACCTCATGGCGGCACCAGTTATGCTCTCAGCAAGGCGGTGGGGGGTGGAAGACGAAACGAGGTGGTGGGGGTAGTGGAAGATGAAGCAAAGCAAAGGGTATGGAGCTGTCTCACACACTGGCTTACTTGAGGGCCCCGCAGCCAGGCCATCAACGTCCTCACAACTGCCTGGCCTTGCAGCGGCATCTCCAGAAACCCCATCCAGGACCACGTGTGACCGCTGGCCTGCTTCTCCTTGCTTGCTGCTGCAATGGAGCAAGAGGCTGAGCGATGTACGTGGGGTCCTGGATGGGGCTGCTGGAGCCGCTGCAAGAGCCGCTGGATCCTGCAGTTGTCAGGATGTTGATGGCCTGCCTGCGGGGCACTCAGGTAAGCCGGTGGGGGGGGGCAGCTCCACACCTCTGCCTTGCTTCATCGTCCACCCCCAACCGCCTTGCTTTGTGGATGCCACACCAGTGTGTTGCTCAGCCTCCTGCTCTGTTACGGCAGCGAGCAAGGAGAAGTAGTGGCGAAGAACAAAGAAGAACTAAGCGAGGCAATGGTGGAGTGGAGGACGAAGCAAGGCAGGGGGTACGGAGCTGCCCCACCTGCCCCACACCGGCTTAACTGAGGGCCCTTCAGCCAGGCCACTCATGCCAAACCCTCACCTTCCTGAGGGCAGCCACATCCCTTTACTAACCTGCTTTCCAGCTCTGTTTGCCGCCGCCGCCGCATGCAGGGCAACAAAAGTAGTCTGTGGGACTACGGTAAAAAAAATAGTTCAGACCTTCCAACTTCTCTCGGAAAAAAGAATCTTGCGAAGTTGGATGGTCTGAACTATTTTTTTTACCATAATCCCACAGACTACTTTTGTTGCCCTGCACGTGACGGTGGAGAACTGGGACTGTGTGCGCCCACCTCCTCCTGTGCGCATGCATGCCTCCAGGATGGTGTGGGTGGGACAAAGCAATGTGGGCCAGCCCCTTACAGTTTCCAGGATGGCTGCGCGGGCCGGTTCTGACCTCTTGGGCTTGATTCGGCCCGCGGGCCTTGAGTTTGAGTTTGATACCCTTGTTGTAGAGAATGTCACTGGATGAATTTTCATACATGTTTCTTCTTCTTCTTCTTCCTTAATATGATGCAGATTTTCCTGCATATCCTGAATTCAAATATTGTTACTACATTCTGTGACCAGCTTTTACAGTAGGAGAAGAGAAATAGTTTGGCACAACAATTCATTATCAGAAAAAAAAAAGAAAACAATAAACAACATATCTAATTAAAAAGGCTTTGGGATCCAGGACTTTAGTTCTGGATGGGGATGCACTGCCCCAGACAGACTCTACATGCCACTTAGTTAGTTTACTTTATTGTCATTGCACTTCGTACAATGAAATTAAATGCAATCTTCAGTGTACATTATAACTATAAAAATAAAACACAAACACACATCCTTTGCATTCTATACAATTGAATTGAAAACCCCTGATATTGCATTAATATTGCACTATACAGTAGAATTCAATATAGTTACTGCTCTGAGATAGAAGCTGTTTTTCAGCCTATTTGTCCTTGTTTTTATTATCCTGTACCATCTGCCAGATGGTAATAGTTCAAAAAAAGGGTGCCCAGGATGAGATGGATCTTTAAGAATGTTTTGAACGTTCTTAAGGCAGCGGGAGCTATAAAGCTCTTACAAAGAGGGGAAAGGGCAACCAATGATCCTCTGGAGCACTGTCCTATCTGCCACTGTGCAATTGGCAAACCATACATAGGTGCAGTAAATTAAAATACTCTCTATGGTGCAGTTGTAGAAAGTCACCAGCAGTTTTTCATTCAGTTGTTGTTTCCTGAGAAGTCTCAGGGAGTATAATCTCTGCTGGGCCCTTTTGACCCAATTCTTACAGCCATACATGTTGCTACAAGGAGTTTTGATTTTCAGCTGGCTTGTCTTGTAGCTTGATGCTGATTTTGGCTGAGAGGGGGTGAGTGGCCCAAGGTCATNCCCTCCGTCTCCATTGATAAGCAAGGGCTGGACGTCTGACCTATTCCTTCTATAGTCCGCTATAAGCTCCTTGGTCTTATTGGTGTTAAGGACCAAATTACTGTCTCCACACCACGAAAGCAACCGGTCCACCTCATCTCGATAGGCAGACTCATCCCCCCCAGAGATGAGTCCCACCACTGTTGTATCATCTACAAATTTAATAATAGTATTACTGGCGTGAGTGGGAATGCAGTCATGCACATAAAGAATATAGAGTAAGGGACTCAACACGCAACCCTGTGGTGTACCAGTGTTAAGAATAAGGGCTGAAGAGATAGGATTACCTAATCTGACCCTCTGAGAACGGCCAGACAGGAAATCCATAATCCAAAGGCAGATTGAATAAGAAAGCCCAAGATCCATAAGTTTATACACTTGTCTATGTGGAAGAATTGTGTTAAATGCAGAGCTAAAATCTAGAAAAAGCATCCCCACATACCCACCCCCCACCCCCGCTGTTCCAAATGAGTCAGAGCAGTGTGAAAAGTGATGGCTATAGCATCCTCTATTTGTTCGGTATGCAAACTGGTGTTTATCAAATGTATGCAGAAGACCAGAAATGATGTGCCGGCAGACCAATTTCTCAAAGCACTTCATGATGATAGGAGTGAGTGCCACTGGTCTGTAATCATTGAGGTTATTGATAGGGAACTTCTTTGGCAGCAGAACAATGGTGGAAGCCTTCAAACAAGATAGAATAATGGACTGGGATAAAGACAGATTGAAGATCCTGGTAAAGACTCCAACCAACCAATCTTTAAGCACTTCGCCAGAGATACTGTCAGGGCCGGCAGCTTTTCTAGGGTCCACAGCCCTCAAAATGCTCCTCACTTCCTGTTCCTCCACAAGGAGGTGGGGGCTACAATGGGCTGGTGGCTGTATTTTAGTTCTCTCTGATGTCTCCACTTCAAAGAGAGCAAAGAAATGATTCAGCTCCTCTGCCAACGAAGCATCCCCCTCAGCAGGGATGACATTGGTTAGTTGATGGTTGGTAATTTGTTGAATCCCTCGCCACACCTGCCTCATGTTATTACTATAAAAATTATCCTCAATCTTCCTTGCGGATTCTCCTAGACTCAAGACTCCTGCTCAAAGAGTAAGCGGCAGTTGTGGCTAGGAGATCCTTCGCATAAGTTTGCATAAGACATATGCAACAGTTTTTCCACTGATAACCTTTGTGGGGAAACAAAAGACTGGGCCTGGAATCAATCTCTTCTACATCCTACTCCCAATCAATAACTCTAATCATAATTTCCATATTCAGACAATGCAGTAAAATTATCATAAATCCCATATGTAGGTAAGATTTTATCATAGGAACCATACGTTTATCCATGTAGGATTTTATACTTTTAGATTGGAGGTTAGAGAAACACAACAGACTTTGCATGGAAAAGGTTTTAGACAAAGACTCCTACTGAAACCCCTGGAGACCTGCTGCTTCTCAGCCCTAAATTGATCAAAGATCTAAATCAGCATCAGACAACTTCCACTTGCCTTTATATAAATTAACTGTCTTGCACTGTATTGAAATGGACAGTTTTTAGACATCTTTAAGAATTCAGTTTGGAGCCTGTTCACAGTTATAAAGGAATTGGCTTTTAAAAGCATTTCTTAGATTTTTAATATGAGACTTACAGTTGTAATGCAACATACATTCTACTAACAATACAATTTCTGCATGCTCCAAACCAAATGCAAATCCCTCTCAGATCACTGGATTTACCTTTAAGGTATGGGTATGAATCAGAACTTAAGATTCTGATACTTGACCCACCTGGAAGTAAGCCAACCTGCATAAAAATCTGTGAGGATCAAATAACTGTGTGTGGAAAATCTGTGAATTAGATTCCATGATCATCTTTTCTTTCCTCAATAAGTTCAGAAAAGTGGTAAAGCCCAGATCTAAACTGCAGAACTTCAATTTAAATGGGAACCATTTCTTTGATTCTTACCCGCTCTGCCATCCAAGACAAATTTTCCCATCATGTTAACTTGATTCATTATTGGGTGCTTCAACATTCATCATGTAATTTGACATCCACCAAAATGTTTTTCTCATGTTTTAAGCATGTGTCAGTATTATTTTCACCTAATAGGTATACTTTTCTAATTAATGATTGCAGAGAGATAGGAAGGTGGCCTTGAAGCAAATATACAGAAACTGTTACCTAAATGAAAATGACAGAAGCATTCCTTAAAAGCCCTGGGAACAGAGATAATAACTTTTTTTTTCAGGCTGACTCCTACCTGACTCAACTGGTATAAGAGGGAGGGACCCAAAAGCACAGTCAATTTGCAGGATTCTGTTACTTCAAAATAAATTACAGTTCTAGTCTTGTTATAGAATTGGTTTCCTGATTTGGTCTACCTTAAAGGCTGAAAATGCTTGCTACAATCTAAAATTAAGACTTCAGTTGAAAAAGCATGAAAGCATTATTGCTTAAATTTTTGTTCAGTCACTAAGTCATGTCTGACTCTTCGCAACCCCATGGACCATAGCATACTAGGCCCTTGTGTCCTCCACTATCCCCTGGAATTTGCCAAAATTCATGTTCATTGTGTCAATGATACTACCTAACCATCTCATCCTCTGTTGTCCTCTTCTCCTTATTACTTATATATTCGTACATTTTAAGTTTTTTATACAACTGATTATTATCTTGGTAGATATGTGGCTGGTGTTTTTCCATTTGCAATAAATATCTTCTGGAATATTTCCCGCACACATTTGGGGAAAAATATATTAATCTAAATTATCTTTTGCTAGCTTAAAATTGTCCCATGTACTCAAGGAGCACAGCTTCTTTTAGCAGCAGTGGAAATTATATACATATATTGTGTTTTAGAAGGAAGCTGTGGGCTTTCAAACTGTTCAAAGTGATAAGGGTTTCTTACCAGTACTTTCCTCCCAGACTTGGTAAAAAAGGCAAATATTGTGTGAAAAATATTCTCCTTTTCCTGAGGAATGACACAAGGTGTTGAGTTATTCTGAAAAGAGCAGTTTCCTTTGTCCTGAGCAACCTAAAGAAAGATCACAAAGCACACCCTGTAACTTTGTACACCTTTTTTGAACATTTTGATATATATCTTATTATTCATCTGCTATAGTTGCTGTTAAAACCTATAAGGTTTGCATGAAATGGAGTGATGATTATATCTCAACAATATGATTGCTATTTACTATGGCTCCACCCAACATCATTGTGGAAATCTCAAACAGTAAGATTGCAGGGAAAGAACTCTCAAAGCAAGAGCTACCATGGGAAGGAGCTCCCCCCCAAAAAATTCACATGCTTGTGAATGTTGGAGTTGTAATCCTTACCTATGCAGAAGGAATCAGGGTAGGATTGTTTGCTATAAATAATGCTATGTCTGCACTTATTCTGATTGCAACCAGAACTCAAAAACTGCTCAGTTTTCAAACTGTAATTCAATATGTTTCATCAATCATTAATACCATCAGTCACACTTATAACACATAGAACCAAGGAAGAGATGAATCATCCTATACAGGTTTTTATACTCCTTTAAGAGCCACTTTGATGAATAGGCTGTATTTTGCATGGCAATAAATCTATTTGTACTGTTTCAGCAACCAAGAATGGACATTATTAACCTTATTAGGCAAAAACAATAAAGGCTTTCAAATTTGGGAAAGAGGAAGTCCAGATGCCATCTAATATATGAATAGCAAGAAGAAATATGTGCTTTATTTTATTTTAGAACATAGCAATAGTTTCAAGCCTAGAGTTGAACACAACCTTACAAGGTATCCAAAGACAGAGTTTATATGTAACATTCCTATGCTCAAGTGCTCAACAGCTGAAATTCAAGACAGTGCTTACATTGTGCCTTTCTTGGATGGCAAAGGAGGCTAATTTATGCACTGTAAGGATGCCAGATGATATTGATATTAAGTGGAGCTTCTCAGAAGATTCCTCCAAACAGCTGTTATAAGATGCAAGTTGATTAGACTGACACAAAGCTGAATGAAATCCACCATACATGAATTATGACCAGGACAAGATGAATCTCATTGTTTTACTGATTGAACAGAATTACCAAAATTGTCTGACTCAGACTGAAAGAAAGTTCCTAAAATAATTTTGTAAACAATGCTGCACTGCATATTGTTTCTGCTCCCAAGGTAACATAGACCTTGTACTATGTGTTGCAATGTCCAGAATCCCTTGATCATAAATGCCAAAATCTCCCATTTTCCCACCATTTTAGGACATGGAACATGAAAATTGAATTTCTCAAATCCTACTATAAACTTGATGTACATTTTTATAAAACACAAAAAATTCACAAATAAAACCATGTGTTGTTTGTTGATGACTTTTACTATTCATATATTATTTTTATTTACTGTTTTGACTTTGTTGTACCCCATCCAGTTGAAGTTATATCCCATCCAGTTGAACCCTCCATAATGCTAATGCCCTGGAGTTCTGCAACTTTAACCATTTCATGACAGTGCTGAGATGGAGATTCAAGGACCCTCTGGCCGATCGCAAGGCCAGGGACCAGATCAAAACCATAAGACAGGGCCGCCACCTGATAGCTGAGTACACTGAAGAATTCCGGTACCTAGCTTGCCACCTAGACTAGCCAGAAGACATGCTAGTAAGCTGCTTTAAGGACAGCCTGAAAGATGACTTGTACCATTCTTGCACTGCCCAGAGATTCCCCAAATCGGGTCCATGACTGGTATATCCTCGTGGAAGAAGCTGAAATTGACCAAGCGAGAAACCAATGCCGCTCTGGCAGAATGTGGAAATGTTCCCACCTGAGAGAAAGAGGGAAGTTGCCAAGCCCCAGGCAGTGCTGCCATGTTTGACGGCCTGCTTCAAGTGCAGAAGGGAGGGTCACTGAGCTGCCAAGTGCCACACAAAGACCCCAGCTAAGAAGGGGGATCGCCTGCCTGGAGGGAAGCCAACTAAAACCCCACAACACGCAAAAGACATGGCCCTGAAGAGCACCGAGGTTGTGGAGTTCTGTCCCTCCCAAAACCTGGAGGGGGAACTCTGACACCATCAGAAGAAGAACCAGGGTCATCGGATAGCAACTTCGAAGACGATGCCCTGGTAAGTGGGCCGATCGAACCGGTCATCCTGCCCATAGAACTGTTAATTCCCATTTTGGGAAAGAAAGTCATGCTAAAGGCCTTACTGGACTCAGGGTGCACCAGGTGTCTTATAAGCCCAACCCTGGTGGGGAAGCTGGGGGTCTACCTGAAGAGACTAAAGAAACCGATCACCTTCTGCCAGCTAGACGGGTCCGTCACAGGGAGTGTCCCGGCCACATTCAAAACCTAGCCCCTGGAGCTAACCATGAAAGATGATTCCGAGACTCTGACTTTTGTCATAACGCCAGGCATGGAATGGTTCTTTGTCCTAGGGCTAACCTGGCTAAAAAAAGTGGAACCTGTGAGACAGCGAGCTCCACCCAACAGCAGCCCCAAGGCAAGAGGTGAGCCCCGCAGACAAATGGTGGCCATGTCAAAGGGAGACCAGCTGCAGGGTGTGCCCCGAGAATACCAGGACCTAACCGAGGTTTTCAGCGAATGGAGCTCTGATGAACTTCTGCCCCACCGACCCACAGACTATGCCATTGAGATCATCCCTGGGGTCAAGCTACCAAAACCAAAGTGTATTCCATGACTCCAAGGGAGCTGGACGAGCTACGAAATTTTATAGATAAAAATTTAGCACAGGGCTTCATCCAAACCACTAGACCAGGTGTGTCAAACTCGATTTCATTGAGGACCAGATCAGCATTGTGGTTGTCCTCCGGGGGCCGGGGTAGTTGCGACCAACTAAGCATGGCACGGGGGCATGGCCAGCTTGACATTGCTCACGTGAGTGGTGCTTGTGGGGGCTGGGCGGGTTGGGGAGGGAATCCAGGAGTCTCCCGTGGGTGGGGCGTGGGGCATGAGGCTTGTCCTGCGGGATGAGGTGAGGCAAGGCAGGGGGTACAGCAGCTACAGCTGGTGTGCCTTCAGTTGCTTTCAGCGCTGCTCAGTTTCCCACCCCACCCCCGCCAGACTGTTCTGGTCTGGTGGGGGGATTGCCTTCCACCTTCTAAGCCACGCCACGAATGGGGATTGACTATCCCCCAAGCCCCGCCGCTGTCAAAGTAAATCCCAGGCGCTGCGCTGCAATTGACAGACTAAAAGTGCAGCTTTTGTCTGAAGGAGGAGGAGGAGGAATGGGGAGAAGAAAGAGGGAAAGCGGATGAGTGAGAAGCATCCCGCCGGCAAGGCACTAAAGCACACTGCCGCCAGCACACACACACACACGGGCCAGCCCCTTACAGTTTCCAGGATGGCCGCACAAGAAAGATCTGACCTCATCGCGGGCCGAATTCAGCCCACGGACCTTGAGTTTGACACCCCTGCTCTAGATCCAAGGTAGTTGCCCTGGTACTTTTTTAGGAAAAGAAGGATGGGTCTCTTCATTTGTGCGTAGATTATAGGGGTCTGAATGCAGTGTGCATGGAAAACATGTACCCCCTTCCACTCATGAAAGACATGTTGGCCCACCTTTCCAAGGGTAGGATATACTCAAAGCTGGACTTACAGGAGGCCTACTACCAGTTCAGGATTAAAGAAGGGGATGAATGGAAAACTGCCTTTAACTGCCTCCTAGGATGTTTCCAATTTAAAGTGCTTCCGTTTGGACTACATGGAGCCCCTGCTGTGTTTATGTAGCTATAAATGAGGTGCTCCAGGGGGGTTTGGTATACCTTGACAACATATTAATTTACACCGAGACAAAAGCAGAGCACGTGAAGTTGGTTAGAGCAGTCCTGAACAAACTCCGAGCAGCCAAACTATACACTAAAATGTCCAAATGTGAGTTCCACAAGGACAAGATAGATTACTTGGGGTACCAAATCTCCCATGAGGGGTTGGAAATAGACTCAGATAGGGTGAGGGCAGTGCTGGATTGGGCACCTCCCCACATGAGGAAACAACTGCAGAGCTTCCTTGGCTTCGCCAACTTTTATAGGCAATTCATCCCGTTGTTTGCCCAGATTGCCCTCCCTATCACTAACTTGCTGAAAACAAAGTGGGGAGATAAGCTGAAACCTAGCCAACCCCTAAAATGGACAATGGATAATTTGAAAAGTTAAAAAGACTTTTTTTCCTCTGTACCGGTGCTAAGACACCCGGACCCGAAAAAACCTTTTGTTATTCAGGCTGATGCCAGCAATGTGGCCATCCGGGTTGTCCTACTGCAGGAGAACACACGGGGCCAACTACAGCCGTGTGCATACACCTCCAAAAAATTAACTGAAACTGAACAACATTGGGCAGTGTGGGAGAAGGAGGCTTATGCCGTTTGATTGACTCTTCTCACTTGGTGCAACTTTCTGGAGGTGAACAAGATTCCATTCCAGGTGTGGACTGATCACAAAATCCTGGAGGTTCTAAACACCCCAAGAAAATTGTCCTCTAACAGGCACGTGTTCTCCAACACTTTCAAAGATTCAACTTCACCCTTTGCTACTTGCTGGGGGGGGGGAGAGAATTTTCTGGCGGATGCTCTATCAAGGTTCCCACAGTACAACAGTGCGAAGCCAGAAATAGTCAAGCCCTTGCTCCCAGCATCGCAACTAGCTGCTCGACTAACCACTAGAGCGCAAATGAAGGGGGACCCTTCCCCAGATAATGCCACTACCTTGGCCTTTAAGCAGGCCTTAACCAAAGATGAGTGATTCCTCAGTCACAAAGACTCCTGCTCCATGCATGAAGGCTTGCTCTGGGTGGGAGGGAAGCTGTACGTTTCAGCCAGCCAGAGACTTAAAACCATGCAAACCGGCATGCATGTGTGCGCAGGCGGCGGGCGCACATGCGCAGTTCGCTGCCACCACATGCAGAGCAACAAAAGTAGTCTGTGGGATTATGGTAAAAAAATAGTTCAGACCATCCAACTTTGCGAGATCTTTTTTTTTTTCCTGAGAGAAGTTGGAAGGTCTGAACTATTTTTTTTACCGTAGTCCCACAGAATACTTTTGTTGCCCTGCATGCAGCGGCGGCGACGAACAGAGCTGGAAAGCAGGTTAGTAAAGGGATGTGGCTGCCCTCAGGAAGGTGAGGGTTTGGCATGAGTGGCCTGGCTGAAGGGCCCTCAGTTAAGCCGGTGTGGGGCAGGTGGGGCAGCTCCGTACCCCCTGCCTTGCTTCGTCCTCCACCCCACCATTGCCTCGCTTAGTTCTTCTTTGTTCTTCGCCACTACTTCTCCTTGCTTGCTGCCGTAACAGAGCAGGAGGCTGAGCAACACACTGGTGCGGCATCCACAAAGCAAGGCGGTTGGGGGTGGACGATGAAGCAAGGCAGAGGTGTGGAGCTGCCCCCCTCCCCCAGCTTTTTTTATCGTACTCCCACAGACTACTTTTGTTGCTCTGCACATGGCGGTGGCGAACGGAACTGGAAAGCAGGTTAGTGAAGGGTTGTGGTACCCTCAGGAGGGTGGGGGGTGTGAGGGTATGGCATGAGTGGCCTGGCTGAAGGGCCCTCAGGTAAGCGGGGGAAGTGGGGGGCAGCTCCGCACCCCCTGCCTTGCTTCGTGCTCCACCCCACTGCCTCTCTTCGTTCTTAATTCTTACCCACTTCTTCTCCTTGCTCGCCACCATAATGGAGCAGGAGGCTGAGCAACAACACACTGGTGTGGCAGACACAAAGCGAGGCGGTAGGGGTGGAAGACAAAGCAAGATGGGGGGGTGCAAAGCTGCCCCCCGCCTCCCCTGCTTACCTGAGTGCCCTGCAGCCAGGCCATCAACATCCTGACAACTGCCTCATCTTGCGGCGGTTCCAGCAGCCCCGTCCAGGACCCCACGTGCATCGCCCAGCCTCTTGCTCCATTGCAGCAGCGAGCAAGGAGAAGCGGGCTGGCAGCCACATGGGGTCCTGGGTGGGGTTTATGGAGTTGCTGCCGTGAGGCCAGGCAGTTGTCACAACGTTGATGGCCTGGCTGCGGGGCCCTCAGGTAAGTCGGTGCATGGGGCAGCTACGCACCCTCTGCCTTGCTTCATCTTCCATCACCCCCATCACCTCGTTTCATCTTCCACCCCCCCCCACCGCCTTGCTGAGAGCATAGCTGGTGCCGCCGCCATGAGGTGGGATGAAAGAGTGAGAGAACGATCTGATCAAACCTCTGTGTGTGTGTGTGTGAGAGAGAGAGAGAGAGAGGGAGGGAGAGAGGGAGGGAGGGAGGGAGAGAGAGAAACCACCGCCAGCCCTGCTATAACTCTCCGAGGTTGGATTAGATCTCTCTCTCTCTCTCTCTCTCTCTCTCTCTCTCTCTCTCTCTCTGTGTGTGTGTGTGTGTGTGTGTGTGTGTGTGTGTGTGTGTGAGAGAGAGAGAGAGAGAGAGAGAGAGAGAGAGGGAATGAGAACCGATCCAACCTCGGAGAGTTATACCAAGGCTGGGGACAGTATGCTTCAGTGCCTGGCCGGTGGGATGCTTCTCCCTCGGCCGCTTTCTCTCTTTCTTCTCCCCGCTCCTCCTTTTCCTCCTTCAGAGCAGAGCAGCGCCCAGGATTTACTTTGACAGTGGCAGGGCTTGGGGGATGGTCAATCACCATTCGTGGTGTGGCAGAGAAGGCGAAAGGCAATTCCCCCCACCAGACCAGACCAGCCTGGCGGGTGTGGGGTGGGAAATCGAGCAGTGCCGAAAGCAGCTGAAGGCACACCAGCTGTAGCTGCCCTGCCCCCTGCCTTGCCTCACCTCATCCTGCAGGACAAGTCTCCCACCCCCCTGCCCCACCCACCAGAGACCCCTGGATTCCCTCCCCAACCCCTGCCCGGCCCCCATAGGCACCACTCACATAAGCTATGTCAAACTGGCCATTGCCCTGGGCCACGCCCAGTCGGCCATGCCCATGCCGGCCACGCCCCTCCCCCCGGCCCCCGGAGGACAATCACAATGCTGATCCAGCCCTCCATGAAATCGATTTTGACACCCCTGCCTTTGGTGCTTTATTAACTATCAACAAGATGACTGAACCGACCTCTTGCCGTTTGCAGAGGTTGCCTATAACAACGCTGTGCACTCAAGCACAGGGTTCACTCCTTTCCAGGTAGCCATCAGCCAGGAATTCAACCCAATGCCAGAGCTGCCAACAGTGAACCCACAATACCATCCTTAAAGGAATGGATAAATCAACTACAAAATATATAGCTGGTGGTTCGCACTAGATGAAGCCCGAGCTGCCTACAAAGCGCAGGCAGACAAAAAGAGAATGGAGCCTAAACCATTTAATGTGGGGGATCGTGTATACCTTTCAACAAGGTTCTTGCAATCCCTACAGCCCTCAAAGAAGTTGGGACCAAAATTCATCGGACCTTTCCCCATCACACATATTATAAACCCCGTCACAGTGGAATTTGAGTTACCAAAAGCCTTAAGGCAAGTTTTTCACTGTAGCCTCCTAAAGCTGGAGATAATCTCACCCGTAAGGCCGGCAGCCACCCCTGCACCACAGCCCACCATGGTGGAAGGAAAACAACATTTTGAAATTAAGGAAATCCTTGACTCCAGAAAATACCACAGAGAAATTCAATACTTAGGGCATGGAAAAACCTCTCTTCGGCCCAAAACGAATGGGTTCACAAGAAAAATGTTAGAGCTCCTAGGCTCCTCAAATGTTTCCATGCTCATTACCCAGATAAACCTAATTATTAACCTGTTCTTAACTTTCCCTCTTCGTATTTTCTTTTACCCCAGGTGGATCTCTCCTTTTTCTTAGGGGGGCAGCATGTCAGGTCCCCATAGATCCCTATCAGGACGCTGCCATTCTGGCGGAAGGAGGGGGCCTTGGTATTTTTATGACCTGTCACCCGATTTGGTCTTTCTTTACTTTGATGTATCTTCCTGGGCTAGGGAGGAGGGAGGGATTGACTTGGGGCCATCTGTTTTGTCTCAGCTCCGAAGAAGACGAGAGAACGGCGCCTGAGAACAACTTATCACCTTCCCAGCCTAAAGTTCTCACAGCAACTCAACTCAACACCTGGTGATTGGCTTGCATTAGACTGAGCAGTGAGGAGGGGTTTGAATGAGTAACTTTTAACCTAATGTTTTAGCGTGGGAACTTCAGATCCTGCCTACTCTCTTTGCTATCACTGTCTCCCAATAAAAGTTCCTTTTGAAATGCTACCTGTTTCTTTTTTCTTCTTTCATGATAATAAACTAGGTTTGGTTCACATATACAATATACTATCAGTAAGATTCTGGAACCACATAGAAGAAATCAAAAGAGGCCAAGATAAGTAAAGCATTTTGGACATATACAAGTAGGAATGATTTCCTATTCATGTAAAACAGTTTTAGATTCAAGCCACTGTGCTAATATTGACATTAGTAGCAATTTACAAAGAAACATCAGTAATATAAAGCTATTTAGGCTGGAGTGCAATGGATTTGAACTTGTTCATAATTCAAGTGAATAGTTTCCTCCCTTCTTCATATTTCAGATTTTCGCCCATGAGCATTTTAATGTCATAAGTTAGCACTGCATTAGATCATACTTTCATCTTGAAATGCAAGTCTGTGGACATGCACATGTTATTGTACATGTTACTATCCAGTAAAGCTAAAAAAAAAAGGCTGCACATTAGCTTACCATCATGTGTCGAATATGGAACATATCAGTTCCAGTAGCTGAGAGACGATTGGGAACTGAAATGTCAACAAAAGATCCAGGAAGGGTACTTGGCCCAGCATTATAGACCTTGAAAAAGATAGGAACAAATAAGATATGTACATGCTTAAAAAATGTATGACAAGACAACTATCTTTGTGTTTAGCCCCTATCTTTACCAGGCCCTTAATGGCTGACAACAGGAAAATGATTTTTTTCTCTAATAGGAACCCATGTTAAGGATAAAGGGAGCATATTCTATAGCAAACTACTAATCTGAATGTAGAGCTTCAGAACATACATTTGGTGAATCTTATTTGAGAGCACTCAGACTAATGATTATCCCAGTACATGCATACATCCAAATGTTTATATATGGAAAAATAAAATAGTGCAGTTAGATATGGATGGATGGATACACACACACACACACACACACACACGTGTGCATATATACATATACACACACACACACACACACACACACACACACACACACACACACATATATATCCAAACATGTAGACGTCATTTTCCAAACATTGCTCAAGCTTTGAGAAATGTATGAATGATAAAGAGAAGCAGTCTAGGATGCCAAATCCTTACAAAATCCTAAAGGCATTAAAAGGGGAAGGAATCCAGCTATAGCCACCATAAACTTCAACTGCTGCATAAAAATGCAAGCATTGGATATTGTATCGGAGTGCAAAGGTTTGTGGTATGAACATAGATACATAGATACATAAACATAGATACATAAAAGTTGTTTGAATCTCAACAGCAAAGGAGATGGAAGATCCCTTGTTTTTTGGATTTACTTTATTGGACCTATACCTATATTTTATTACAATTTCTTTAAACCGTGGCATTTTTTCTATTCAAAGGCAGAATCAGCTGACTTTTTACAAGTTACATCTGTGTTACTTTTTAGTATAATTTTCCAAGCAAAGTAGCTTAGCTGTGCATTATCCACAGTATTCCTGTGAATTAGATTAGATTAGATTAATAGAGTTGGAAGGGACCTTGTAGGTCATCTAGTCCAACCCCCCGCTCAAGCAGGAGTCCCTACACCATTTCAGGCAAATGGCAGTCCAATCTCCTCTTGAAAGTCTCAAGTGTTGGAGCTCTCACAACCTCCGAAGGCAAGCTGTTCCACTGGTTGATTGCTCTCACTGTCAGAAAGTTTCCCCTTATCTCCAGGTTGAATCTCTCCTTGGTCAGTTTCCATCCATTATTCCTTGTCTGGCCTTCTGGTGCCTTGGAAAACAGCCTGACCCCCTCCTCTCTGTGGCAGCCCCTCCAA